>QEPC01001848.1:307390-322457 GCA_003113815.1 Sphenodon punctatus
AACAAAGTTCGGGTTCTGAACCAGTTTGGGTGGGGGTGGGGGAAGAAGGCGCAGGGGTGGGAGTTTGGGTGGGGGTGGAGAAGGTGTTTTGCCTCCTGGGAGGGAGGGGCGGGGCGGGTCTCCTTTTGCTGGCGTTGCTCTGCGACGTGACGTGCGTTCTTTCTCTCTTTCCCCCCCTCAGCAGAACGTCTACCAAGGGTACAACTCGCCCAACCAGTACGGCGTCCCGGGCTCCTACGCCTCTTCCACACCCCAGCAGCCGCCCGCTCCAGGCCAGCATCAAGGGAACATGAATCAGGTGCTTTCCTTGGCCTGCGGCCTTGTCCCAGACTCCCGTGCTGGGAGAAATCTTGGGGCAGCGGCTAGAGAGGTGGCTTGGCTGCAAGCCGTGCTCCAAGGGATCGGCCAGATTAGCCCAGGTGCTGTCGGAATTGAGCCTGCCCAGTTGAGGAGCAGTGCTCGGATGGTCAGCCCAGCCCTTGAAGCTCCGGGGAGGCAAACTCGTGATTGGCTGGGTGACTGGACGGAGGCTCACCTTGAGGTCTCTCATTGGAGGAGGAGAAAAGGGAACCGGTTGTTGCTTTGGTTGGGAGAGCAACAGCCAATGACTAACCTCGTGCCATTGCAGGGGGGAACCAGTAGTTGTTTCCCCTTGTGATTGGGTGGCCCCAAGATTTCTGGGCCGGGGAGAAGATAAACCGGGGAGCTGGGAGACAGAATTTCCAGGTTCTCGTGGAGGGTAGTGGGTTGGAGCCAGGGCTCATGGGTTGCCTGTAGTGAGGATTGGGGCAGGAATGAGAGCTGGGACGCTTGGGTTGGGTGCCCATCTCAACCGGGAACTCGGGAACGTGTGTTTCATGAGAAGCAGATGGGTCCCTGCCCGTCTCGGATCCTTGGGTGGCGCACGAAAGTGATCGCTGCTGTCTGTGTCCCTCGCCCTCTCTCTTGCAGCCTCCAGTCCCTGGTATGGAAGAGGGAGGGATGGCCTATTCCAACCAGCAGCAGCAGATGTCGGCCTCCAACCCATCGCAGCCCCTGCCCCAGCACGGCAACCAGCACCCTGGCCACCCCATGGGCTCGGGGGGACAGCAGCAGGGCGGGCCTTCAGGGGGGCAGCACCCCCAGCAGAGCCCCTCGGGCCCCTCTTACAATCAGCATCCCTTCCATGAGAACCCCAAGCCCAAGAAGGGGCAGCAGCTGTGGAACCGCATGAAGCGTGAGTTACAGGACAGGCTGGCTTCGCCGGGAGGGGGAGTTGGGGCTAGCGGGTTAGAGTGCTGGCATCTCTTGCTTGGGCTGAGATGCAGCTGCCTCTAGGGTGGGGACGGCTGTTTATACGCGGACCCCTCCCTTGGCGATGAGATGTAGCAAACAACCGTTTAAGATACAAACTGAAGTGGGTCTTTGTATTCAATATAAACTGGAACAAATCCAGTTTTTGGTTGCGAGCCTATGTATCTGCACAGAATGTTTGCCCGACTGGCCTGGAGGTAGGTGTTAAGTTTCTTCTTCTTAAGCATTTGTATAGCGCCAACTGTGTACCTGGCGGGTTACAGAACAATGAGATGGATGCGGCCCCTGCCTGCGGCTTACAGTCTAATAGACACGCAGGGGGAACACGAGGGGAGGGGACATAGGGAGAGACAAGGGATAGATAACATTCAAGCGGATGCGAAGTCGCAGGTGCCCGTGCTTGGCTTGGTTGCGGTTGGCAGGAGTCTGCAGGGAGGGCAGACAGTAAATATTGCGGGGAAAGTTCTAACAGGCGGTGAGGAAGAGGTGGGTTTTGATTTGTATCTGAAGAACCAGGTTTCCTGAATCTCACTCAATCTCTCAACAGAAGCCCCTGGTGCTGGAGGCCTCAAGTTTAACATCCAGAAGCGGCCCTTTGTGCTGACAAACCAAAATTTCGGCCCATCGGAGCAGCACGGCGGCTTTGGCTCCCAGCAGAGTGCTGAGAAGCATCACAACCACAGGTGCGTGCCTCCAGCTCAGGACTGGCCTCTCCCATCGCACAAACCCAGCTGGGCTGGAACAGCACGGTTGTCTTGCTGCCTCATGGCATCTGTGTGCTGCTGGGAGGAGGGGCTTGGATACAGGCATCTGAGCTCTGCCTCCTCCCTGCTGGGGCTCTAGCGATGGCAGAGGGGGAGAAGCGATTCCTTTCTTAAGATGAAGCTCCCCTGAAGCTAGATATTTCTCCAGCTCTTGCTGTGCCCCCCCCCCTCCCCTTTTCCGTTTGCCCATCGCTTCTCGCTGAATAACAAGGTGCAAATCCTGCCTTCGCCATGAGCTCGCTGGGTGGACGTGGGCAAGCCATTGCCTCTTGGCCTCAGTTCCTCCTCTGCGAAACAGGAATAATAACGCCCTACCTCACAGGCTGGTTATGAGACAGGGATAGGAAGGCACTTTGACAGTGCTGTAGAAATGGGGAATAATGCAAGGGAGTTCCTGCTTTGGATAAGGCCCCCTTACCTGGTGGAGCTCGCTGCTGCCGGTTGCTGTGGTGTCGAGTAGCCGGACGAGTCAGTCAGAGTGGATTCCTTCGTGAGGGATGAGGCATCTAGCTGAATGACAGGGGAGGGATCGCTGCCTGCCAGGGCACGTGCAGGGCTTCCCGCTGGGGTGCTGTTCCAGTTCCCGGGAAACGGGGACCAGGCCTGCTCTGCACGAGCCCTGCAGGTCTCCGAATAGCTGCCTTGGTTCTCCCCGCAGCTCCTCGACCGGCAAGCCCGAGGACTGGCCTCAGGACATGAAGGAGTACGTCCAGCGCTGCTTCACCGCCTGCGAGTCGGAAGAGGACAAGGACCGCACGGAGAAGCTGCTGAAAGAGGTGCTGCAAGCCCGGCTCCAGGATGGCACGGCCTACACCATCGACTGGAGCAGAGAGCCGCTGCCCGGGTGAGCAGGGGAACGGGGCTGGCGGGGCCGGGCCGGGGGACTAGAACCGAGGGGCTGGGAGGGAGGGGCGAATGGTTCTGCCCCCGCTCGACGCTCCCTTTCCCCACAGGCTGGGCCGGGACAGCATCCCCGAGAGCCCCAAGAAGCAGCAGCAGCAGCAGCAGCAGCAGCGCTGGGAGGTGGTCTCTCTGCGCTCCCAGCGGGGCTCTATGCCCTCTGGCCTGTCCCAGCAGCAGCAGCAGCAGCGGAGCGGAGGCAGCGGCCCCCTGGGCTCCCAGGTGCAGCGAGGAGGCGGCAACGGGGGAGGCGGGGCTGGCCGGGGCCGAGGTGGCGGCGGCGGCGGCGGCGGCAGCTTCCCCACCAAGTTTGGTAACCGCAACGTCTTCATGAAAGAGAACAGCTCCTCCTCCAGCGCCGATTCCCGGTCCCGGTCCCGCTCCTCCTCCCGCTCGCCCAGTCGCCAGTTCCGCAGGAGGTACGTCCGGTTCAGGCTGATGATGGAGCAGTTCCTTCCTCGTAGAGCCGTTGGCTCCGGCTCGGCCGGTGGCCGTGCTTCGTTCGAGGGACCCTTTAGTAAACAGCACGAGACTGGGTTCATTTTTAACATTCATTGAATTGTAGGGAGCAAATCTGCTTCTTTGGCAAGGGGCTGATCTGGTGCAGGGAGCAGAAGCAGCTGAATCCGTTTCCTCGTAACGAGAGCAAGAACCGGCTAACCCCTCTTTCTGTCTTGTTAGCGATTCCCATTCGGACTCGGACAGCTCCTACTCTGGGAATGAGTGCCGGCTGGGAGGCCGAAGGAACGCCCAGAAGAACCGAGGCCGGGGGGGCCATGTGGAGAGGGGCCGGATGAGAATGCAGAGGGGGAAAAGGTGTGTCGCTTTGCTGGGATAAGCGCAAGGCTGGGGGCCAGGACAGGGAAGCTGGGGCTAGTGAGTGAGAGCAGGGGAGGGGGTTGGGAGTCGAACGTCTGGGTTCTTGGAGAGAAGAGTGGGTGATAGTGTCTTGCAGCAGGTTGGGGTGCGGGAGGGAAACCGGAGCACCTGGGTTCTCTGGGAAGGGGGAGCCAGAACACTGGAATGGCTGGTGACCCTCCCTGCTGACGGTGGCTCTGTCTCCCACAGGCACGACCAGGGCCCCTCCAAGCGGAACCGGAAGCGTGGCACCATGGAGTACGAGGACCCCGAGAGAGAGTTCAAGAAGCAGCGGCGGGCAGCCCGTTTCCAGCACGGCCACTCCAAGAAGCTGCGGCTGGAGCCGCTGGTGCTGCAGATCAACAGCCTCGACCCCGTTGGCTCCGACAGCCTGGACTGGAACGAGCTCAAGATCGTGGGCACAAGCCAAGACATCACCAAGCACTACCTGCGCCTGACGTGCGCCCCTGACCCCTCCACTGTCCGGCCTGTCTCGGTGAGCAGCTCCGCTCCCTGTTCCTCGAGATCAGTCGCGCTGGGAGGACGGGCTCTGTGCGAGCCTCTCTTCTTTGGCGCTGCCTGAAATTGGTGTTCTAATCGGATACGGCTAGACAAATTCCCCAGAACATTCGTGCTCTTTCTATTATGAATGTTTATGGTGTTCAAATGTATTTTATTTTATTATTTACAAATACGTCTATCCCGCCCCCTCCTGCACACGATGGCAGCTCGGGGCGGCTCCCAGCAAAACCAATAACAGTCATAAAATTCACCCTCAAGACCAGCTAGTCATGACTGTTGTCATTCTACAAACGGGGAGACAGCGAGTTGCCCAAGACCCACCCAGTGAGTTTATGGCTAATACGGGGTTTGGACCCTGGTCTCTCGTATCCAAGTGCAACACTTTAGCTGTTAGGCTACACTTATTTTCTTTTGCATAGAAAATTCAAGCTCTCCCTCTTCCCCTTCTAAACAAAAATACGGAGATGGGACTTCTTTAAAAAAAGAAAAAAAACCTTTCAAGTCCCCCCCCCCCCCCCCCCCCTTTTCTCATAGAACATGCATCATCCCTCTCTTTCTTTTGGTACAGAGAATCTTCTCTGTTTGCCCACACCCTCCTTAAGAAGTGGTGCCTGAAATTGTGGGGAGACTGGGATCCAGGACTTCTGAGAGGGGAGCAGAAGCCAGCGGGCTCCAGCAGATGGGGCTGCTGGGTTCTCTGGGAGGAAATGGGGGCTGTCGGGTGCTCCCTGTGGCCTAGCAGCAGAGCCGCTCCCGGGTTACAGTAGGGGCTCTCGGCAGTTACAAATGCACTGCTAGATCAGGCGCGTGAGGCTCCCCCTAATGCTGGCCACCCTTCTGTCGCACTCCAGGTGCTAAAGAAATCCCTCTGGATGGTGAAGGCGCACTGGAAGGAGAAGCAGGATTACGCCTTTGCCTGTGAGCAAATGAAATCCATCCGGCAGGACCTCACGGTGAGTGCCTCGTTCCTTCCCCAAAAGGAGGGGACACCCTCCGTACAAAGGAATCCTCCTGGAGCGGCTTGGGCTGGTTCTCTGCCAGGGAAGTGGGGGCTAGTGGGTTGGAACTGGGAGCCAGGACTCCTGGGTTCTGTCTAAATGAGATCGCAGAGGTGACACAAGGCTGCAGTAAGGAACAGGCCCCAGGAAGTTTAGCATGGCTGCCCCAAAGTTGAGCTCCCAAGCCCTCCTGCAAGTGCTGCAGCAGCAGCATCCTAGCAAACCTGCACGGAGCTCTTAGGCATTAAGCAAAGCCCTGTTCTTGAGCGACAGCCCCTCCTCTGTGCAAGGCTAAAGGAAACGTGCAGGCCACTGGTTCAAATCTGGGCTGCAAGAGGGAGTTTTGCATGGATGGGATTGACTTCCTTTTCTTAAACTTGGGATTTGAGGTCTTAACTGATTGTGATGGGGGAAGGGACAACATGGAGATGGGGGTTCTCTGGCAAGGAACTCTACTCTGCTCCTTCGTTTAACCTGCCAGACAACTAAATCGTCTCTGCCTCCCCCTCCCTCTTTAGGTGCAGGGAATTCGTACGGAATTCACAGTGGAGGTGTATGAAACTCATGCCCGGATAGCACTGGAGAAGGTGGGGCGTCATCTTCTTCTCTGGGAGCCAGGACTCCTGGGTTCTCTGGGAGGGGAGGGGGGGCTAGTGGGTTAGAGCGGGGGGGCTGGGAGCCAGGATTTGTTGAGGTAGAGACTGGGTTCTCTGGGAGGAAGGGGCCTAGTGGGTTGGAACAGGGGGCTGGAATTTGAAACTCCTAGGCTCTTTGGGAGAGAAGAGGGTCCCTGTGATTCATCCCCTCCCCTTTCCCCAGGGTGACCATGAGGAGTTCAATCAGTGCCAGACGCAGCTGAAGTCTCTCTACACGGAGAGCCTCCCTGGAAATGTGGGTGAATTCACGGCCTATCGCATCCTTTACTACATCTTCACCAGGAACTCTGGCGGTGAGCACCGCTGCTAGTCCCACTCGGCACAACCAAATCCACCCCACTTTGTCTGCACAAACCTGTGGCTACCTCCTGGCCATAGAGGGACAGCTAGAATGTTTCTTGCGAAGTCCTTCTAGCCTCCTCTCTATGGCTGAGGGATGGGAAGTCCTTAAGTTTTCTCCTACTCCCCAAACCCTATCCCCACCTGCTGACACCCTGTCCAAATAAGTAGGTCTTGCATAGGGGGGGCGGGGGGGGAGGCGTTCTGAAGCTGTGGGGCAGGGGCACAGCCTGTCTGTGAGCATGTGGGGGTTGAATCTGGTGCAGCGCTGGGGGACAGGATGGGAGGGGGGGACTTGCAAGAGAGCCCTTCAGCTGAGCTAAGGGAGTACAGAGGAGCATAGGGGGCAGGGGGTCTTAGATAAGCGGGCCCCAAGCTGTTAAGAGCATTATAGGTCAAAACCTGCACTTTGAATTGTGCCCAGAACAGTGTTGGAAACAAGTGCAGATTTATGGCTTGAAGTCTCTGGCTGCAGACACCCCCCCCCACCCCCCCACCCCCCTTGTGGTATCTCTCTAGCTAGTTGTCCAGGGCTTTAGATCATACAAGCAAAACACCATAACCATTGTAGTGCCGTGTTGGTCCCAAATAGAGGCAACCAAGCCCCGAGTGGTGCAGTGATCTTTTACTGGACCAACTCCAGCGGCGGGAGGCACGCAAGCTTCCGGAGAGTTAGAGCTAGCGACTCAACCGAGCAGCGAGGTCTAGCACGGCGGAGGGAGGGGAGAGCGAGCCCCAGGGAGGGAGGGGGTCTGCAATTCAGAAGGGTGGAATAAAACGAGGTCGGGAGTGTAAGAGCCGCTGGCAGTAAGTAAACTTAAAGGTTCCTATAGCTGGAGACTTAAACATTTCCGTAATGGCTTGTGAAACCCGTGTCTAAATTGAGTCCTTTGGGTCCGAAAGCTTCTGGTCCAATGAAAGAGATCCCTGTACTACACTGTCCTAGACAGACGTGTGGAGGCCTGTTCTCTAGGGCTCTGAACCGTAGAGGCCCCTGGGAACCAGAGCTCAGGATTGTCAGATCAGGCTGGACGAGCTCATGTGTACCCTTCAGAGGAATGGTTCCTCATTCACGTGGTCCTCTGCTGTCCCAGCAACCTTCAGCATGTCTTCCTTCTCCGCTCATGGCGGCCCAGCCAGAGGGGGTGGAGTAGCCTGGATGTGGAGAGAAGTAGCGACTCCAGCTTGTGTGAATGCATGCCTGTTGGTGCATTTAGCCATCTGCCCCTAAAAAGACCCGATTCCCACGGCAAACGTAACCACCACGCGCACCTCTCCTCCCTCTGCAGACATCACTACGGAGCTGGCGTATCTGACCAAAGAGCTGAAAGCCGATTCCTGCGTCAGTCACGCCTTGGCACTGCGTGCTTCTTGGGCCCTCTCCAATTACCACCGCTTCTTCGGCCTCTACCGCCAAGCCCCCTGCATGTCCGGCTACCTCATTGACAAGTTTGCGGAACGGGAGAGGAAGATCGCCCTCAAAGCCATGATCAAAACGTATGTGGGGCCAGGAAAGAGCTGGGCACCCGCTCGCCCTCCAGTCCGTGTTCTGCTGGGCCCATGGGGGTGGGGTTAGATCAGAGTGTACCTTGCTGAAAGGGGGCTGCGTGCAGGTAAGTAGAACCAGGGAATGCAGGAGGGGTGGAAGAGCCCTCAAGAGTCATTAGACCAACCCCTGCTGTGAGGTAGGATTCTCCATCTGGAGAGCTAGGGAAACTTCACACAAATAAACATGATATAATGCTTCCCTGTGGCTCTTAACGAGGTTGGGAAGCATCAGAAGACCGAGATCGAGCGAACAATTGGGTTAGGCCAACAGTCCCTGCAGCCCAGTGTCCTGTCTCTGCCGGTGGCTGGCCTCGGCTAGGCACGGGGCAATTCTAGCCTGATCCAGCGCCCCATGGGCAGAGGCTGCATCTCCCAACGAGCAATCGATGGGCCTGTCCTCCAGCAACGTAGCCAAGCCTTTTCTGACCCCCCAGTTAACTGCAGCTGTGAGTTTCACAGGTTAACCGTGTGGCATAGGAACTCCCTTCTGGTTTCTTTTACCCCTGCTTGTCTATGCATCCTGTTGGGAGATCCCTGGCTCTAAGCGCCCTCTTCCCATTCTCCACCTCATTCATGATTTTTAAACCATTTCTGACCCCAGATCAGTTTTGCTGCCCTTTTCTCCCTTCCCCAGCCAGAGTCTCCTGTGGAGTGTGGGAATGGTTGGGGGACACAGCCTGACTGGGGGGGGTGAGCAAGGGACGGATCACTCCCGAATTGCTTTGAAGAAGTCAGCCGGGATGTTGGGCTGATCCACCCAGGCAGGGACTGTGTTCTCGGCTTAGCCAAAGCAAAGAGCATGACGGGGAATGCAAGTCTGTACAACAGCCTCGTATGCTAACGGTGCTGTTCTGTCTGGGGGAACTGGCTGCTTAGAATTGTTGCAGGGAGGAGGAGGAGGAAGATTACCGTGGCTTCTAGCACTAGGAACTCACCTGGCGCCGAACAGTCACGATTAGAGATGAGCCCTTGTCCTGTGGGGCTTGCAGGCTAGGCGGGACGGGAGTGGGTCATAGGGACAGGGATGCACTTGGCTTAGTAGGAGGGGGATCTTGAGGTAAATATCAAACTCCATGTCTCATGGGCCAAGAGTAGGCCAGGGAGCAGCTTCGAAATACCCCAAGGGAGACTTCTTGGTTGTCTTATCGGAGAGGCCCGTCGCTCTGAACAGCAGTGAGGGGGCAGAGCAGGCAGGCTGGCCGCAAGCTTCCCGCGTGGGTTTGGGGCTCCAGGGGAGCATGGAAGGGGGGTCCCTGCTGCCCAAGGAGTTCTGCTTACGCTCTGGGAGAGCCTGCCGGCCAGGATGCCTTCCCATGAGAAGTCGGAGACTCGGAGCTGCGTTACACCTGTGTGTGGAGTGGGCTTTGGGGGAGGGGACATCCCACCCTGACAGACTGAAGCTGGTTCTGAGGAGGCCAACAAAGCTGGGGTCTGGAGAGCAAGTCAAAGGTTTGAGGGATGGTGCGCTTAGTCTGGCAAAGAGGAGATAAGGGGGGGGAGGGAGACGAGAGAGCAGTCTTCCAATAGCAAAAGGGCTGCCCCAGAGTTGGTGCAAGGACCTGTCTCTGCATTGCTGCGGCGGGCGGGCCCAGGAACGAGGACACCAGTTACAGGAAGGTGCATCTCTGGGAGGGTGGGGGGCCGATGAATGGGGCGCGGCGCTGCACCAGGCGGCCTAGGGGGGTCGTAGTCTCTCGCTGGAGGTTTTCAGAGATGCTGCACAACCCCCTGCCGGAGATAGTGTAGCAGGAGACTTACTGCATTGAGGTCCCGTCTAATTCTATTGGTGGATGGGGATGGAGTTATACAAAATGCCAGACTGTCAGGCCAACGGCCCATCAAGCCCAGCATCCTGTCTCTGACAGTGGCCAGTTTGGGTCCCGTGGGGAAAGTATCAGCAGTCACAAGGGCCCATCCATTTCCCTGTTGCTCCCGACAGTAAGAAGTTCCCATCGCGTGATCTACTTGGGTGAGAGCCATTAATTGACCTTCCTCTTTTAAACGCAGCAAAACTACTGCCCTGACCTGCCGCCTCTGGCACCAAATTCCACAACTTAACTGTGTGCGGAGTGAAACTTCCTCTGATTCGTTTCAAATCTGCCGGCAGCTCATTCCATGGAGCGTCCCCTAGTTCTAGTGCTATTTGAGAGAGTAAATAACCGTTCCCGATTGACTCGTTCCGCACCGCTCAAGGTTTTATAAACCTCTGTCCTGTCCCCTCTGCCGTCTCTGCTCCAAGCTGAAGAGCCCCAACCGATCCCGCTTCCCTTTGTACAGAAGCCCTTCCAAGCCCTTACGTATAGTTAGACTGTTGGTGGCTACCGTGTGTGTGTGTGTATATATATCTATCTATCGGTGTGGGCTGTGTGTGTATATATCTATCGGTGTGGGCTGTGTGTGTATATATCTCGGTGTGGGGGTGCGTGTGTATATATCTATCGGTGTGGGGGTGCGTGTGTGTTGATTGGATCGGGGCTCGAGTTGTGGATGTGTCTGTAGATTGAACTGGGTGTGTGTGTGTATTTGGAGGTAGTCTCTGCTCCCAGGTAGGATCCATTTCTCCCGCTTGCTTTTCTACTGCTTCCCCGTTCACCTGTATCTCTTTTTATCTCCCTCAGTTTCCGGCCGGTGTTGCCCGTCTCCTATGTTGTATCAGAGCTGGCGTTCGAGAGTGAGGAGGAGTGCCGGGCCTTCCTCGCCCCCCTGTCCCTGCTGTACACTGCCCCCGATGCCACCAAGATTGACTGCAAGCAGAGCTTAGCAGTCCTGCCTAATTTCTGACCCCCCCCTCGCCCACTCTAGGCCCTTCCCTGAAACCAAACCGGCCCTGGGGGCCGGAGCCTAGCTGTACCTCTTTGCTGGAAGAGGGTAAGACCCATGGAAGCCAGACGCCACCCAGGAGAGGAGCAGGGTTCAGTGTTAACGATTCTCTTTGTCTCTTGCTAGGGGCAGGGGGTGGGTGATGGCGGCGGGACCTTGTCCTCTCGGCTGTACTACAAACTCGCCTCAAAGCATCCAGAGATCGCCCTGGTTCTGGGTGGGAAGGGAAAGGATCGGGATCGCTAGCTGTCTCTTCCACTTGATGGTTCCAAACCCCGAACAAGTATTCGGGAAACCAGCTAGATTTCTGAACGCCTCTGTGGCTGGCTGGCTGGCTGGTAGAAGCAGGGGAATCCATCTGGCTCTCCCAACACAGAGAAGTTCGTCTAGATTTCCTGAAACCCAGGAGGGAATCTGTGTGTGTGTGGATCTAATGCTGGAAGAGCTTCCCAGGGGTGTGTTGCCTGAGGCTTGAAGTAAGCCTGGCTCTAGGACTCTGTTCTGCGTGCAGATGTGTGTATATAGGGCATGAATTCCTGCACAGCGGCTGACAATTGTAAATTATCAGGAGAAAACTGTATTTTGTACAAAAGAAGGAATTATCTTTTTTACTTTTTTAATGATAACTATAGCAGGTGTTTTCCTTTTGGCTTTTTTTTTTTTTTTAAAGCAAAGTGGTTGTTTTCTACAGCGTGTCTTTGTATAACTCTTGTGCACACCCCGAAACTAACGCTGTCTCAGTTTTCTTTTCTCTTCCTGAGCTTCACCCCGTCTCCAAGCGAGACGCGCCACCCAAACGAAAAAGCCCAACCCTGCCAAGGAAGAGAGAGAACCCGCCTTTCCGCCCCCTCCTCCTCCCAGCTCAGAGACTCTGGCAGAGGAAAAAAAATATTGAAAGATGCGGCAGAGGAGGAGAAGAATGATAAAAGTAGAGACTTTCTTCCAATCGGTGGAGACGCAGGGCAGAGAAAGCGGGAGCAAATGGGATCGGCACGGCCCCAGAAAACAACCGTTTGATCTCCTTTTGCTCTTGTGTTTGGAGTTGTCTCCTGCTCAATTTATTTATCTTTCCCCAACCTTCCCTTTCTCTTTGATTCTTTACAGGTAACACTTGGTAAATGTCCCCTATCCCTGTCCTCACCCCTCCCTGCCACGTTGTTTTTATTTCCCAGGTTATGTTTAATTGTCTTTATTTTCCCCCCCCTTTTAGTCTCTCTCTAGCTTTCCATCCCCCCCCCCCACTTGCTGCTCTAATCTCCCCCTCGCGCCCCCCCTTTTCTTTTTGGAAAATGTGTAATTTTCAGATGTGTGCTTCGTTGGGCTGGATATTCAAACTCCCCCTTTTTTTTTCCTTTCCAGAAAATTTTGAAGCTTTACTTTTCTCTATTTAAACTGGAAACACAAACAATAAAAGTGAAGCAAGAAATAAAAACCCATTTAAGCAAATTATTTTTAAGGGGGCATCTTGGCCTGGAGGTGGGATGTTGGGTTCTCCGGGAGGGGAGTTAGTTAGGGGAGCAGATGTGTATCCCATGGTCTGTGAGGTTCAGCAGTCAGGGGTGGGGTGCGGGGAGATGGGGGTCAAGCAGCTTGAACGAGTTTCATTTGGAAATGGAGTTCAAAGCAGGGGGGGGAGAGTTGAAGGACTTTGCCAGTTGGGCCAACGGAGGCTGAAACTGGTGCAGTGACTTGCTGTGGTTGGGGGCATTAAAAAGAATCCTACTTCCACACGCACCAAAAAAGAAGTGGTCCTAGGGGCCCAGAGCAGTAGTCTCTGCCCATGAGAGCAGCTGCTTCAGCAGAGAGTAGAACATGAGCGGGGCCAGACCAATAGCCAAGCCCCTAGGCGGATGATATTGCTTTTCTTGGATTGGTCTGAGGAGACAACTCGGGGCCTTTGCAACTTTTTGCGAGGACCATAAACAGAGTATAAATTTTGAGAAAACCAAAGTGTTGGTCTTTTCAAAAAAGAGGAAACCGCAGACTTGGTATATTCAAGGGCATCCTACCCAGGCGGTCAATTCCTTTTGATATTTGGGCCTTGTGTTCCATCAGTCGGGTTTGTGGAAGGAGCATCTCACCAGAGCCATCCCAGTTGCAAAAAACACAGCTCATTCTATCTGTGACCTTTTTAAGAGACAGGGTCAGACTGCTGCAACCTCGGCCCTAAAAGCCTTCAACAGCACGGTGGGTGGCCAGCTGCCGTACGGAGCAGAGATTAAATAGCGTCCACTCTAGATTCTTGACTGAACGGGTTGGGAGACCCATTAGCACCTCAAATGCAGTTCTCAGGCTGGAAACGGGAAGTGTTAGTCTCCAGGCCTGAGCCATGGCACAAGCACTGAGCTTGCTTACGCAGCAGTGCTCATCACTGCTGAGGGAAGCTATCAAGGACCCTTTTCCCTCTCCCTGGTTGCAGCAAATGGAACTGAAGGTTAAACAGCTGGGATTATCCCAAGAGCACCTAGTGCACAAATCAAAAAATGCCGTGTGCAGGGAACTTCTTTCCAGGGCTGTAGATATTGGAGGGCAAGAAGATGTGGGTAGGGTCAGAGACTCGCAACATCTTTGTACTTACATGGATTGGATCCCTGCTCAGGGAGTAATTGCGAAGTATTTAGAACTCTCCATTTCAGGAAGGGCCAAGGCACTGTTCCTTTCTGCCCAGGTCAATGCCATGCACTCGCGAGTCACTGAGGGCAGGGAACTCCCTATACGGAACGTCTATGTCCGTATGATACGGAAACAGCGGAGATGGTTTCTCATATCTTTTTACATTGTCATCTATATGATGCGATCGGGGGAAGTTTTTGGCATCAACCCTCCTGAAAGTAAAGGGAAGAGCCGATGAAAGTATATTGACCCATTTGCTGAATAGCACAGACCTCTCTGTTATAAAGCAGGTAGCTGCCTGCCTTGTCCAGGCCCATTATCGTAGAGAGAATTTTCTAAATTTTAGACCGGTCACAGGAGCTGAATCCCCTTAAGCTCTGGATTGTTACTCGCATTTATACTTATAACATTCTATTTATGATATAACTGACCAATTACTTTGTAATAGGACTGACGTTTTATTCTTTTTGTTTGCTGGTGTGCAATGGCCTAGAGCCACGCAAATAAAAACTTCAATGGCCAAGCCCAACATCCTGTCTCCGACGGGGGCCAGTCTGTCCCTTGGGAGAAGTACCCAACAGGTCCCTGTTGTTCCAGATCCCCAAACCCTGCTTGGCTAATAACCCCCTTCCAAGAATTGACTGATTGATTTATCCCTTTTTAAAACGAGTTCCACTACTGGCTGTGACCATTTCCCCTGGCAGTAAGCGCCACAAGTTTTAATTATGTGCTGAATGTTACTATTTAGTTTGTCAATTTGCTCCAGAACCTCCTGATTCTTGACCTACAAAGAGGCGGCATAGACATTGCTCCAGCATCCTCGGCGGCAAAAACCGAAGCAAAGAGTTCGCTTAGTTTCCCTGCAATCTCCTCCTCGCTGAGTGCCCGCTCCTCTGGCCCCCGGCTCCTCGAACGGCCCACCTGACTCCAGCAGCTTCCTGCTTCGGATGCACTCGGCAAGGTGGTTTTTTGCACTCTAGCGATAGGTGCTAACGGAATGAGTGGTTCCTTACTCTTCACTCCCAACCCCTGCCCGTTCTCCAAAAAGCCCCAATGTTTACATTAAAACCTAGTTATACTACTGGCCTTCGCAGCATTAACATATTTTGGTTCGTTTCCAAGGGAGGGATCTAAACCATTAACAGCAGCTCAGTCCACAACAGAAACCCAAAAAGGAAAAGAGGCTCCTCAGGAATTGTGTGTGGTTGCGGGGCTGGTTCTCCATGGTAATAAGAATCTCAATGAATTGCTAAGTCCATAATAGCCCGTGAACAGACAGGCTCGAGCCCTGCGGCATTCCCCACCAGCCAAGACAAAACAGCTACAAAGTTAGTATAAAGATTTAATGAATTTTTTTTTAAAAAACTTGGCGATAGGAACTATTAATTATTTCTATAACAATTTCAAAGTGCTTTTAAATCATCATTCTAGCAAGGTCAGGCCATTACATCCATTTCACAGAGGGAACTGAGGCTCCAATACAGTGACATGACCAAGGTCAGCCAGTAAGTTCCTGGCAAAGCTAGAATTTGAACCCTGCTCTTCATGGGACAAGTCCAGTATCTTAATCACTAGGCTACAACAGCTCTCAAAAACCAAACCCCAAAGTCCTGACTTCCTCTGCTTGAACCAAGGAATCCTGGCTCTTAGCTGCCACCGCCTTCCCCGTCCCTCACTGCTAACCCACTAGCCCCCACTCCCTTTCCAGAGAACCCAGGAGTCCTGCTTCTCAGCCCCTCCTGCTCTAACCCACTAA
>QEPC01001848.1:434555-444834 GCA_003113815.1 Sphenodon punctatus
CCCCCCCCCCCCCCCCACCCCCAATGCGGCAGCACCTCATTCTTACTTGAGTTGCTGCTCGCTCAGGCTGTCAATACTCAGCGGCTTCCGTCTCTCAGCCAAAATCCGGGTTTTCGTCTCCCGGCCTGTCTGCCTCTTACCCCGTTTCTGCTCCGCCTGGGAAACAACAGCAAGGTCAAGCAACAGCATGATGCAGCTGCCTCTGGAGTGGGGGCAGCTGTTTATACAGGGATCCCTCCCTTGGCGCTGAGATGCAGCTGCCTCTGGGGTGGGGGCAGCTGTTTATACAGGGATCCCTCCCTTGGTGCTGAAATGCAGCTGCCTCTGGGCTGGGGGCAGCTGTTTATACAGGGATCCCTACCTTGGCGCTGAGATGCAGCCGCCTCTGGAGTGGGGGCAGCTGTTTAGACAGGGATCCCTTGCCTGGTTCTGAGATGCAGCCGCCTCTGGGGTGGGATGTTGTACCACCCAGTGATTGGGCACTCCCTTGAATATTATATTCAGGGACCCGAGTTGACTGCGTTGCTGCAATTTGCAGTGATTTTTGCAGAATCAGCCAATCCTCGCAGTGCCAGGCTGAAATTGCAGTGACGCTGCAGTGGGGGCTGATCTTTAAAACCTGGTTCAGGCATAAACTTGTCGCCTGACCCCAAACTAAAACTGCTGCTGCAGCTGCCGTCTGTCCGGGAGGGGTGACTGTGACCCGAGGGTAAATAGGCCCCTGGGAGATGAATTGTGGGTGGGGTCTGAAGGCCCAATGTTTGGGTGAGGGAGGTCCGGGGTTTTAATAGGAGGTGGGAATTCTGGGGGGCTGAAATTCCAGAGGATTTGAGTCGTGTTTGATTAGCAAAGTTGTGATTCTTTGTCAAACCCGTTGCAAATTTGCTTCCCAGCATGCATCGTTATGCGAATCAAGTGAATGATGCAAATATTAATGCTCGCGGTGAATTTGCAGAATTTGGCTTCACTGGTTGCAGAATTTAAGATTTTTTGGTGCCGTGAACTTGGGTCCTGGGTGTACAGTGGCCCCTAATGAGGTAACTTTAACCCCTACTAGGTTCTTTTAATCTGGGGATTTTAGGTTGTTTTTATTGTATTTTAGTTGCTATGTATTTTTAAATGTTGTTAGCCGCCCCGAGATGCTTATAGCAGGAGGGGGCGGCATGTACAGTTTAATAATAAATAAACAAACTTCTCCACTCCCTTTTCATTGTCTAATCAAGTAAGGAACCGCAATATTTATTTATTTATTTATTTATTTCAATAGTTTTCCTCCCCCGCCGCTCCCGCCACAGGCAGCTCAGTGCGGCTCACAATCATAAACAGCTAAAACAGGAATAAAGCTAAAACCAATATCTGGCCAAGAGGGAGAACAATGAGTCTAGGTCTCATTTCCCAGCTCCTCGTGGGTCGCCGGCCAGAGAAAGGGACGATGGGATTAGAGCCAGGAGTCCTACAACTCGCAGCGTGCAGCCTGGAATTCCAGAGGGTGAGTCAGAGCCATGGTCCATCGAACCCAGCATCCTGTCTCCGACAGTGGCCAATCTCAGGCCCTTTTTAAACAAGATGCACCCACTCACGTCCACGTCTGCCTCCCCAGTGGAGATAGGTGGGTGCGTCCGGTTTGAAAGCGGCTGTGTGTGGGCGTGCTCCCCTTGAAACACGCAGCCCCACCCATCACCCCCACGCGGAGCCGCCGGCGGAAACGCAAGGTTACTCCGTGGGGGGCATGTGTGGGGGATGGGTGTGTGCCTGTCTGCCCCGTCCCACCCCCCACCTCCCCCACAGCGGCACGACCTCTGCAAGGGCGGTCTGTTTTAAAAAGGCCCTAGTCACCCCAGAAAAGGACCCAGCAGCTCCTAATGGATCGATTGTTCACTCCTTGCTCCTGAGAGTTAGCGGTTACGTCCCCCAAACCTATTTGGCTAAAATAGCCTTTAATGGACCTTGCCTCCAGAAATCTATCCAGTGGGGTAGAGTGGAGAAGGTGCTAGACGTGGACCCTAAAAGGCCAGGTTTCGAATTCCAACCCAGCCATGATCTGACGGGGGGGGGGGGGGGGGGGGCCTTGGGTGTATCATGGCCTCTCAGCCTCCATTCCCCGTCTGTAAACAATGGGGATGTGTGTGTTCCCCCTCGTCCAGCTTAGATTGGGCAGGGACCTGTCTCCCCCCAAATATATCTGTGACTAAAGTGCTGGGTGTGCCTAGCCTAGCAGTGCTGCTCTAGAGACGATCAGTCAGAGCAGAAACTTATCCAGCCCCCTTTTAAACCCAGCGATACTGCTGCCCTTGACCACAGCCTCTGGCAACAAATCCTGCAAATGGTGTTAAAAGAAAGCTGTTCTGAATCTGCTGCCAGATTGGGTGTTTTCAGACATGACGCTAACCCCCGTTTAACCACACCTGAACATTTCTTATGCATGTTGCAGGACTGTATTGGTGCCCTAGGCAGCCCTGCAACATGCATAAGAATTGTTCACGTGTGGTTCAAAACTGGGGCTAGTGTCATGTCTGAAAACACCCTTCGTTCCATGGAGCGTCCCCTAGTTTTAGTACTATTTGAGAGGGTAAAAAATAACTTCTCCCTACTGACTCGTTCCACATCCCTCATTCTCTCATATCACCTCTCAGTCATCTCTTCTCCAAGCTGAAGCGCCGTAACCTATCAAGCCTCTTTTCGTAGGGAAGCCGTTCGTTCCAGACCCCGGATCATTTTTGTTGCCCTTCTCGGAACCTTTTCTAGTTCTACTCTTGGGGTGACCAGAACTGCACACAATACTCAAGGGGCAGACGCACCAAAGATCTATATAGCGACATTATATTTTCTGTTTTCTTAGTTATTCCTAACACTCCGTTTGTTTTTTCCACCCTTGCCACGTGCAGAGCGGACGTTTGACATTATGACTCGGTTAAGATCCTTCTCCTGAGTGGTAAACCCTCATTTAGAACCCAGCATTGTGTCCATAGACTTTGGATTATTTTCCCCTACGTGCGTCACTTTGCATTTGTCCACATTAAATTTCATCTGCCATTTAGCTGCCCAGGCACCCGGTCTCGCAAGAACGTCCTGCAATTCCTTGCGGTCTGCTTGAGTTTGAACTGCCTTGATACTTTGTGTCAGCTGCAAATTTGATCACCTCTCTCTTTACTCCCTTTTCCAGATCGTTAATGAATATATTAAACACTGGTCCCAGTGCATATACCTGGGTCACCCCACTATTAACTTCTCTCCACTGAGTCCTACGCTTTGTTCCCTGTCCTTTAACCAGTTACCGATCCAGGCTAGGACACTGCCTCCTATTTCCTCAAGAGTCTCTCATGAGACCTGATCAAACACACGTCTCCTAATAGGGGCACAGTATATTTTGTGTGCTCCGTTAGGGCTTGGCTCCCAAATTTCCCTAATAAGGGCCCAGACCCGACATATTTCTCAACGGCTACCATATGCCTCCTAAAATGAGGCACAGCTGCTGTATTTCTCAAGGGTTATCGTAGGTCTTTTATTACAAGGCACGTTACCATATTTCTCCTAACACAGGTTACTGTATGTCTCCTAAAATGAGGTGCACGTATCCTATTTCTCAAGGACTTCCGACAGGCCCTAGCACAAGGCACAACAGGCATGTTCCTCACACAGCATCGTTTTACTGCATGTCTCCCCAACGTTGCCCCTGAGGGTAGCACTAGAACTCATGGTCTCAGACTACAAGAAAGCAGATTTTGGCTAAACGTTAGGAAGAACTTCCTAACAGTAAGAGCTGTTGAAGAGTGGAACAGACACTACCTAGGGCAGGGGGTGGGCTCTCCTTCACTGGGTTTCCGTTTCCGAACAGAGGCCGGGCGGCCTCTGCCGGGGATGCTGTAGCTATGGATTTCCTGCACTGAGCAGGGGGTTTGACGAGAATGGAAGGATTTGAGCCCTCACCGTCACTTCAGCAAACCAGACTCTGGCTCAGGCCTAAACGTATGTCAGGCCAGAGGCTTCTCAGACAAAGGGAAGCGAAACCTAAACAGGAGTTATTTACTGGACATAAGGGTTCCACCTAGTGGTCGTGTAAACACGCCTACGTACAGCTTTGGATGTGCCTGGGAATAGACGTTTAGGTGATAAGAAGCCTCATCCCCACCAGCCCCTTCCAACAGCTCTGGGATTCTGTAGGTCATCCGGTTAGTGCTTTTGCCCCTACTTCCGCATTCGTCTGGATAACATATATAAATATTTATAATAATAATTTATATAAATGTTTATAATAATAATAATAATAATCTCCCGACGTAAGTCACCCAGGGGTGCATCGTGGTATGACAGAGACTGTGCTGCTAGGAAAAAAGTTCTCAACAAGAGATTTAGGGAACTACAAAGGTGCAACTATACTGATTATGTTGATTACTGTGATTTGCGCAGGGCGTATAAAAGTCTTTTAAAGAAAATGGAATATTCTTTGCAAGGATGGGAAGAACGGAGGTTAGCTAGTATCACCAACGACTCCAGGACGTTTGGGCAGATGGTTGCCAAAGCCTCAGGAAATGACAGCAATCATCCCGAGGCTGATATTACCGCTAACCAATGGGTGGAGAATTTTGCATCCCAATTTGCAGAACATCAGAGTAGATTGGGCGATCTACAAGCGGGTTCTGCCTCAAGCTGGGATACGTCTTCTTACCATCTAACACACGAGACGTTATTTCGGCTTTTGGATCTCTTGAAGTTGAATAAGGCTCCTGGCCCCAATGGCAGCCCTGCCCAATTATATCTCTATAATAAGGAATGGTAGTTAGCAGTCTTTGAGATTTGGTTCAACACGATTATAGATTCCTGTAGCATACCAGACGATTGGAATGGAACTACTATCGTCCCTATTTATAAGAGGGGTATGAGGAGCGATTCCCCACTCCTACTGTCCCATTAGTTTGATTAATATTTCAGCCAAGATCTTCAGTACACACTGTCCCATCTTTCTTATTGGGTAGAAGAAAACAATATTCTCCCCGATTGTCAGATAGGTTTCCGTGCGGGTGGTTTTTAAACCTGGATTGTATTTTTACCATTCAATATTTAAGACACAAGTATGTCACTCTCAAGGAATCTTCCCTTTACCTGGCATTCATTGATCTATCGGCCGCTTTTGACTGCTTAGATCAAGGGTTGTTATGGTACAAATTGACCTACTTACTGGTATAGATCCTCCTCTTTTAAAACTCCTCATCGCAGAGCATACTCAGACTTGGGCTCTAGCGCGATGGGGCGTACCGGGCAAAAAGGGGTGTTAGACAGGGCTGTGTATTAGCCCCCATTATTTAATCTTTCCAGGGTAGACATCTTCACCAAGCTGACCAATGGAAATGTTCACCCTCCTGGTTTAATAGCAACACCAGTCCCTCTCCTCACGTCTGCAGACGACACTGTGATCCTGCCAAGAACCCCAGTGGGTCTCCAGAGAGCTAGAACGCAGTCGGAGCAATGATGTTCTCCTAGTTAACTACAGGTCAGCTACAGCAAAACAGTGGCCTGGGGCACGCGGGGCTGGCAAGCGTTCCTGGTGGATGGCAACGCGTACAATTGATATGGTTAAGTACTACAAATATCTGGGTGCCTGACTGTCCGCAGACATGGGGTGGAAACATCGTCTGTCAATAATCAAAAGTAAAGTTGCCCAATCTATGTGGCAATAAAAAAGTTTGACGCTTCCATCGCTAAATGGTCTTTTCAGGCCCCTATAAGGGCATAGGAGGCCTTAAGTTAATTCCCAGCTTCCGTACGGCGCAGACATTTGAGGATCTGTAGCAAATAAGGAGGAAGAAATCCCTCAGAAGAAGTTGCTCCAGTCTCTCTCTCTCCTCCCTCTTCCGGCGTATTTATTAAGACTAGAAACTCCATTTCTACTAAAATACTTATCCATCTCCTAAAGTATTGGATCAAGGTTATGTCGCACACACCTCTTTGTTTGACTAAACTTTGCCTGCTCAAAGATATGGCTTGTGAACCATCCAAACAATCTGTCTCCCTGGCTGACCTTGGTTTTTAAGACCCTGAAAACAGCAGGTTTAGTCACATATTTTGGGCTATTAATAGACGGCGTTTATTTACCCTCCAAGATCAGGCCTTACGAACCAGCGTGTTCAGGATATGGCCAGACAGGACGGTTTTGCTGTGGCACGATTTCCCCCCATAAACTCCTTTGTATATTTTAGTGAAGTTTTCCTGGGAATTGGAAAGTTACCTCCAGCTCGATCTTAGCCTGCGGAGGGCCCTAGCTCGCCTAAGGCTCGCTCAGATGCCTACGGCAGTGTTAGAAGGCTACAGAACTAAAACTCCTGATCCCCCTGATTGTTGCCCAAAGTGTCCAGATAGTATCTATTGGATTTCCTCTTATATACTGGGGTGAGGGACCAATTTATTCTTTCCTTCCTGTCAGCACTAACTGCCTTTTCACAGCAGGAGAAAGTCGCCTGCCTCCTTCAACGGAACGACGACAAATTCTCAATCGGGTTAGCTCGATTTGCATACAAAGCAGAGGAAATAGGTGCTGAGTATGTTTCTTCATTAATTGTCGTGTATACCTGTCACGGAGAGTTACGGGAGTATAGGGCTAACAAATATGTAAAGCTAAAACTTAAACATGGATGTAATGTTAAGGTTAAGAACTGCAAACTCAATTCATGTAATGTAAAGCTGAGAGATGCAGACTCAATCCAGGCAATAGAGACAAAGACAAGGATGGATGTGGATTCACTGAAGACACCAGACATACCCCATGGAGGTGCAAATTAAGCTTCCTGTTTGCCTTTCTGTGGACCTGCTGGTAAACAAGGCTTCTCCAGGGCGGGAAAATCACACAAAGGGATAGCAAAGGTATTTAAGCTAAGATCCTTGCCATCAAGAGACAATTGGAATTGGAATTCAATTCAACCTCTGACTGAGCTGAGTCTTGGAGGCAGCAGCTCGCCTGCCAGCCAGACTGCTGGAATGATGGACGAAGAGAAAGAACTTTGCTTTCTACCAGCTAAGAGACAAAGCGCCCAGCCCTTACACCTGGCTGAGAATAACCTCAAGCTTATGGACTTTCTATAGGGTAAGATTTATATAGGGATTCACCCAGTATAGAATAGGAATGCGTTATTTTATTGTTTACTTTATTAGCCACTCTGTGTCAAACTATTCTTGCTTATGCAATCAATGAACTTCTTATCTATTAAGAAGTGTCCGTGGTCTAACATTGGGGACACACGCTGAGTGCCTGCACTTGCAAGCACTGGCGAACCCAGAGAGACAGTGTGTAAACGGGAAGCTCTCTGGGACCTTGGTTGGCAAAAGGATTTCCCCCTTTGTAGGACTGACTCAGTCAGAGAGAGAACTGGTTCAGGTGGGCTGCAAGTGAGGGAAATTGAGTCCCCCAGCCCAGGGAAGTGGGGTAGTGGACCCCCAAACCCGTGACAGCACCTACAGAACGATACGGGTTCTTTGTAACGGACTACTGCTCCTGCTGAGTTGATGTTTTTCTCCCCCTTTGCAGGCTACAAGGTTAGCGCTATTTTATTTATAGAACTCTTAGTTAAGCAAGTTTTAGAATTCCCTTGGGGGTATGGACCGTAGACAAGTTTGACCTGTCTGCATTGCCGATACTTCCTTTTAGGATTTGATAAATGTTTGTAAGATGGGAGATGGCTTAAGATGGTTCCTAATAAATGATGTTGTAAAGCGCCCGGTACATCGCTGGGGCTATATAAAAGCTTATAATAATAATAATAATTAATAATGATTCTGTAGCCCACAACTAGCATAGTTCTCTTATTGTGGTCTCTGGCTTACCTTATTTCTCCTAATAGGGACCCTGGTTACTCCTAAAATGGCACCGTTACTCCTAACGTGGGACTCGGCTGACGGCTACCGTACTTCTCCTAGTAGAATACACCTGGAGCAGGTGGCAAGTTTATGCAGGATCGGGGCCCAATGAGTCACTCACTCACTCAGGGTAATGAGCTGCACAATGTGTCTCTGTCTCCACCCTACGACGCAGCATCTCTATATAAAATCTCTCTCTGGATCAAGCCCTCTCTGGCAGGTACTGAGCCCAGCGGCTCCCTGGAGTCTCTGGCATTCCCAGTCCTCCGAGCCGGGCTCCTCCGTTCTAGCTAGCGCTGTGTTCTTCTCTCCCCTTCTGGCTTTTGCCTCCCTCCCAGTATCTATGGAGCTGCCTCCAGCTCAAGGCTTCCTGGGCTGGCTACAGCCAAGCCTACCCCAGTCACAACTGGGTTCGCAATTAGGCTGGCTCCGAGTCTCTGAAACAGGCCTGAGCCTCACTGTGGTTCTACTCTGCCCCAATGCAACGTTAGTTCTCACGCAGGTAACTGCTAAAAGTATTTCTTCTACTTCTCCCACAAAGCCTGCACTTCACGAATATGGATTCCTGGACACCATCTTTCCTCTAAGACGGGCCAATGGGGTCTAGGGTTGAACAGGATCCCGTATTGCCCCACAGATCCTGTTTTTCCTCCTCACACAGACCTACGACTAGTCCCCAGATGGGCCTATTTTTCATAAGAGGGGCCCTTGCCCACCACAATTCTCCTAATTTACCCGATTTCTCCAAATATGGGGCAACCGCTGCCTCTGTTCTCCTAACCAAATTCCCTCAACCCTCCCCCTCCCCGACCTCCAGGTGCCATTCCTCACCTTGACCAGGTAGCCCCCGAAATGGGCTCCCATGTTGGACAGAACCTTCTTCTTCTTGGCGTCATCCTCGGCCCGTTTCTTTGCCTCCTCTTCCTCCTTCCTCATCTTCTCCTCCTGCAGCGCCAGGGGGATAAGGGGGAGGTGAATCCACAAGCTGGGGGAAGAGGGGATTGGAGTTGGGGTGGGAATGCCCCACCAGGCACGGGCTGTCGGCGGGCCGATACTCACCGCTAATTTGTCCTGACGCTCCCGCTCTTTCTCAGTTCGGACGCGCTGCTGTTCGGCTCGCTCTGCCCGGCGCCGCTCCTGCCGCGGGGGCATAGAAATGGGTCAGCTTCCCCCAATGCCCCTCTGCCCCCCATTACCCACAATGCCCCTGAATCCCCATTACTCACAATCCTGCTCATGAGGCCCACCAGCTCCTCCTCCTCCTTCTTCCTCTGCTCAAAGTGCACATCGATGAGCGTCTGCAGCTCCAGGAGATCCTTCTCCATGCGCTTGCGGTGAATGTCCTGGGGTGGGGGAAGAATGGTCACTTCTGGGGGCACCTGTCCGCCACGTAACACGTCCTCTGCTCCCACCTGCCCACCCTCCCCAGAAATCTAGGGGCAGGGGAAAATTCATGCCTCCGGTGGGATCAGGCCGACGATCCACCCAGCCCAGTGTCCTGTGCCCAACAGTAGATCCCGCCATGCGCTCAGCTCTGGGGAGTGGCACAGGGATGAAGTAAAACAGCATAGTTCAGGGGTGAAGAAACTTTTCCTTTTCAGGGGCCATTTTGAAAAGTTGTACGACGCACTCTGAGGGCCACACAGAAATGGGGTCAGCAGGGCTTAAATATGAGGGGGGAGGGGGGCTTGCCCTGGCAATTAAATTCAAGGGGTGGGCTCAGCCCCCGGAAATGTTCCTGTCAGGAGAGTGCACCCCAATATGGCTGTTTTTATACAGATGTGTGCGATGTGGGGTGGGGGGCACATCTGTGTACACGCTGCCGTGGGGGGTGGCGGGAATGGGTATTCAGCCGTGCAAACACCACTGGCGGTGGGTTGGGGTGCGTGCCCCCGACGCACACCCATTCGACAAAACAGGGGAGGCTCCGTAGGCGGAGATGGGGGGGTGTCCGTGAGAAAGGGCACCCCCCCATCCCCCCCACTGCCCGTGTGACAGACCAGGCAAAGACGTATCGTCCGTTTCCAGGTTGGAAACAAAAACCAGAGGAAAACCTGGCTGGTTTATTTGGCTTCCGTTAACGACTGTCCTGCCTCACCCTCTGCGCAGGTCACCACACCGATTCAACCACAGGATCTGCTCTTTTCTATTCCGCTCTCGAGAGGCAGCGTGGTCCAGTGGTTGGGTTGCTACGAGCTAGAGACTAAGGGGGGATTCAGACGTTCTGATTTGTGCGATTTTTTAAAAAACCCGAATGTTTCATGCCTGTCTGAACACTTAAATTAGATTAAATGGAGTCAATATCGCACTAAAGCAATGCGTGTTGAAAAGCTACTCAAACCTACCTTTTTGCTGTCCGTTTTCAATAAATCCGCACTTAACAGCAGTGTGAAAGCAACATCGTACTGGTTTTAACTAGTGTGTAATCTTTTCT
>QEPC01001848.1:470274-486293 GCA_003113815.1 Sphenodon punctatus
CACACACACACACACACACACACACACACACACACACGCATTCTCTCTCACACACACACACGCACACACCCCTATGCATTCTCTCTCTCACACACACACACACATGCATTCTCTTTCTCTCTCTCTCTCTCTCACACACACACACAAACACACACACATGCATTCTCTCACACACACACAGACCTATGCATTCTTTTGCTCTCTCTCTCTCTCTCTCTCTCTCAGCTGTTTCTCCTGCTGTTCTTCGTACCCCAGCCTCTCCCTTGTGCCCACTGGGCATTTCCAGGGCAGGGCAGGGGCTGCCAAGAATAGCTGGTAGCAGCATGGCCCAAAGCCAACCAGGGCCCACCTGCATTTCCTTTGCAAACCTCAAGCGGCCCCATTGGGGTCCCCCCCATCGGGGGCCCTTAGCTAACTGCCCAGGCCGCACTCCCCTGAGTGTGTCTCTGTCTGTGCGTCTCTCTGTCTGTGTCTCTGTCTGTGTCTCGGTCTGTGCACGCAGACCCCAGGCATGCGTTGATTTCGGATTCTTTCGTTTAATCATAGAAAAGGAGACCTGTTAGAAGATTCTAGGAACTTTGTCTCTTACTGATCCAGGACTGATCAAGTCAGTGTTCAGTGATGTAAACGCTTCACTAAATGCATAGAATAAATGACTTCAACTGGATGAACTTGAAAACTATGATGAAACTAATGAAAATCACTATGAAATCACTAGATGTAATAAAGAATATGTAACTGTAAAGACTAATGATCTACAAACTATAGCACTGATGACAAAGCTGTTTCTAGGGGTGGGAATATTGGTATCGGATAAATCCGATAATCAGGTGTATTGGATTGTATCCGATAATCCGATAGTCACCGATATCGGCATACCAGATTTTTAACATTGGCCGCTTTATTGTTTTTTTCACATTGCGGCTATTGAAGTCAATGGTCACAATGTATAAAAAACGGTAAAGCGGCCAATGCTAAAAATCCGGTATGCCGATACAGGTAATTTCGATACCGGGGAGATCCGATACTGGTAAATCCGGTATCCGGTATTCTCCCCGGTGTCCCACCCCTACTGTTTACCAAGGCAAAGAATGGTTTATACAAAGAAAGAATTCTAGACTCCAAAACTCTTCCATTTAAGCAAGGAGTTAAAGCTTCTTACAAATTCACTCGTGCTCCAAAAAGCCTGGAAACGAAGGCTCCCGCTATGTAAACAGTAAAGGCGTTGTACAGGCTCACACATTGTACTGGCTTGCAATTTAGGGTGTTTTTAAACGAGATGGGATGGCGATTGGGGGAGTCCATGATCAGTGCAAGGGGGCAGGTGCGTGGGCACCGTGCGTGGGGCAGCGCTTCAAATGAGAGGCTCCATGCCCAGTTGCTCCGTCTACGCTCCACCCACCCTGTCTCTGCACGGGGCACTCCAGCGTTTCCCCGACTGCCCCGTGCGCGGGTCACGGGAGCGTGCCCCCTCCACGCGACCATATTCAAATGAGACCTTCCCCACATGGAACAGTGAGTGTCCCTGTGTGGGGGTCCTTTAGGCTCCATGCACCCACACTTTGCCTGGTCTTTCAGCCCCAATCCTCTTCCTCTCCAGGTTGGGGGCCAACACCGATCCGGGGACAGCAGCTCTGTCCCCTCCTCAGTATTATGGACTTGCTCCCCGTCTCCCCTGTACAGTGGCGGCTGGTGGCTTCTACAACTGATGGGGCATAGGACGGGGTCAGGACAATGGTAGGCGGAGCCTAACCAGCCCAAATTTTGAAAGTAATATGAACAGTTACAGCCTCGGTTTCCCATCTGTAAACCAGAATCTCTAAAAATGTGAATAATGATAATGGGGAATTATCATGGGATTATGAGTAATGACAGTAAGTTCCAGTTGGACCCACATTAAAATGGCCTCTGCACGCCTGCAAGTGCACCCCGACGCTGCCTCATTTCCCCTTGCTCAGGAGAGCACCCAGCCAAGAGGATGAGCAATCGCTCTCTCTCCCCTGTCTCTGCCAGCTGCTGTTGTGTTAGGAAAGACCCTTTCCCCGAGCCGAACCCTGCCTGCCATTTTCCTCCTGGCAAAGAGATCCACTTATTACTAAGGAAATTCTTATTTTCAGCATATGTTTTGATGGAAAATATCTATAGCTGATGTCTGGTAGGATACAGAAAGGCTCAGCTGATTCAGTGACTGCACTTCAATGGCTGAATCGTTGTCACCCTTTTATTAAGTTAGATTTGCCTTGCAATTCACAACAAATTTCATTGTTGGATGTTCATGTTTCTTTAGGACGAGAGGGTTTTAGTACCACCACGTATTCAAAACCTACCGACTTCAATGCTTATTTGCATTTTGATCATTTCCATCCATTTTGCTCGAGAAGGAATTTACATTGCAGCCAGTTTCTGAGGATACGTAGAAGTTGTTTGACGGATGAGACTTTCATTTTGGAATCTGCACAGAATAGAGCTTCTAAATTTACACGAGATGAATTGTTAGGTAAACATGATGAAAGAGGTTGTTAAAAATCTAGGATTGTGTACTTTGACTTATGGGTGCCTGTCCTTGCGAATTCAATCGATTATGAAATATTGGAGAATAATTCAACATGTGGCACAGTTTAGTTCAACACTTGCTATAATGTCTTAAAATGGCATCAAGACATTATAGCAACCTCTGCTATTTTCTTGTAAAAGAAGCAGAAATTTGAAGAAGATACTAGGGAGGGTTGTTTTGGTTTTTTTAACCCCATAGAAGGACTCATCATATGGGAATAAGGGGAGCACTATTAGGCCATTTTAAATGTGGTCACTATACATTTTGTAAATATTCACTGAAAATTAATTCATTTGAATCAAACGGTCAGGTTTTTATTTTAAGACATTATAGCAGCTCGGCAACTAAACAGGTTATTTATGCAATTGAACGCCCTTGTGGCAAAATTTGCATTGGCAAGACCAAAAGGATGCTAAAGGTCCAAATTGAAGGACATATGAGTTGTCTAAAAAGGAAGATAATTTCCGCGCCCATGGTGTCCCACTTTGAAAAGACTGGTCATAATTCTTGGGATTAAACTTTAGGGGGCAGTAGAGAGTTACAGGAACTGAAAGGGCTGAGCAAAGGTTACAACAAAGAGAGGCTTTTTAGATTTTCAAAATAAATACCGTCAAGCCTAATTGCCTGAATGATTGTTTGGCACTAAAATGTTTTTTTGTAAAAATAGATCAATTTAAATAGCTCCTTCAACAAAGATGGTATCGACTTTGACCGCGACCCAGCTAAGCCGAAATGCCAGTGTAAGGGGCCTTGCCCTGGCGCAGGGCTGAGGTGAGCTTGCGGCTAGAAGAAAGGGAGTGAGGCGCTCTGCCGACCCAATGGCCACACCCCCTCCAACTCCGTGGTGGCCGCGCCCCCTCCGCCAGCATTGCAGCGGGGAGCATGGCCCACGGAGGGGGTACCCAACCCACCGGGCGAGCCCCACTGAGGCTGTGGGTATCCCAGTGGGGGATGCCCCCCCCAGCCCCCATGCAGCAAATAGACCAGCCCAGGCAGGGGTCACCTGGAGTCACAACAGCCACTGCACCCCCACCCGGCCAGCCACCAAACCCTAGAGCCCACGCCCAGAGCATGGGAACCCTGGACAGTCCTTGGCGAGACCCTGCCCCTCCTGCGCCTCTCTTTGTGCTGCAGTGCTGGGAGCTGGGTCCCACGGGGAACTGTCCGGGGCTCTCATGCTCTGGGGGGTGTGCTGTGGGTTTGGGGACTAGCTGGGCAGGGGCGCAGTGGCTCCTGGGACTCCAGCCTGCCCCCTTCCTGCTGCTCATCCCCTTTGATCCACCTCCTCGTTCCGTCCTGGGAGTGGCGCTGGATGTGCGCTATGGCCTCTGGTGCCTCAGTGACATCCACCTGCGCTGTTTCCCCCGGCCCGGCATCTTAGCTGGATCGCACTCACTGATCTAGGGTTGGGGATTGTTGGAGGGGAAGGAGAAGTGGGGCATGGCTCCCTCCCCTAATGTGAGTGGGGAGGGGACTGGGTTGGGGAGGGGAGGGTCTATCCCCCCGGTGTGAGGGGGGTTGAACTAAGTGGGTTGGGTTTTTTTTATTCCCCTGTGTGAGAAGGGGTCTGGGGGCTGCAGGGTTTGGGGGGGGTGACCTGACCAGGGGGGTAGGCTCCCCGTGAGAGGGGGGTTGAGACTGAGTGAGGGGGTCTCCTTTGTGGGCCAGGTGGGACAGCCACTGGGGTGGAAGTGGGGTGACAGGANTGAGCATACTACCAGGTTAAGGTTTGGGGGGTGGGGGAGAGGGGGGTCTCCCTTGTGGGCCAGGTGGGACAGCCACAGGGGGGAGAGGTGGGTTCTGCAGCCATTGGGGTTGTGATGGGCTGGGGCAAGTAGGGTCCCTCCGGAAGGCCAATAACAGCAGTGAGAAGGGACAGGTACGTGGTGCCTCTCCCTCGCCCCCGGACAGCTAAAGTGGTGGTAGAGAATGGGAAAGCCCCAGCTCTAGGGCTGCTGCTGATTAACACGAGGTTGGTTGTCAATAAATCTATAACAATCCATGATTTGATCCAGGATCAATCGGCCGACCTCGCGTGTATTACAGAGACCTGGCTGGACACTGAGTCAGGGCCGATCCTGGATGACCTTGTTCCGACCGGGTGCTCTGTACAGCATCATCCCCGACCGGATGGACGGGGTGGTGGTGTAGCCATTATTTTTGAAGGACACCTGGTCTGTGAGGAGATATCCAGTGCAGGCTATTTCGAGTATAGAGGGCGTCCATTTTGTGATTGATTTGGCTGGAGACAGCTTAGGGCTGCTGCTGATATACTGTGCACCTACCTGTACGGCAGCATGGAATTGGTGTCGGAGGTGGTCTCATGATCTTCAAGGGCCATAGTCCTGGGGGATTTCAATATCCACGCTGATGCCAATCTTGGGGGAGTGGAGCGTGAGTTCATGGCCGTCATGACAACCATGGGACTGTCTCAGAGGGTCGATGGCCCAACACATGATGGAGGACACACCCTCAATCTGATATTCTGCACTGGCCTTGAGGCAGGGGATCCGGTGGTGGGGACATGTCAGCTGTGCCCATGTCATGGTCGGATCATTATCTCCACCGGGCAGGTCTCCTGGTGCATGTCTGCCCCTGGAGGAGTGTTGAACCAGTTCGATTGGTTCACCCCAGGAGACTTATGAAACCAGAGAGGTTCCAGAATGCTCTAGGGGAATTACCTCCCAATCTCGACAGTCGATCGCTCGATGACCTCGTAGCTCTTTGGAACATCTTGCTGACTGAAGCCGTTGATCAAATGGCTCCTAGGCGTCTGCTTCCTGGATGTCGATGACGCGGGTCCCTGTGGTTTACGGAGGATCTGTGGCAGATTAATCAGGATTGATGGCGGTTGGAGTGATGGTGGCGCCGTACTCGTGCTGAAGCTGACCGATTGCAGTATAAAGCAAGTTTAAAAGCCTGTGCTGTAGCTGTGCAGGCAGCAAAGAATATGTTCTTTGTCACCCTCATAGTATCTGCAAAGTTGCGTCCGGCTGAGCTTTTCCGGGTGGTGCAGAGGCTGGCCGGTTTGGCCTCCCTCCGCCTAGAACTGGAATCCTCCAGTGCTTGCTGTGACATGTTTGTTGATGTTTTCATGGATAAAATAGCTTGGCTTCATCACAACTTTGACGTCGCACTTATAGCAGTGGGGGAACTTGAGGCTGTGGAGGCCCCGCCTTGTTCGATTTCATGGGATCAATTTCAATGGGTGTTGCCTGCTGACGTGGTGGATGTCCTTGGGGCAGTTAGAGCCACCTGTTGTGAATTAGATCCATGCCTGTCCTGGCTGGTCAAGGCCTGCCGCGAGATGCTAGAGCCGTTGCTGGCCAGGGTTGCCAATATCTCCTTTAGGGAGGACAGAGTGCTGGGCGCTGGTGCAGTCTCTGCTCAAGAAACCATCTCTTGAGGTTGGCTCCCCTGCCAGCTTTCGGCCAGTCTCTAACCTCCCCTTTTTAAGGAAGGTTACTGAATGGGTGCTGGCTCAGCAGCTTCAGGTGCATCTGGATAGAGTCAGTTTTCTGGATCCCTCGCAGACTGGCTTTTGCCCTGGGTTTGGTACTGAGACTGCGCTTGTGACTTTGGTCGATGACCTGCACCATGAATTAGATCAGGGTAAATCGCCTCTTTTGATTTTATTAAATGTCGGAAGCGTTTGATACTGTTGACCACGAGATGTTGGTGGCTTCTTGCTTGTGGGACCGGGCCAGGGTGAGAGGAATTGTTCTTGAATGGTTCCACTCATTCCTGGTTGGAAGAACTTAGCGGGTGGTTCTCGGGGCGCGTTCATCATCTCCCCAGGATCTCTTGAGTGGAGTCCCACAGGGTTCTATTCTGTCCCCCCTCCTATTCAACGTGTATATGCAGCCTTTGGGCGAGGTCGTGAAAGGGTTCAGCGTACGATGTCATCAGTACACCACTGATACACAACTCTACCTCTCTTTTCCTGCAGACCCAGACGTCTCGGTGCTTGCCTGGTGTTTGGTGGCTGTGGGGGATTGGGTGAGGGCGAGCCGTCTGAGGTTGAATCCAGACACAGAGGTGATGCTGGTGGCTAGGGCTGAGGGGGTGGTGGCTCCTGTCATTTATGGGGTTTGCTCCCCTTTAGCCACCCAGGTCTGTAGTCTGGGGGTGCTCCTGGATTCCCAAGTCAAGGTCCCCTGGGGTTTCCTGGGTGGTGACAATGGGGAGGGTGTTCTCAGTGGCCGCACCTGGGCTGCGGAATTCCTCCGAACGGAGGCCCGCNGAGGGCGAGCCGTCTGAGGTTGAATCCAGACACAGAGGTGATGCTGGTGGCTAGGGCTGAGGGGGTGGTGGCTCCTGTCATTGACGGGGTTTGCCCCCCTTTAGCTACTCAGGTCCGTAGTCTGGGGGTGCTCCTTGATTCACAGCTCTACCTGGATTCCCAGGTGGCGGCTGTGGTGAGGAGCACTTTTTGCCAGTTACAACTGGTGCGACGGCTATGACTGTATGTCTCGGACTCTGACCTGGCCACCATCATCCATGTCTTCATTACCTCTAGATTGGATTAGAGCAATGCACTCTACATGGGGCTACCCTTGGTGACGGTACAGAGGCTGCAGCTGGTGCAGAATGCAGCGGCCCGTCTCCTCATGGGGACGGGTCATCGTGAGCACATTACACCAGTGCTCCGCTCTGTGCACTGGCTCCCTGTTGTCTTCCGAGCTCGATTCAAGGTCTTGGTAATGACCTATAAAGCCCTAAACGGCCTGGCCTGGCTTATCTGTGGGACCGCCTCACACCTAGGCCGTGCAGTGGCCCTTGTGGCCGGCTGGGGATGCCCAAGTCAAGGTCCCCTGGGGTTTCCTGGGTGGTGACAATGGGGAGGGTGTTCTCAGTGGCCGCACCTGGGCTGCGGAATTCCTCCGAACGGAGGCCCGCTTGGCCCCGGGACCCCCCCTCTTTCTGAAGACAGTGTAAGACCTGCCTGTTCCGCCAGATTTTGGGGGAGGGAGACAGGGAGGGGGCGGGGTCTTGGTCTTCTTTTTAGTAGTTTTGTGTTTAAATATTTAGTCATAACTTTAATTGTTGATTTTATTGTGATTTAAAATGCTGTGAGCTGACCTGAGCTGCTATTGTGTAGGAGGGTGTCGCATAAAATGCCACAACATAAAATAAACAAATATAATGGTTTTTTTAAAAAATTGGGTGATTTATTTTCATTAATTTATTTAATTTTTTAAAAAAAATTATACTATGTATTTTAAATTTATTTTTGGGTGACTTTTTAATTATTTAATTTATTTAAATTATTTTATTTATTTATTTATTTATTTATATATTGAATTTATTTGTCAGTTTTTGTTTTTTATTCATTTTCCCTTTTTAAAATTAGATAGAGGATGATAATTCAATTGGGTTCCCCATGAAGGGGTGTTATGGTTTGGTGATCACAAAAGGTGAGAACTAGTTAGTGGTTAGGATTTATTCTTTTCCAACTGACTGTCAGTGGTTTTTGATCTATACGGCTATTTAAGTTTATAGAGTTAGCTAAATAGTCATCCGTATTCATTATAAGAAGAAGTTGGGGATACTTATTGCATGATTGTTCAGAAAAGTGTGGAGATTTATTTGTAGATGCAGTTTTGGGTGTATATATATATATATAGACCTTTTTTACACGGACGCTGCCGCAGCCCCGGTAGGTGAAGATGTGGGTGGGTGAACACACTCACCGCACACCCATTGGCGCCAAGCCGGGAGATGTTTACACGGACACCACCACAGAGGGTTGTGGGAAGGAAGGGGAAGGGCTGGCACACACCCCTCGGGTAAACACCCACCCCGGGAAACACCGAACGAACACCCAAGACATTTACATGGACTGCCAAAACACTGAATGGAGGGGAAACCACATCCAGCATAGTGACGTTACAACATGGCGGTGAAAGGGCAAACGAAGCCGCAGCACATGTCACCGCCCCCCACACCACCAGACTCCGAGTGGGTGGGGGAGGAGGGAGCTGGAATGACATAGTAGCCCCAGACAGGTTACAAAACCCAGACCAGACAGCTGGGCACCACCAGCCCCAGGTAAACCAGATTCCCCCACCACCGTGCACATATGCACACAGGGAAACCCCGGAGAAAAAGGGAGCGAGGGGACCCCAGCGGGGGAGGGGGGCCGGGAAAGATCAAAGTCACAGGCAATAACAGGTGGGACCCGAAACGGATGGGGCCCAAACCAACACAAACAACCCCAATCGACCGCCACACATAGGTATCCCCGGGCACCAAAGCAAAAAGCCAGGAATAAGACAGATGGGGAGATGGGGCCAGGCACCAAGGTCCACGGTGCAGACAGGAACCGAGGGCTGAGAGGCGCCTCCAAGCAGGAAGGAGGCGGCCACAAAGATGCAGCAGACAATCAAGCACCGGCCAGGGAATGCTATCGGCACAGTGGGAGACCAACAGCAAAGCTGGGAAGGGGCGGGGGCAGAGCCAGCAAGGTCACAACCCAAGAGGATGTGAACCCCCCCATCTTATACACATCTAGATGTGTATAAGAGACAGCCCCCACCACCGTGCACATATGCACACAGGGAAACCCCGGAGAAAAAGGGAGCGAGGGGACCCCAGCGGGGGAGGGGGGCCGGGAAAGATCAAAGTCACAGGCAATAACAGGTGGGACCCGAAACGGATGGGGCCCAAACCAACACAAACAACCCCAATCGACCGCCACACATAGGTATCCCCGGGCACCAAAGCAAAAAGCCAGGAATAAGACAGATGGGGAGATGGGGCCAGGCACCAAGGTCCACGGTGCAGACAGGAACCGAGGGCTGAGAGGCGCCTCCAAGCAGGAAGGAGGCGGCCACAAAGATGCAGCAGACAATCAAGCACCGGCCAGGGAATGCTATCGGCACAGTGGGAGACCAACAGCAAAGCTGGGAAGGGGCGGGGGCAGAGCCAGCAAGGTCACAACCCAAGAGGATGTGAACCCCCCCAAGGGCCGAGGGATGAAGGGAATGGGCAGAAGTGGCGAAGGGGGCAGAGGGGGCACAAGGTACAGCACTAACACAGGAGAGGGGACAAAGCGATGAGGGCAGGGAACCCAGGGGCCAGAGCAAAGGGGACCCAGTGATACGGAACAGAACCACGCAACGCACCTACAGAGGCAATCCCTGAGAAGCAGTCCCACCATACCAAACCAAGAGGGCACCGACAGAGCCTCACACCACAGGGAAGGTGAACACAAACACAAGGGGATCCTGCGGGAGGGCAGAGTGCCGGGCTGTCTCAAGGAGGCGGTGGTGCGGCCTCTGATCAAGAATCCATCACTTGACGTTGACTCCCCCGCCAGCTATCGACTTGTCTCTAACCTTCCCTTTTTAGGGAAGGTTTTTTGGTTTTTTTAAAACAAATTTGTATTAAGTCAGCTTTACATATTCAATATTACAACGTTGCATAGACATCTTTAGTCCCTATTTCCAGCGCGGGGCTAATGTACCACGAATGTAGCTGTCTTACATTATCTTATTTTGTCTTTATTCCACACCTTTGTCCGCCCTTGCCCTAAACCCTCAAACCCCCCTCCCCCAAAAGCACTGATGCATGACCCAATTCCGTGACTGCAATATTTCAACCTGAGACTCCTCAAATGTCCAGCAAGAGTGTCGTGTCATTGACTGGGTCCAAAAAGAACTGTTTTTTTCAGACAGGTGACGCTCCTTGACCGTGTACTGTAGAAATCTTTCAGTTTTCCACCAGAAAATTGCGAGAACTTTCTCCATGGTCATCACATACCATATTCTGTTCTACCAGTCAGTCATTGTTGGAGCTCTGTTACATTTCCAATTTCTGGCAATGACATTCAGTCCCACCAGAAACAGTTGGGCACAGGTGTCTTTATGAAACTTCAGAAGCGGTATCTTAGGATATTTATTTATTTATTTATTACATTTATACCCCATCCCATCCTGAACCCAGCTTGGGGCGGCTTACAATCATAAAATACCATATAAAACAATCCAATACCTAAAATACCATATATAAACATTTAAAACATATAAAACAATATATGAAACAGGGCCTGGGACATAAATTACTGGGGGTAGGGGGAATAAAAAACAACTACCCCCCCCCCCAAAGGCCGGGGCGAACAACCAGTTCTTGCATCTTCGCCGAAATACTAAAAGGTTTGGGGCCAGGCGGGCCTCCTCCGGTAGGGAGTTCCAGAGATGCGGCCCGGCCACCGAGAATGCCCTCTCCATTGTGGCCCCCCGCTTAACTCGGGGGACCTCAAGGAAGGCACCCCCGGCAGACCGCAGGAGCCGCTCTTGTGTGCGGAGGGCGAGGCGGTCCCTGAGGTATGAGGGGCCGAGACGTGCAGGGTTTTGTAAATCAATACCAACACCTTGAATCTGGCTCGGCACGCTATCGGCACCAGTGCAGAGCCTGGAGCACAGGTGTTATGTGCTCCCGGCGACCCATCCCCAAAAGGAGACGGGCCACCGCATTCTGCACTAGCTGCAGCCTCCGAACCAAACACAAGGTAAGCCCCACGTAGAGCGCGTTTCAGTAGTCCAGCCTCGAGGTGACGAAGGCATGGATGAGGGAGGCCAAGTCCGGGCTGGAGACGAACGGACACAGCCTCCGCACCAGATACAACTGGCGAAAGGCAGCCTTAGTGACTGCCNTATTCATTATAAGAAGAAGTTGGGGATACTTATTGCATGATTGTTCAGAAAAGTGTGGAGATTTATTTGTAGATGCAGTTTTGGGTGTATATATATATATATAGACCTTTTTTACACGGACGCTGCCGCAGCCCCGGTAGGTGAAGATGTGGGTGGGTGAACACACTCACCGCACACCCATTGGCGCCAAGCCGGGAGATGTTTACACGGACACCACCACAGAGGGTTGTGGGAAGGAAGGGGAAGGGCTGGCACACACCCCTCGGGTAAACACCCACCCCGGGAAACACCGAACGAACACCCAAGACATTTACATGGACTGCCAAAACACTGAATGGAGGGGAAACCACATCCAGCATAGTGACGTTACAACATGGCGGTGAAAGGGCAAACGAAGCCGCAGCACATGTCACCGCCCCCCACACCACCAGACTCCGAGTGGGTGGGGGAGGAGGGAGCTGGAATGACATAGTAGCCCCAGACAGGTTACAAAACCCAGACCAGACAGCTGGGCACCACCAGCCCCAGGTAAACCAGATTCCCCCACCACCGTGCACATATGCACACAGGGAAACCCCGGAGAAAAAGGGAGCGAGGGGACCCCAGCGGGGGAGGGGGGCCGGGAAAGATCAAAGTCACAGGCAATAACAGGTGGGACCCGAAACGGATGGGGCCCAAACCAACACAAACAACCCCAATCGACCGCCACACATAGGTATCCCCGGGCACCAAAGCAAAAAGCCAGGAATAAGACAGATGGGGAGATGGGGCCAGGCACCAAGGTCCACGGTGCAGACAGGAACCGAGGGCTGAGAGGCGCCTCCAAGCAGGAAGGAGGCGGCCACAAAGATGCAGCAGACAATCAAGCACCGGCCAGGGAATGCTATCGGCACAGTGGGAGACCAACAGCAAAGCTGGGAAGGGGCGGGGGCAGAGCCAGCAAGGTCACAACCCAAGAGGATGTGAACCCCCCCAAGGGCCGAGGGATGAAGGGAATGGGCAGAAGTGGCGAAGGGGGCAGAGGGGGCACAAGGTACAGCACTAACACAGGAGAGGGGACAAAGCGATGAGGGCAGGGAACCCAGGGGCCAGAGCAAAGGGGACCCAGTGATACGGAACAGAACCACGCAACGCACCTACAGAGGCAATCCCTGAGAAGCAGTCCCACCATACCAAACCAAGAGGGCACCGACAGAGCCTCACACCACAGGGAAGGTGAACACAAACACAAGGGGATCCTGCGGGAGGGCAGAGTGCCGGGCTGTCTCAAGGAGGCGGTGGTGCGGCCTCTGATCAAGAATCCATCACTTGACGTTGACTCCCCCGCCAGCTATCGACTTGTCTCTAACCTTCCCTTTTTAGGGAAGGTTTTTTGGTTTTTTTAAAACAAATTTGTATTAAGTCAGCTTTACATATTCAATATTACAACGTTGCATAGACATCTTTAGTCCCTATTTCCAGCGCGGGGCTAATGTACCACGAATGTAGCTGTCTTACATTATCTTATTTTGTCTTTATTCCACACCTTTGTCCGCCCTTGCCCTAAACCCTCAAACCCCCCTCCCCCAAAAGCACTGATGCATGACCCAATTCCGTGACTGCAATATTTCAACCTGAGACTCCTCAAATGTCCAGCAAGAGTGTCGTGTCATTGACTGGGTCCAAAAAGAACTGTTTTTTTCAGACAGGTGACGCTCCTTGACCGTGTACTGTAGAAATCTTTCAGTTTTCCACCAGAAAATTGCGAGAACTTTCTCCATGGTCATCACATACCATATTCTGTTCTACCAGTCAGTCATTGTTGGAGCTCTGTTACATTTCCAATTTCTGGCAATGACATTCAGTCCCACCAGAAACAGTTGGGCACAGGTGTCTTTATGAAACTTCAGAAGCGGTATCTTAGGATATTTATTTATTTATTTATTACATTTATACCCCATCCCATCCTGAACCCAGCTTGGGGCGGCTTACAATCATAAAATACCATATAAAACAATCCAATACCTAAAATACCATATATAAACATTTAAAACATATAAAACAATATATGAAACAGGGCCTGGGACATAAATTACTGGGGGTAGGGGGAATAAAAAACAACTACCCCCCCCCCCAAAGGCCGGGGCGAACAACCAGTTCTTGCATCTTCGCCGAAATACTAAAAGGTTTGGGGCCAGGCGGGCCTCCTCCGGTAGGGAGTTCCAGAGATGCGGCCCGGCCACCGAGAATGCCCTCTCCATTGTGGCCCCCCGCTTAACTCGGGGGACCTCAAGGAAGGCACCCCCGGCAGACCGCAGGAGCCGCTCTTGTGTGCGGAGGGCGAGGCGGTCCCTGAGGTATGAGGGGCCGAGACGTGCAGGGTTTTGTAAATCAATACCAACACCTTGAATCTGGCTCGGCACGCTATCGGCACCAGTGCAGAGCCTGGAGCACAGGTGTTATGTGCTCCCGGCGACCCATCCCCAAAAGGAGACGGGCCACCGCATTCTGCACTAGCTGCAGCCTCCGAACCAAACACAAGGTAAGCCCCACGTAGAGCGCGTTTCAGTAGTCCAGCCTCGAGGTGACGAAGGCATGGATGAGGGAGGCCAAGTCCGGGCTGGAGACGAACGGACACAGCCTCCGCACCAGATACAACTGGCGAAAGGCAGCCTTAGTGACTGCCTCCACCTGCCGCTCCAGGCAGAGATCTGTGTCCAGTATCACCCCCAGACTCCGAACCTGTTGAGCTATAGGAAGGCGAACCCCCCCAATCAGGGGGGGCAACACCTCCTTTGCTCTCCCCACCAACATCACCTCCGTCTTATCGGGGTTGAGCTTCAGTCTGCTCTGCCACATCCACTCCGCCACAGCCTCCAAACACTGGGATAGCACCGAAACAGCCGGGTCTGGGTCAGCTGGAAAAGAGAGGTACAGCTGAGTATCATCAGCATATTGGTGACATCGCACCCCGAACCTCCCCACGACCTCCCCCAGGGGCTGCATATATACATTAAATAACAGAGACAGAATCGAACCCTGTGGAACGCTGCATGATAAGGTGCGGGGGCAAGATGTCTCCTCCCCCAGCACCACCCAGGATAAAGGCTGAGAAGGGCTATCTCTGCCTTAAAAAGTATGAATGAACCTGTAGCCTCCCCAACAAATCTCCAGACTTTGGCCCAGAACTCCTGTATGTGTACACAACCCCATAACAATGATACAGATCACCCAATTCTCCACAATCCTTCCAACACAGGGCGGAGGCAGAGCTGTTCGTTTTCGAGTTACGAAAGGGTGTTAAATATAGTTTCAGCAATACCTTCATTTGCATTTCAGCAGTAGCAAGCGAGGTGGAGCATTTATGAGTGTGCTGCCACAATTGCATTTGCGCGGTTTGTCTAATCTGGTATGCAGATCTCTTTTTATTTTTTGATATTGTTTAGATGTGGCGTGCGCCAGATATCCTTCAATTCGCCATATAGACGAGAAATAAGTCCTTTTATTCGATAAGCTCCGAATAGCTCCCTCTCCAATCCCTTAGCCAGCTGGGTAGAGCCCTCCCTGGTTTTTTTTGTTCCCATGAAAACACTATGCAACTGGTTGTATTGAAGCTGGTCTATTGGGGACCTCAAGAGCGCCTCAATGTCCTTCTTACTTTCGAACTGGCCAACCTGGAACAGCTGCAAGGCATACACTATGCCTTTTTGTCTTAACCCATATCCGAGATTGCACACATCCCCCACGTCTGAGGAATTCACAATCGATTGGAGAGAAAGGGGATATCTCTCCCCCCATGTCTAGTTTCAATGTGCATTTCCTCCAAAGGGACCAGGCAAGACTGGCAAAAGGATGCTGCCACTTCAGGGCAGCGGGCCTATCCAGCTTTAGAGAAGTCACTACCTCCTGCCAGTTATCAGCCTCTAGACTTGGAGATTCAATGTCTACCCATTTTACATCTCGGGGTTTGAAAAACCAGTACTTAATCGCTCTCAGAGCAGAAGCTAGATGGTGTAAGAGCATGTCTGGAAAGATCATCCTACCCCTTCTGTCGGGTTGCATTCAGTACCGTATGACTAATTCTAGGCTGCTTTCCCCGTTACCCTCAGTTTTGACTTATGTGAAATACGTTTAACCGATTGACTGTAGTCTGAACATATTGGCTTTAGTTTGGACATAAAGGCCTGGACGTATTTGGTCTTCCGATAGCTTTTCCCCTGCTTAACTTTTAACCTTGTTAGTTAATGTTTAGGAAAAGATGAGTAAGTCCACATTTAGGGAAGGTAGAGGCAGACGGTTGATGGAACATCTTTGTTGCACAAATGGGTTGCAAGATTGAGGTTTAAAACAGTTTATAAAAACAGGATGCTGCAGGGGCAGAGGTAACGACTTTAGTTCCCCAATATCTTAATCATAAACGTTGTCACACATTTATAATTTTATGCAGGCATCAACCTTTGTCAACCATGCTATTGGCAGTTAATAATATATGAATTACTCAGCCTGAGTGGGACGTCAGTTTTCTTATAACAGAGTAAGTCACCAAGGAAATGTTACCGTAGACGCCGTGAACCCTCCCGTGGAGCTCTTTGGGCACCATGGTCATCCTCTGGTCACAGGATCTTCCTTCATCTTTCTTACGCCTGTATGCCTGGGGAACTAGGCTAGTTTTAAGTTTATTACTTTAACCTTTGTACTTTTAATACTTAAAACAATCTTAAGTTTAACTTTAATTTTATCTATGTAACATGTACCTTGAAATACTTTTATATAAACCACTTATTAAGGGTTTATTCTGTTTTGGGGTCTTGTCCCATAGAAAATGTTTT
>QEPC01001848.1:486881-515218 GCA_003113815.1 Sphenodon punctatus
CCTTCAAATCTCTCCTTAAAACTCACCTCTTTCGCTCTGCTCTGTCTGACTCTTTATCCCGCTGAGCCACTATTTCCTATACCTACGGTCTGTTTACCCTTATCCTTGCCACATGGACCTGCCTGCTGTCATTCTCATCGTAACCAAGCCAAGTACGTGCACTTGAGACCTCACATCTTCATGAATGTTAAACCCTTGTCTCTCCCTCTGTTCCCCTTCCTATGTCTTTCCCCCAGCTCCTGTCTCTCAGATTGTAATCCCTAGGGGCAGGGACCGTGTCTATTTTATTACTCTGTAAAGTGCCAGGTACACTGCTGGCGCTATATAAATGTTTGTTAATAATAATAATAATAATAATAATTGTAGCTTGACAAGGAGCTGAAGAGGTTTATAAGCCTAATTCACTTTGGAATGGATTGAGAGCGTTTAGTTAAGAAGACAATCCTATCGTCTACATAGAGAGCCATCTTATGTTGATGGCTCCCTACCTGAACACCCTCTATATCCACGTCCTGGTGGATGGCCGACGCCAGAGGCTCCAACGCAATGTCAAAAAGAAGCGGGGATAGGGGCCAACCCTGGCACATCCCCCTTTGTCGTGTAAATACCTCAGATAGCCGACCGTTGATTATTAATTGCAAGGTCGGTTCTCGGTAGATCACCGAGACCCAGGTCATAAAATTGCCAGAAAAACCCATATGTCAGAGAGTCCCTAAAAGAAAACAGCGTTCAATCCGATCAAAGGCTTTTCCAGCATCCATCGAGACTACCACCGCACTTTCCTTTGAGATAGTGATTTGGTGTATTATATCAACTGCTTTATAGACATTATTGGTGCCAAGCTTTCAGGGGATAAATATCACCTGGTCAGCATCTACAATGTCCCCTATGCAGTTGTTCAATCTGTTGGCCAGAGTTTTTGAGAATATTTGAAATTGGAATTAAGCAGGGAAATAGAACAGTAGCTTACACAGTCCTCTGTTGGCTTATCAGCCTTTAGGCATAAAGCTATACTGGCCACTGAAAGGGTGTCTGGCATTTCCCCAAGTTTCAAGATGTCATTGTAAACATGGAAAAGAACAGGAACCAGGAAGTCTTCAAAGGTTATATAAAATTCAGTGGGAAATCCATCTGGTCCTGCTGTTTAGGGAAGGTTATTGAGCGGTTGGTGGCTCAGCGCAGTAACAGGGGTATCTTGACTGCATCAGTTTTTTTGATCCCTTTCAGTCGGGATTTCGTCCGGGTTATGGCATGGAGATTTTGCTTGTGGCCTTGGTGGATGATCTGCGCCGGGAAATGGACTGGGGTCATTCGACCCTGTTGGGTCTACTAGATCTGTTGGCTGCTTTTGATATTGTCAATCACGAGATGTTGGTGGCTCGCTGCGGGACTGTGCAGGAGTGGGCTGGACTGTTCTTGAATGGTCTCACTCATTCCTGACTGGAAGAATCCAGCGAGTGGTGCTTGGGGAGTGTTTTTCATCATACCAAGACCTCGCATGTGGTGTCCCGCAGGGTTCAGTGTTGTCCCCCTCCTGTTCACCATATACACACAGCCTCGCAGCAAGGTGATCAGGAGGTTCGGCGTACGGTGCCATCAATATGCTGATGACACCCAGCTGTACCTCTCTTTAGCAGACCCAGACCCTGCAGTCTTGGTACTTACTCGGTGTCTGACGGCTGTGGGGGATTGGATGAGGGCTAATCGACTGAAGATGAATCCCAACAAGATGGAGGTGATGTTGGCGGGTAAAGCCATGGAGTTGACGGCCCCCATCATTGATGGGGTCTGTCCTCCATTGGTTCCCAGGTGCGGAGTCTGGGGGTGCTCCTTGACACCAGGGCCGGCCCCAGGCACGTGCCACATGTGCGGCCGCACATGGCCCCGCGGCCAGCTGGGGCCCCGCACTTGCCTGGCTGGGCAGCAGGCTACAGCCAGCTTCTCCTCCAGTAAGTTCTTCTTCCTCCCCAGACCCCATCCCTCCCCTGCCTCTGCCTCCTAGTAGAGCTCCAGCAGGAGCAGCTGCTGTCCCGGGGACACCCCATCGATCGGACTGGGAGAGAAGCTGTTTGTTTATTGAGTTGTAAGCAAACTCCCCATGTGAGTTATCTGATCTCCAGTCCAAAGCAGCAGAGCAATAAAAAGCAAGATGGGTGCCATAAGGCAGCCTAGGGTTGGATGTGCTCTGCAGTCTACTGCTTAACTCTGGGCTGGAGGCAAATTCAACGGAGCTTGGGAGGGTTACACCACCAGACCTGGCGGTGCAGCAGGTAAAAACCCTCAGCCTGGAGAGTGAATGAGACTCTCTTCACCAGCCTGAGGCTACAGCTTTTGTTGTGAGCTTCTCTTGCAAAGCTGCTGTTGCTTCTCCCACTCTCTGCAGCTCAGTCGGGAGGAAGTTTGCTTGGGGTCACTCCCAGGCGGGAGTTGCTTTTCTCTTTTGTTTTCAAAGTTAAAACATTTCTAACTCAAAGGGCTGCAGCCTGCTCCCCCCCCCCCCAGGGTGAGCTGGGGAGCAGAGTTCATGGGATCAGGCTGTGGGGAGACTGAGATGGGGACATGGACGCTTGGGGGCCAGAGGAGCTGTTGGCTTAGATAGGAGTGTAGGAGCTGGATCCATCATGAGTATCTCTTTGTGTGAGACATGCCCCCTCCCATGACAGGGCCCCATGCTGAAAGGGACCAGAGATGAGGGCAGGCGTTCACCAATCAGGGGACAGATCCATGACACACACCCCTGATCTCTGTACCTTCCTCTCCCTAAGCACACTGCTTAAGCACTCTGCCTGCCCCCAGCTTCTATGTGGCCCTTGGTGCTTGTACTAGTTTTCCAAGTGGCCCTGGGAGGGAAAAGTTCAACTTCCCCTGACCTATGCCATGAATCCTTCCTCAATCCTTGCATGCTCTCATCTCCACGCCCTTCTCCCCACGTTTACCATGTCAGGGCTTGGGGTAGGGACTGGATCCAGGGACCAGATCTGTAAACTGGAAAAGAGTAAAAAAAAAAAAAAAAAAAAAAAAAGCAGCAACTGGCCAGATTTGGCCCACGGGGTGTAGGTGGGGGATTCCCCAGCCCTGCTTTAGACAAAGAAACTAGCTTATATAAACAGAACTTAGAGATGGAAGTTAGAGCCTGACTTATCCAACTCACCACTTCTCATTAGGACCTAGTGCAGGGTTAAAGTTTGATCCAAAGGTCTCTGAAATGCATGGGAGCCCTTTGACTTCAGTGCGCTTTAGGATCAGTCCTCTAATGCATTTTCTTTAAAAACAAAAAAACCCAAAAAACAACTCCGATGGGATGGGGGAGATTTTCAACTGTTGGTCAGACACACAGTGATTTTCCTGGAGTTTGGAAGAGCTGGTGTAAGGTGTCAAGAAAAGGGGTGGGGAAAGGAAGCAGATTCCCTGCCCCCTGCCCTGCTTTTATTTGGGCAACAAGGGGTGGAGAGAGAGAAGGGGAACATAAGGAAAGAGATAAATTCAGGAACTTGATGCGTTAAGCTTAGTTATAAGGGAATAGCTAAGTCTTTAGTTTTCTAAAATTGTCCTCTGTTATTTCAGGCATTGGTATTCTCTAGTTGGTCCCACTCCCTACTTATAGCTACTGGTAGGATTTTTTCTGTGCAGATGGTTGGGGTGTGGCAGGTCTTGCAGTGGTGTTGGGGGCTGGAGTAGATGACCCTTGAGGTCACTTCCAGCTCTGTGGGAGGTGGGGGATCTTGAAGGATAGGGCAGTATAAAGAGAAGCATAAAGGAGTTCTTCACTCCCCACTCCCATAGTCAGAGATCTCATCACATGATTGTCTTGAACAGCAATTTATGGACCTGTCCTCTAAGGTCTTATCTAATCTTTCCATAGTTATGCTGTTGGCTTTCACACCATCCCCTGGCAAGGAGTTCCATGCGTTGATGGAACCAAGGGACTAGATGACCCTTGGCATCAATTCCAGCCCTAAAATTCTATGATTGCGTGAAAAGCTGTTTCCTTTGATTTGTCTTAACTCTGTCTCATTCCTCTGAGCTCGCTCTTGAGAGTAGGGTAGTGGATCCATAGGCCAGATGTAAGCATTTGTTCCTTTGCCAAACAGAAGACCCATCCCACCCACTTTATCTCCTAAAGTCTAGGTAAAGTGAGCACCCAGTAACAGTAAGACGTGGTAAAATTTTCCTTCTGGAAAGAAAACACTTACAATTACTTCAATGTGGTGCTATTGAAAAGTTCTATGTTTCAGCTTTGAATGTTTTGCCCTTTTCAGCTCTAATTACTCATGCAAGTCCACTAGGCACTATTAATCAGAGATAGAGGGGACAAGAGTCTCCATGAATTTCAATGGTCTTCATAATGGAGCTGAATCTGGAAGCTTGTATTTACTAACAATGGTGAAAGAATAGAATATGTCATACCCAGGACAATAGTGAGAGGAGCGCTGTGTGTGGGAAGCTAAGGGATAAGTGGTGTGGCTGATGGGGTGTGTGTTCTGAAATAATGCAAATTAGGCCCCGCACCAAGACTTCGCACATAGCCCCGCAAACCCTGGGGCCGGCCCTGCTCGACACGCAGCTCCACCTGGGAGGCTGTGGCAAGGAGTGCCTTTCACCAATTACATCTGGTACATCAGCTTTGGTCGTATATTTCAGACTTTGACCTGACCAACATCATCCATGATTTCATCATCTCTAGACTGGACTATGGTAACGCGCTCTATGTGGGGCTACCCATGGTGACGGCTCAGAAGCTGCAGCTGCTGCACGATGCAGCGGATGGTCTTTTGGTAGGATTGGGCTGCCGGGAGCACATTACACCAGTGCTCCGTTCTCTGCACTGGCTGCCGATAGTCTTCCGAACCCAATTCAAGGTATTGGTGTTAACCTATAAAGCCCTAAATGGTCTGGGCCCTGCCTATCTGTGGATCGCCTCACCCCCCGGGTGCTGGATCGACCCCTGCGATCATCCAGGGGTGCCCTGCTCCTGGTGCCCAGAGTCTTCTGGGGGGCCATGCAGTGGAGGGAATTCTCAGTGGCCACACCACGGCTGTGGAACTCCCTTCCGGTGAGGGCTCAGCTGGCCCCGGATCTCCCCTCCTTTTGTAAAAGTTGTAAGACTTGGCTGTTCCATCAGGCATTTAGCGGGGGAGATGGGGGGGAATTATATGTTTTTATAGTTTTCTATTTTACTGTTGATGAAGGTTGTAAGCCGCCCTGAGCTGCCTGTGGCAGGAGGGGCGGGATATTAAAATTTTAAAATAAAATAAAATAAATAAAAGTACACAGAACTTTATTAAAGGAGCAGTGTGTACAACAAATGCCAGGAACAACATAACAGAGGGCTGGCGGGCAGGAGCAGAAACATCAGTAGGGGCGGCGACCCCGGATCCTACGACAGTGATCCGCCTGGTCGCGGTCGAGCTGGTGCACCCTCTGCAGCACATGGAGCAGGAGTTGCACAACCTCCTCCTGCTCCCTGGTCCACTTGTTGATCATTGTCTGCTCTACAGGAGAGAGGGAGAGGGAGGGCACCAGTATAGCAGCCCACAGCAACCACTGATCCCCATACCAAAGGGGGGAGGGGGGGCATGGACAACAGGGCAACTCACGTATCTCCTGGCAAACCCGGGCCCCTGGCCAGAGCTCTGGACCTGATCCGCCATCTCCCCAAGGCACAGCACTGTCAGGAAGACAATCACCAAGGCTAGAAGGGAGGAGAAAGTGAGAGATGTGCACGGGGAGCCGGCAACCGGGGGTGAAGGGTGGGGGGGAGAGAGGACAGCCAAACCACAGTCCAAGCATGCCAGAACCAACCACCAGTCCCACCCAACCACTTCCCCAAGGGGTGCTCCATCAGGAGTGCCCGTACAGGAGGACAGTGGCCCGCAACAAACATATATCCCATTAGCCAACTGATCACACACAGTGCGGTGAAAGAACACCGGCAACACACACCCCCGTATGTGGCGGAGGGGTCATGGCGGGAGCACACAGCTATCCTCCCCCTTCACAACCCACTATAGCACCATACAGAACAGGCAGACATGTCACCCCCCCACCCCCAATCGCTAACAGCTTGCACACTGCCCTGTGCACACCGATGGGCCGGCTCCACACCATAAAGCGGTCCCCACAACCACATGCCTAGATGCCCATCACCCACACACAGGTGAACAGCCACAACCTCAGGAGGTGGTGGCGGAATGGACCCACAGAACTGGCGTGACAGCACACAAAGCCATAACTAGTACTACACTGTGTTTAATGCAGACGGGCTCTGTCTGTTGTTACACAAGCAGGGGAACCCAGCTGCCTGGGTCACAGGGGTCTATACTAGGTTGCAGGGCAGGGCTGGGAAGGCAATCAGGCGTGGCTCAAGGGATCCAGCAACACACCAGGCAGGGGGGCCACAGGAGTCAGATGGATGCAACTAGCAGACTAGAAGACTATGGGGCAGGATTGAGGAGCAGCAGCAGAGCTCTGTAGGGATCTATCTCCCCAACTCTTCACTTTTTCCTCTCTCCACAGGAGTCCCAGTCTTGAAGACATGAACCTTCCAGACACCTGGTCCTTCAGCAAATTCTCCCCCCTGCTTCTGCTATACTTTCTCACCATCCTTTCTCTCTCTCTCTTCTTTCACATGGAGGGGCAGTTCCCCTATCTGAAATGGAGTGGCCCTTCCCACAACTCCAGTTCCTTGCCCCCAGATCTTCTACCCACCCCCAATGCTACCTACCCATCGACCTCAGATTCTTCTCCCACCCCAATCACTCCCAACACCACTGAGCATCTCTCTATCCCGCCCTCGGAACATACACCTGTCACTATCAGACCCAATTCCTCTTCCTCCTATTTCCATAAACTCTCACCCACCCCACTTGCCCCCAGACTGACCCGGCGCCCTTCCACCCGCCCTCCGACCACTCAAGATCCAGGCATGTGGACTGTGAATTCCATTGGTCGCCTGGGGAACCAGATGGGTGAATATGCCACGCTCTATGCTTTGGCCAAACTCAATGGACACCAGGCCTACGTCCTTCCAGCCATGCATCAGTATCTCTCCTCGCTCTTCCGCATCACCCTGCCGGTCATCTCCAATGAAGAAGCAGGCAAGGTCCGCTGGAGGAACTACAATCTTCACGATTGGATGTCTGAAGAATACCGGCACATCCAAGGAAAATACGTGCGGCTGACCGGCTACCCGTGCTCCTGGACCTTCTACCATCACATCCGCCACGAGATCCTGCAAGAATTCACCTTCCATGACCGGATCAAGGAAGAGGCCAATCGCTACCTCCTCGGGCTTCACGGGAGTCACCGGGAGCCAACCTACGTTGGAGTCCACGTCCGGAGAGGGGATTATGTTTGGGTGATGCCCAACACCTGGAAAGGGGTGGTGGCCGACAAGGGCTACCTAGAAAAGGCCATGAGGTACTTCCGGGAGAAGTACCGCGATCCCATCTTTGTGGTGACCAGCAATGGAATGAGCTGGTGCAAGGAGAACATTGACGCATCCAAGGGGGACGTTTTCTTTGCTGGGGATGGGAGGGAGTCGTCCCCCGGGAGGGATTTTGCGCTCCTGGCTCATTGTAACCACACCATCATGACCATTGGGACGTTCGGCATCTGGGCCGGTTACCTGGCTGGTGGGGAGACGGTCTATTTAGCCAACTACACGCTCCCAGACTCGCCCTTCTTGAAACTCTTCAGGCCATCAGCTGCCTTCCTTCCTGAATGGGTTGGGATCCCAGCCGATCTCTCCCCTCTGCTCCATTAGCTGTAACATGGGGAGAATGTTTGCCACTCTCCATCCAAAACGTGGCACTATTGGTGTCCTGGAAGAAACACAGAGCAGGTCAGAACAATGGTCCATCTGGGCCAGGATAATGAGAGCACTGATAAACTGGTTTAGATCAGATCAGTGGTCCAGCCATTCCTATAAACATTCCTGCCTTCCACCGGAGTGCATGATCCTTTTCTGAGTCCTGCTGGTCTGGTCAGCATCTTGTGGCAATGAGTTCCAGTCGTTACATAGTGTCTCTGACAGCGGTCAGCGCTGGGCACTTCAGGGGGATTAAGGTGACCAATCTCTTGTTAATTTTCAGAGGGCAGGGGTCAACTGGAACAAGGGGTAACATCTCCTGACAAAGATGGTGAATAGCCACAGATCGGTCTAAATGCCATGAACTTATCCAGTCCAAAGAAACCTGGAGTCCTTGCTCCCAACTCACCCACTAGCTCCCACTCCCCTTTCCAAGAACCCAGGAGTCCTGGCTCCCAACCCCACCCTGCTCTAACCCACTAGCCCCCACTCTTCGCCCAGAGAATTCAGGAGTCCTGGCTTCCAGCCCCCTGATATAGTCCCCAGTCTCCTTCCAGAGAAGAAGCTGTGTATGTTCCTGTTCTCTACAGGAAGTACAATTTCATCTAACCCTAATGGCCGGGCTAGCTCGGCTGTGGCCGATTCTGGCGTCTACACTTGCCCCGCTGGTGTTAACTCTGGCTAGTGCCAGCCTTTAAAGGGCCAGGCTTCCTTCTAGCCTGCCTGCTACAGTGATCTTTTGGGGGAAATGTGCAATATGTCCAAAGCTGGTGAAAATCTCTTAAAGGATTATGAAGTTACAGAGGATTGAAATTTGTGGCCCAGGGTGCCTGTGGACTTTGCAACTTTTTTTTTTTATCATGGGCTATCTGTTGCAGGGGATGATATTCATGAATGATGTGTGTGCCTTGGAGGCTGTACATGTGACCCGTGTGCAGTTTTTTGCAAGGTGATCTACAGACAGGAAGTTGCAAGTACAATGTGGTTTCCCCCCCCCGAGGACTGTGTTGTTCCTGCACATGTTTCAAATGCACGAGTCGCTGCAGCTGCTCCAAGCAGATCCATTGACACACACGCCCATTCACTCTTAAACTAGTCATATCAAATCGGTGAGGCTCCAAAGCCGACAGCATCATGGACTCTCAGATTTCAAGGTGGGGGTTTCATACCTTCCAAGCCCCATTAATACCCGGGGGGGTAAGTGGCCAAGGGAAGCCACCTCATGGGTGCTGGGCACTTCCAGAGGGCCGGGCCTGGCCTGGAAGGCACTTGCCCCCAGACTGACCTGCCGCCCTTCCACCCTCCCCCCGACCGCTCAAGATCCAGGCACGTGGACTGTGAATTCCATTGGTCGCCTGGGGAACCAGATGGGTGAATATGTCACGCTCTATGCTTTGGCCAAACTCAATGGACACCAGGCCTACGTCCTTCCAGCCATGGAATCTGGACTCTGGGACCAGAGAGACTCCTGGTAAAGCCAAATCTCTCAGTCCCTACTTCCTTGCAGGAGCATCTCCGACTTCCCCGATTCAGCCCCGCCCCAGCCCTTCTAGTGACCAGCAGCACCTCTGTCCCGCCCCATCTCCCATAGCAAGCAGACGTCCCCATAGCCTATCCTCCCCAGGCCCCCCATGTCCCTGCCTAGCTTCAAGATAGGCAGCCCCCCATCCCATCCCCCAAGGCCTCTCTAGCCAGCAGCAGCTCCCCACCCCTGCTCATCAATGCCCAGCAAATCTTTTGACTCATGGTGGCGGGGGTGGGATATCACAGCGATGGAGACGGATCTGCACACCCGTTTGCAATCCCCGATGTTTTGCAGGTATGCGATGCTGCAGGCCTGGTGCCCTTTAAGGAAAGGCCGGCCCAACACCTAGGCCACACCCCTGTGGGGTATAATAAATAACGGGGTGTCAGGCAAGGGAAGTCAGTTGGGAAGGGGCTGCTGAGGAGAAAGGCGCTCCTGAGAAGCTGCCCAAGAGCCTGTGGGCCAAAGCCTTTGGAGCACTGTGTGAAACCATGTAAGCGGCCATGGAACCTGAATAAAAAGACCCTGGAATCTCTGGGTCCAGTCACTGCCTGAGCAATCCCACCTCAGAGGCCCGGATCCGGTGTGGGAACGTGCAGGTACGCAAAGGGCTAACAACAGGGTGGGTCCTGGCTCGGGGTAGAGCGCAGGCTTTGCATGTATAAGGTCCCAAGTTCAATCCTCAGCATCTCGGGTAGCACGTCCAGGTGAGTCCTCCGCTGGGGATCCTGGAGGGTCTCAGGTAGCGCGCCTGGGTGAGTCCTCCGCCGGGGATCCTGGAGGGTCTCAGGTAACACGTCCGGGTGAGTCCTCTGCCGGGGATCCTGGAGGGTCTCGGGTAGCGCATATGGGTGAGGCCTCGGCCGGGGATCCTGGAGGGTCTCAGGTAGCACGTCTGGGTGAGGCCTCTGCCGGGGATCCTGGAGGGTCTCAGGTAGCGCGTCTGGGTGAAGACTCTGCCGGGGATCCTGGAGGGTCTCAGGTGGCACGGCTGGGTGAAGACTCTGCCGGGGATCCTGGAGGGTCTCAGGTAGCACGTCTGGGTGAAGACTCTGCCGGGGATCCTGGAGGGTCTCAGGTAGCGCGTCTGGGTGAAGACTCTGCCGGGGATCCTGGAGGGTCTCAGGTGGCACGGCTGGGTGAAGACTCTGCCGGGGATCCTGGAGGGTCTCAGGTGGCACGGCTGGGTGAAGACTCTGCCGGAGAGCCGGATTTGAAACCCTGCTGCTCTGTCCGGTTGTGACAATACCGAGCTAAGACGGACCATTGGTCTGACACAGTTAGGTAGCCCCTTCTCTCCGTAACCTTATAACAATGCAAATCATAAACTTATTGATTCAATTATACTTATTAAGCTTTTCCCCAGCCCCAGTATTCCGCAGCATTGCCAAGTGGGGACAGCAGGGGGGCAGCAAGCTGCCTCCTGCCCCATGCTGTGCCCCCAGCCCCAGAGTTGCCCCCATCCTGCAGAGGAAGAGGGTTGAAGCTGAAAGACCAAGGCAAAGTGTGGGTGCCTGTGCGCGAGGACAGTCTGGGAGACTGTACAACAGCGCTGTAACTCAGTGCCCCAGGGAAAGTCAAGCAGGGGGGTGGGGTGGGGGTGGATGCCATCGCTGAACTGTGGGGCGGCAGTGGCAGCCGTTTCTAACAGAAGGAGAGCTGGTGCAAGGGGGAGGCGAGGCCGGGGCAAGGGGGAAGAGGAAGCATAGGGCAGGAGGCAGGGTTGCCCTTGCTTATGGTTTCACCCTGAAACTCCCCCCCAGGCGAATGCCGTGCATGGGCCAGCGTCTCCCGGGGAGTCCTTCCCCATGGACGCTCCCCCCTGGCTAGGATGGCAGTAAAAGATCTGTCTACTGGACGTGTTTTCCCCTCTTCCCAGACTGTCCCAACACAGGAAACATGGCCGCATGCCTTCCCCTGTACAGGGGACACCGAGCATTAGTCATGGTCTCAGCAGCTCCCGCACCTGGGGTAAATGAACAGGTTTCAGGACACCGACGTGTCTTGTCCTTCCGTCAAGATCAACCCTGCTGCCCTAGCTATTCCTGAACAAATCAGCCCCCGTCCCTGCTGCCAGGAGCAGACTTGCTTCCTCATTAAGCCAGCGAAGGCAGGACAAGGGCAAGGGCAGTGGCCGAGATTGGGCAATACACTCCTAATCCGGGATTTTGTCCCCCCAGGGGCCGCTTGGAAAGTTAGCACAAGTGCTGATGCTGTGGGGGAGTTGGGATAGAGGTGCCTAAGGAGCTGCACTCGGGAAGAGAAGGGTCCAGATTATGCATTTATGCCATGGATCAGTTCCCTAGCCCTGTGTGCATGCCCTTATCTCTGTTCACACACCCTGACCTCAGGATTTTGGTGCTGGGGCGTAGAAACTGAATCCTGGAGCCTGATCAAGGAACTGGGAAGCGGCCAAATAAACCCTCCCAAGGCCTGAGGTTTCCTGCCCTTCCCTGAGCCGGATTTTCCTTATTAAAACAAACAAACCACTCTTTCCATCACGTGGTCCCAGTGCATTTCTCCTGATTCTCGTTTCCTGCCCCCATTCTCAATCAATGGACCAACCAGCCACCATTCTCGATGTAACCAAGCCAAGCGCGGGCACCTGGGACCTCGCATCCTCGTGAATGTTACACTCCTTGTCTCTCTGTTCCCCTTCCTTCGTCCCCCCACCCCACCCCCGTCTCTCAGACTGTAAACCCTGGGGCAGGGACCGCGTCTATTCAATTACCTTGTAAAGCGCCAGGTACATTGCTGGCGCTATATAAATGTTTGCTAATAATAATAATTAATAATTATTTTTTATTGTTTCAACCATTTGGTTATGACAAAATATACCATAATAATAAAAATAGATGTAATAAGTAACAATAATTAATAAGTAATAAATAAAATAGGATAAAATAATAGAACGTCCTCGCCAGGTACCAGCACTTGGAGTCTATGTAATAAAATCAAAACTTAAAGTTCAATTTTCCATTCATATTCAAAGTAAACCTAGCCCAAGGAGTCTTTTAATCGTTCTGATCCATTAGTTACATTTCTAGATGGAAATAAAAGAATGTTTTTTTTATTTTTTTAAAATGGACTCCAGCTCTAACTCTTTACCAGGGGTTAAATGAGACTAAATTTGTCCCTCAACTAATATATAGACTCGGAGTGAGTCAGTAGTAGCCTTTTATGATGTAGAATATAAATCTCCCCCTTTTACCAGATGTCCTTAGCTATGAAGAAGTAATGCTCATCATAGTTTCTTAATAGATAATATTATACAGCTGTTTCCCTTCCCTTTGCTACCCTTTGATAAGGTCCGTTATGCGTTGTTTTGTTTGATTTTGCCCCTCTGCGCCAATAGGAATGTAATTTTTGTAGGTGCATCCCATGCTGAACTTAATTGCAGCTGTGACTGGAGATACTTAGATCTAACTTCAGAGAGAAGGGGGCAGCTGAATAAACAATGGGGTAAGTCTTCTGGAACATTAGCCCGACACGGACAGAACCTTAGATTATGGAGGATCTTTGCCTATCTTCCCTCAAGAACTGCTGTGGGCATCATGAACTGAAATCTTAAAAGAGTAAGGGCTCTCCTTAATGAACAATTTGGCACAATTCTTAAATAATATTCTTGTAAATGATGGTCTTTTATAAATCTGTACCAAGGAGCTACCTTATTTGACCTAATGGATTCTAGGTCTTTTTGCCTGTATAGACCTTCCAGGCGTTGTTCACACATCCTCCTAATCTGTTCAATTGAGAAAGCAGCTAGAAAAAGGAGCGACAGCCCCATTTCCTCTGTAAAAGATCTTAACTTAATTTCCCATTTGTAATGACAATCCGACGCCATCAATTCGAGCCAGCATAATTGGGGGAGTCTCTCTTCTGTCATTTGAGATAAGTGTTTCCAATATGTTAACGGTCTAATTTTGGCCTGGGGTTCAATGTGGAGAGTTCCTGTTCTCAATAGGCAGGCAGGGCTCCAACCGGGACACCTAAGATCTTCGTCAGAAGCCTGTTCTGCACGGACTCTAGCTTGCAATCTACCTCCATCCCCCAAATTACCATGCCATATAAGGCCTGTTGTAAGCCGTAGGCAGGGACCACGTCTATCTTATTGTTCTGTAAAGCACCAGGTACACAGCTGGTGCTATACAAATGCTAATAATAATAATTAATAATCTAATCAAACCAGAGAGAGTGTTTGCCAATTTCAACTTCAGAGAACCTATATGGTCATGCCAAGTACCCCTTGGATTATATAACAAGCCCAGGTATCTATACGACTTTACTTGTTCCAGAGGTTGCTTGTCAATAAGCCAAGAGGTGGCCTGTGTAACACCAGAGGGGAGGAGAAACGAGGGGAGGCGCAGCGGGAGTGCCTGCTTGGCTGTCATTGGCTTCCTTTCCCTGCAGGTATTTACTTATTCAGGGGCCGGGGACCCTGTGGGCGTCAGCCCTTGGGCACCATCCAAAGGAAGTCGCCCGTTGGCTGGGCCCGTTAGCTGGGGACGCAGAGCGGTGTCCAACCCTCTGTTTGCGGGTGCCCGGGGTCGAGACCGCCGTAATCCTTTCTGAAATACACCTGTGGCCGGGAGCAGCGGGAGGAGCGAGGCCGGGCCGGGCGCGGATGTGGGTGCGGATGTGGGCGTGGGCGCGGGTGTGGGCGTGGCGCGGGCGTGAGCGCGGGTGTGGGCGTGGTGCGGGCGTGGCACAGGCGTGGCGTGGGTGCGCCTCTTTTGACTGTTCACCCTTGACGAGGTGCTCAGAGTTAAGGCTCTCGGTTGAATGATGGGTAAGAGGCAAGCTGCAAGGGGCGGATTTCTTCAAGAGCCCCAGGACTGGATTGGAAGAAGGTCTGTGTTGGACAATTAACCGTGAAGGCTCCAATGGAAGCTGCGCAGGGGGGGAAAGGTTTGGGGGATAGGGTGGGACTGGATATTCCAGATCTGTCGCCCCCGCTTCGCTGACTGGCTCCCCCATGGTTGTACCCCATACCCCTATGGTGATCTCTCCGGGGGTGCCTGCTCCCCATCCCTTGGGTTGCCTGGGTGAGCAATGTTTTGCTGTTGGGGATATTGTTACTAAACTCTATGCTCAACTTGAAAGCATTAATATGCCGCTGGAATTACAGAGGAATCAGCTGGGCATAATCTCCACTCCGCTTAGTGTGTGTCAGCGCGTCGGCTGCAGAATAGGGGTGGCCGGTGAAACAGCGACTGGGGCGGAGCTGGGAGGCGGGGCTAATCCACGCTGCAGCGTGTTCTGGCTCCAGCTCCTCCCCCCTCCCTTGGCAATTGGAAACTCATGCAGGGCTTCAGGGCGGAGCGGCGCCCTGCCTGGCGCTCATTAACTAATTAGGCAAGATTGCTCTATATAGTACCGGCGGGGGCCATGAGCCTCTGCCGCTAATCACCTGTGAGAGACTGGCCCCTCTACTGCCTTGGGGATTTCTCTGTCAGGTTTTTGTTTGTGCCCTGAGTCTGTGAGCGATCCCCATGTCCCCCCCGCCCCCCCCTGGAGTGAGTCTGTGAGCGAGTGGGTATATTCTGTCTGTCTTGTTTGTCTCTGTGCGAAAGGAAGGTGAATCCCTGGTTTGGGTACTTCCTACCCCTTGTTCCTTATTTTCTGGTTCCTCCCTGATATTACTTATCAAGTCGTGTTCCTTGTGAGTGTGTACCCTACCCCTCACTCCTCCCCTGTTTCCCATCCCCCTCCAGAGACACCCGCCTCCTGGGATTCCCCTTCCCCCTCCCCTTTTCCTGCACGCCCCCCACCACGGTGCCCAGGGACCCTGAGTACCCCCCATAGAATCTGGATCCCTTCCCTGGTGTTGTTTGTGCCTTTGGGGCAAGTGGCTTCCTCTCCCTGAGTCCCAATGATGACAAGGGTTGCTCTCTGATTCGGAGAGAAAGCCCCCCTTCTATCCTGAGGGACATTGTATACCACCCAGGGAACCTAGTATTGAGAGGAGGTCACCCCTTGTCTTTGTGGGGTTCAGTCCTTCTGACCCTTTCCTACCTTTCCGCCCTCTATACCCCCCTCCCCGGTGACAGTCTGCAGAGGGAGGAGTCATTGAAGTGCGCCCAGGGTAGTCCACACGGGGGTTCAGACTGACCAGGGAGAGACCCTTGGGCCCCAGGTTTTCCCTGTCAAGGGGAAAATCCCCTGGGTATTGGACCCCTGTGCCCTGGTTTTCCATATCACGCAACTTCCGTCAGGCCGTTTACCCCGCTGCTCTGCTAAGCCCCACATACGGCAGCATTTCGCTAGCATTTTGGGCCGGCCCTTCCTTCTACTCACATAGTGCGCCACTTACATTTCCCGGTGTCACCTATATGGGGAATCTCTCTTGCCAGTGCATAAATAGATCCGGTTGTGTTGCCACTTTTTCCTGGCTTGAAGAAGCATGATCCAGCTGCCAAGGTTTCGGCTTTGGTGACTGTTGAGCCAGTAATTCCCAAGGAGTCAATGAGGATTACTTCTGTTTTTCAACCCCAAAGTATAGTGCACCCGCATTTGGATGTTCAAGAGCATGGCAAATCCTATATGATTTCGGGGGCAGTGCCTTTATCCCCTGGCTCTTTGGTAGACAGCTTAGCTAAGGATGTTTCTCTCCTGGCCACTACTGAGCAGGTTCAGGCCAAGGATCCAATTAGGACCATTTCTGATGATCACATTCAAACATCAGTAGACTTGTGTACAGGCCCCCAAGTTCCAAACAGACCATATATAGATCTGGAAGCACTGGTGCCACCCCCTGCCTTTAAGTGCAGTAATACTGAGGACAATGCTTTGCCATCAGTTGTTGGGCAAGAAAATGGTAAGGACTTAGAGGAGGTCAACCTTGAATGTCATCCTCAAAATGTAGTGGCCCCGGCTATAGTTACTCAAGCTACCACAAATGGTCGGATTTTGCACCCAGTAGACCCCTATTTGCTCGATAGTATGGATAGGGGTTCACCTAAGGGGATGGAGGCTGTATGGTCAGTTATGGCCAGCAGCCTGCCAACCCCAGAGATTGTAGTGACCCAGGACGCCATGCCATTGGGGGGGGTGGTAGTGAGCCCACAGGCTGGGCAGTGGGGCTCTGGCCCACGAGATCAAATACCCCCCTCCTCATTTTGACAAGCCCAGACAGTGCCTGGTCCTTCCTTCACCGTTTTCTCGTGGAATGTGACTGGCTGGGCCAGGCACTGTCGGGATCCTGATTTTCTGGAATATCTAACAGGATTCTCGATCATATTGATCCAAGAAACCTGGTCTAAAGTTCCACTGGAACTAGAGGGATATGTGGCCTATTCTCTCCCAGCTGTTCATCGGAAAGCTAAAGGCCGCCCATGTGGGGGCGTTGGCTGTCTCATTTCTCAAAACGTTATGATAGAGACTGTTGAGATCATAGGTGTTCCCCATTTTCTTCTGGGTGTTGTCCGTAAAGCGGGGTTTCAAATATTTATATTTTTAACAGCTTATGTCCCGCCATGCAACGCGGACTCCTTTCAGGCCTCCATGTGGGGGTCCTTGGAGCAAACTTTGGATGATGTGGTGGCCAGATAGCCTGCAGGTCTTCTAGTACTAGCAGGGGATTTCAATGCCCGTATGGGGCCAGATGATCAGACAATTGCGCCATATTGTGACGGGCGCTCTGCACACTCGGGGAGTTGCCCCGCCTCCAGGAGATCTAAGGATGCGCATATGAATGCGTCAGGGATCAGATTAGCTGAGCTAGTCATAGCGCAAGGTTTACATGTGCTGAATGGTTCTGGGTTTTCTGACCCCCAGGGAGAGTTCACCTTCGTGGGCTCCCAAGGACTTTATTTTGGTTTCTGCTGGGGTCCTGCTTCATATTACTGACTTTAAGTTAGGCCCAGTGGTGGTTGGAGACCATTTGCCATTAATACTCTCCTTCTGTATTTCTGGGTTGGCCCTGGATTGTGGTCGGGGGCAGCGGTCAAAGTGGAGGTGACTGGGTGTGAGATCATTTGGGCTCCCCGCTGGGACGAGAGTACAGCAAAGTCCATGGTGGAGTATACATCTCATTCCCATATTGTGGCTCTGCGGGAGAATCGGATTGCGGCCTCTAGTCCTGAGGTCACTCTGGATATGTTCACCAGGCTGTCTACAGGTCTACGTGCCCATGTCCAAGGCCTGGGGGGAGGGTCTGTAATGCCAATGGTTTGGTCAGCCATGGTTCGACAGGGAATGTCGAATGCTTAGGCTTCACCTAAAAGCTGTGTATCATAGCTATAGAGAGGCGGGTTCAGTGTCACTCCCCCTGGAATACATCACCCTTAGGGCACAGTATAGAGCCCTCATAAATGTGAAGAAGAGAGCTTCCTGGGACGCGCAATGGGGAAACCTACTGCGGGCAGCAGACACAGAGGACAGCAGGAAGTTCTGGCAGCTGACCAACGGTGCATTAGGAGGGAAGTGTAAGATCTCTGTACCAGTTGTGGCTCCAGCTACCTGGACGAACCATTTTGAGAAACTTTATAATACCAGCAGGAGGGTGGAGCCTCAGGATCTGATGTTTCCGGCTCTGGGAGACCTTCCTCTATGGCCTCCGGTGGTGGAGGAAGAGATTGAGTCTGTTGTTGGGTCTTTTTGTAATAACAGGGCCCCAGGGATTGATCTTATCTGAGTGGAATAGCTCAAAGCCCAAAAGGCTTGGTGGCTCCCGATATTGGCGGTGGTATTTACTGCCGTTAATACTACTGGGAGGATCCCGCCGGACTGGGATAGGGCAATTGTTGTTCCTATCTTTAAAAAAGGCTGTAAAACAGATCCCGCAAATTATAGACCTATTAGTTTGCTATCAGTCATTGCTAAAATTTATGCAAAATATCTGTTGGGGAAGCTATCTGCCTGGATGGGTCAGTCTAATGCTCTATCATTGGAGCAGGCGGGATTCCAACAGGGCCGCTCGATGATAGAACAATGTTACATTCTGCAACATCTGATAGCTAAATATAGGGCCTGGAATGGCGCTTTGTTTGTTGCATTTCTGGACCTTAGGGCAGCGTTTGACTCGGTAGATCGGGTGGCCTGTGGCGAAAGCTCCAGGGCTCCACTATAGACAAACGACTTCTGGCCCTGATCCAGTCATTACATGCCCACTTGTCCCGTGTTGTGAAGCTAGATCAGCAAGGGCATATGTCACCGCCAGTTTCCACGTCGCTGGGAGTAAGACAGGGATGTGTGTTGGCCCCGGCCCTCTTCAATTATTTTATTGATGAGGTGATCCCAACTATGGCCAAGCCTTGCTTCTTCCCTCCGAAGTTAGAAGCGCGACACGTCAGCTGTCTCTGCTATGCCGATTATGTCGTGTTGCTCTCCCAAACACGTGTGGGCCTGTTGCGCCAGCTCCAGGCTTTTTCAGAGTTTTTTCCACGCTAAGAATCTTAGTATCAATTATGACAAATCTAAGATTGTGATCTTTTCAGCCAGGTTAAAGAAATACTCCTGGGCCGTTGAAGGGAATACTATTCAGCAGGTCCCGGCTTTCTGGTACCTGGGAGTTCTTTTTCATAGGTCAGGTAGCTGGCGAGAACACGTCTTAAGGGCACTTAGAGGGGCGAAAGGTGCAGCGCAATCCATCAAGTGGTTATTTATCAAACAGGGCCGATCGGTGGTGGGTCCCAGGGATGGGGCAGGTTGCCCAGTATCTTTCAGCTCCTATCTCAGGTAGGGCTAAACAGCTGTTTTGCGCGGCCCGTTTCAACGCGTTCCCTTCAGCTGTGTTCGAGGGTCGGGTGCAAGGAATCCCTTTTACTGAGCACCTGCGCTCCTTCGACAAGTTGGCTGTGGAGACAGTCGCCCATATAATGCTCCACTGCCATTTATATGATCAATCTGGACAGAAGTTTTTGCAGCCTCTCATTGACAAGTCTCCGGGTAGATTGGATGGCACACTTCTTGGCTCTTTATTAGACAGCTCGGACCCTGACATTATTAGAAACACGGATGCTTTTTTGCTCCAGGCTTTTCAATGCAGGAAAGCCTTTTTGGGGTTTCAGTCCCTTGCCTCTGCCACCTGATTTCTACGACTAGCTAGTATATTGTTATAATTTCCATTATTGGATTTAGTTAGGGTAGCCTGTGTACCTTGGTGGTGGTTGGTTTTCCAGCCGCCGTTAATAGGTTGCAGAGCGGCTGTGTTGTATTATAACGTTTATGTAAAGGTGTTGGTTTTATATATTGTATTTTTGCAATGGTCACAGACCACGCAATAAATTACTTACTTACATAAGCCAAGATTTACTCTTCCAACGTTTGGCAAACACCATTATTTTAGATTTAGCATAGTTGATTTCCAGTTTGTTCCTTTGGCAGTATTTTCCCAAAGTATCAAGTGATCTGCGTAATCCTATTTCGGTGGTGGATACTAGGATCATGTCATCTGCATAAATAAGTATTCCAACCTGTCTCTGCTTAACAGCGGCTGGATGATGTTCTTTCCCCTGTAAAGTTTGGTCTATATCATTAATCAAAAAGCTGAATAAAAAAGGGGGCAACACACAGCCTTGCTTAACCGCCCTCATTGTTACTATGGAGTGTGTGTAATCGCCAGCTGATGATAGCCTAACTCTAATATGGGTATTATGATAAAGCCTCTACACAAGAATCAGAAGTCTTTTATCAATATTTGTTCTCCCCATTTTATCCCTGTCCACCATGTCGAATGCGGCTTTCAAGTCTATAAAAGCCGTGTGCAATTTACTTTCCCTGATGTAGACGTATTTGTTTATCAGAAAAGACAGGGGTGAAGCAATGATCTAACGGGGAGTAGTTTTCATGAAAACCTGCCCGTTCTTCATGCAACAGTTTGGTTTTAAATGCCCAATCCTTCCATCTTTTTAGAAGAGTTTTAGCATACAGTTTAGCTATAATATTCATTAGGCAAATAGGTCTGTAATTAGCTGGTGATCCTTTATCACCCTTTTTGTGAATGGGGATAATGTTGCTAAGGTTCCAGTTCTCCGGGATCGATCCAAAATAATGGATGTGATTGAACAACTGGGTTAGCATCAGTATCCACCATTCCGTATGCTCCCTCCGGATCTCTCCAGGAATCCCATCTTCACCAGCCACTTTCCCGGTGGGTAGTTGTATTATAAGGTCCCTGATCTCATCTCTGGATATCGGACCCCAAACTGGAAGTGTTAGCAAATCCAAATTCCCTGAGTCGCTTAGCACCCCAGCTTCTCTCATCTCATTAAAAATGTCTGGGAAATGTACTTGCCAGGATAAGCCTGGGATATTCGAATCTATTCTGTAACAATCCTCGTAGTACCCCTTCCCAACAAGAGACCAACATTTGGTGCGGTCTTTCTTCCAGATGGCGACCTCCAGAGTTGTCCATTGAGAGAGCTGATAAGTTTGCTTTTTGGATCTTATTAAGGATCTATATTGACGTTTATTTTTTATCAGATTTTCAACTGTATAGATGTTATTATATTTCTTGGCTAGTCTACAAGCCTTATTTAGCTGCGCTTTCTTTTGTTTGCATTCGTGATCAAACCATGTCAGTTCCCAAATCCTTTTTTTCCTCGGGGCCTTCTTGAGTATGGCCTCCTTTATATATTGGACTGTGGACTGGTAATAACTCGGTATATCCACCTCCAGAATATCCATTTCTGAGGAGTCAAGAATCTGAATCCTATCATCATTTGTGAAAAGACTCAAACTATCCTGTGCCAGTTTTGGTCCCCATTTGATTGTGCTCTCAGCCTTGAGGACATAATTAGCCCCCTGGGGATCAGTATCAAAATGAAATTACTGGGCAGAACTAGCCTGAAATTCAACCATCAAAGGTTGATGGTCACTTGTACCCTGGGACATTACTCTGAAATTTCTAAAGTAGTTGTAGTAATTGGCGGAACACAAATATAATCTATTACACTGAAACCTTTCATGGAAAAGAAGGTCATATCTCCCCTTCCGTCAAATTGACCTCTACCATTCAAAATAATCCAATTAATCCTATATAAAAATTTTAGCATCTGGGTTCCCCTGGCCACATTCTGATTGGGCGTAGGAAACTATCATAGCAGTTGAGGGAAAGAGATGAGGGAAGGTGGCTTCAGTAGCTGATTCTGAGCATGCTCGGATGAACTGAGCTTGACCTCAACTACTAGACTAGAAAGGTATGAGTTTCTCATGGACCCAGGCCCACCCCACCAGTACTTAGGGCCGCTGCTGTACAATGTCTTTCCTGCTTACATAGCGGTGACCGTAAATTGCAATTTCCACACTTTTTGGTGCGTGAGTTTGTTAATGTTCACCTTAACGACTCCGTACCCTCCAACGTTTGACAGGAAAATACAAGTACACCACATGCCGCCCCTAATTTGCAGAAACGTGCGTGTGTGGCTAACTTTGGAAATGATGAACTTGAGGTAAAGGACATTGGTGTGAGAAGCTGTGCGTACAGATAGGTTTGTGTATGCGCAGGGCTGATGGTTCAGTTACAACTCAGCCTAATGAAAAGTCAAATTTCGCAAGTGTGGTTTAGTTTTAACGTCACCCAGAGGATTCCAGGCGGAAGCAGTGCCAAGTCCCTTTCAGAAACTAAAGAATCCTCTCCTTATTGTTTTCATGTTGATCCTGGGCACACAGCTCCCATCGGCCTGGGTGTTGCCTAGATTTGTTCTTTGGTAGCAGTGGATCCTTTCTTTAAAGAAAGTCTACATTTAAAACCTACATTTAAACCCTACATTGACTCAGTTGCTAAATCCTGTCGCTTCTCCCTCCGTAACATTGCTAAGATTCGCCCTTTTCTCTCTGTCTCATCTGCCAAAACTCTTGTTCATGCTCTGGTCATCTCTAGCCTCGATTACTGTAACCTCCTTCTCACTGGCCTTCCCCGGTCTCACCTTTCTCCCCTCATCTCTGTCCAAAACTCTGCTGCCAGGGTCATCCACCTCGCCCGTCGCTTCGACCATGTGCAGCCCCTCCTCTCTTCGCTTCACTGGCTTCCCTTTCCTGAACGAATCCTGCACAAGCTCCTAGTCTTCACCTATAAAGCTCTTCACAACCTCGCTCCCCCCCACCTCTCTGCCCTTATCGCCCTCCATACTCCAGCCCGTGCACTTCGCTCCTCCTCTGTCCCTTCTCTCACCCTTCCACGCCTTCCCTGCTCCCCTAAGCGCCTTCGTCCCTTCTCACTTGCTGCCCCACATGCCTGGAACTCCCTCCCTGTCCACATCCGCCTTGCCCCCTCCCTTCATACCTTCAAATCTCTCCTAAAAACACACCTCTTCCGCTCTGCCCTCCCCGACTCCTCGCTCCCCTCACCTAACTCCTGCTGATCCCCTCCATTCAGTACAATCTGTTACCTGAGCTCTGTGTGCTCATATCCTCACCGCACGGACCAGCCAGCCATCATTCTCGATGTAAACAAGCCAAGCGCGTGCACCTGGGACCTCGCATCCTCGTGAATGTTACACTCCTCGTCTCTCCCTCTGTTCCCCTTCCTTCACCCCCCACCCCCCCGTCTCTCAGATTGTAAACCCTAGGGCAGGGACCGTGTCTATTCAATTACTTTGTAAATCACCAGGTACATTGCTGGTGCTATATAAATGTTTGTTAATTATTATTATTATAATGTGTCTCACCACATAATGGGTGTTTTTACACACACATTTCTCCTGCATGTTTGCTGTTACATCCTGAACTTTCTGTGTGTCTGAATCACTCACGCAGATGTTAAACATCCGGATCTTTGAACTTCTGCGTAGAACTTCTCCCAGAACTTTTGTGTGTAAAAGTTTCTCCTGGTAAAGTGCTTTGCTCCAGGCAGCTGGGGGGGTCACTTGGTTTCCATGGCAACCTGTCACGTCTACAGCTGCGGCTACTTTAGGCTGCCTCAGGGCCGTGTGTGTGTGTGTGTGTGAAGAATCCATCCAGGAACTGCCTCAGGGCAGTGTGTGTGTGTGTGTGTAAGTAAGTAAGTAAGTAAGTAAAATGCATCCAGAACTTACTTGTGGGCTTGTAAACCCAGAAGATTGAAAAATCCGGAACTTTAACGTGTGTGTAAAAATGCCCATTATCACGATTCTTAATCCCTAAGCCTGAAAAGCTCGTTTAATGAATTTATAGGGGTACAAAATTACATGGTAAAGACTTAATGATTAGACAGCATATAAGGAGTGCTCCTTAAGGCGAGGCTTGTGCGGGTTCATGCGCGAGTGTTTGTTTGGGGTTCATGCTTTGTTGCTCACTGCGGTGTGCCAGTGGTGCAGTGAGCCTTAATGTCCCATTTCCCTGTGGTTTGGTTCAGTTGCTCTTTTATGTTCTGATGGAGGGTTTTTTTAGTTTGGCAACTGTTGATTTCCCCCTTTCACATTGTTAGAGGGTTTGGGGGAACAGAAATTGGTGCGAGCCTTAAGTTATCACGTAAACTGGAGGGGTTTTTTTGTTGGTAAATAGATTAACCTACACTTTTCTCCTAAAGATAATGTCTTCTTCCTCCTTCCTTCTATCCACCCCCTTCCTCTTCCCTCCACATGGAAAGGCAGTTTAGGTGTGAGAGTCCTCTGTTTCATAAAATGGAATTTGGCAAAGAGAAAATGGTAAAAGTATGACAGATAAGAGAAAAAAACACCTCCACTGAGACGGGGGAGGAGAACAGCAGCAGCACCCCAGGGAAGGAGATGTGGGTTGGTTGAATTCTAGAAACTGAGTTAGTAGAAGCAGCCTGTTCAAGGCGGGGGACAAGGACTGTCCCAGCGGACTCCGACTGGTCCAGCCTCAACATGAGAGCTGCTCCCAGTGGGACACCCGGGCATGGGCGCAGTGCAAGGCAAACCACTTAGGCAACGACAACAACAATAGAGACAAAGGGATAGCCAATTAGAAATAACGGGGTTTAGGGATTACCGACAGACTATCATGATCCAAGTCCCTGAGGCTTACTAGGAGGGGTCCCCGGGGCTTCCTGGGAGGGAGGTTATAACAAGAACAGAGAGTCCAGTGGCACTTTAACGACTAACAAATATTTATTAGTGAATGAGCTTTCATCAGCACAAGCTGATTTCCTCTCCCCCCCCCTCCCGCTAACCAAACTGCTTTCACTGCACCCCTTGAGGCTTCCTTGATGGAAGGGGTCATTCTCCCGCACCCACAGTGTTGCCATCGATGCACATTTTGAAGGAATACTTATGAAAAATACATGTTGCAGGGCCCTGCATATGTGGCAACACTACCCCCACACCTTCTTCCCAACCTACCCCCCCATCTATATTTGGCTATTTGTGCATGGCCGTTTGGATTGTCATTTGACCTGTTCCCCATGACTGTATTGGTCATTCCAGGCACTGACTTCTCATTCCTCCTGTACTCCATGCCCTCCTCATCAATTGATTCTCTCCCCACGGCCTTCTCCATGTTTCACCACAAATTCAAATCTCACCCCAGCTATTCCCCGATTCTTTCTCCTTGCAAAACACAGGACAAGCGAAGCCCATAGAAGACAATAAAGATGACAGGATTGACAGTGAGACTGTATTGGGGAAAGCCCCTAGAGGACTATGCAGGCCAAGCAATGGCCAAATACAAGGCAAGGGCATTTTGCCATGCCAATAGGGAGATGAAGCTTTCAAGCCAGGCTCATAGGGGACAATAGAGGCAGGGAGGTGGCCAGTTAGAACTAATGGAGATTTTGCCTTGCCAATAGCCTAGAAGGATCAAAGCTTCTCAAGCTCCGAGGCTTCCTTGGAGAGAGGGTGTGGCAGGGCCCCTCAAGTTACGTGTTTTGGGGAGCCAGCTCAGACCCTGCCCCAGGAAAGAGGTGTCTCCACTACGCACCCTTGGGGGTCTAGTACCCTAAATTTGGAAGCTGGCCTCCGCTTCACCCCTTATAGCCAGTCCTGGACCAACCTATGCAGGGCTTCTCCCACAAGGGTGGGTCCCTTGAAATCCAAAATATATGAACAATTTGAACATAACAAAAATCCAATAAATAGAAATATCACAACTTGAATACTTTAGTCCTTGATCCATGGGTGAGGCCTACTTTCCCTCGAGAGGCCTGAGCCTGGATGTCTGGCCTTTTCTTGGTTTCCTAGCCCTTAGCAGCCTACACATCTGGAGGGGATCCTTCTCTCTAGGTTGTCTCCAGCAGACTGCCCCTGTAGCTTTAACAGGGCCTTTATATAGGCCTCAAGCCTTAGGCTTTATGCTGATTTAAAGGGCCAGCTCCCCTTTCCTATGTCCAACCCTATTGTGCTTCATTTTGTGGGTCTGGTTTGGTTGCCATCTTATGGCCTTCCCGGCTTCGTCGACATTTTGTGGTGCCACACTGCCACAGAGGGGTCCCTCTTTCGCATCCCACATGACACCCCCCCCCCCCCCCTGCTCAAACTGGTTTCCAGCCCTCATTCCCTTTGTCTCTAGTCATCTGGCCAAAGAAAAGGATGGAGATTGTACTTGATGACCCACCCATAGAGGGTGATCATCAGAGGGTGAGCATTTCAAGGGGATTGGGCACCAGAGCTCACCATTCCAAGGATCCTAACAGGAAGGAGGGGCAGTTAGTGGCCCCTGACACCCAGGACCCTGGGGAAAACCTTTGGGGCTCGTGCCCTGTTGGATACCCCCTAGCAAGGCAAGGCCTCTGGTCCAAGTGAGCAGTAGTGAGGGCCTCTGGAGTGGAGCTGGGAGGAGAAATGTAGCCGGCAGCAGCAGCTCCATCCATTAAGACCCCAAAATGCGTCCCAGCACACAGATAGAGAAGCGTTCAAGTAAAAATCAATACATAACGGGATGGACAAACTTTTCTTTGGCCAGATGGCTAGAGAGAAAGGGGATGGGTGGCTGGGATTCCAGTGAAACCAGTGTGGGCCGTGGGGTGGGGGTCATGTGGGGTGGGAGAAGAGGGACCCTCCCTCCAAGGAAGCCTTTGAGCTTGAGGCGCTTTGATCCTTCTAAACTATTGGCAGGTCAACATCTCCATTAGTTCTAACTGGCCACCGCCCTGCCTCAATTGTCCCGTATGGGCTTGTCTTGAAACCTTCATGTCCCTATTGTGTTACCAGGCTTGCTAATTACTCATCCAGAAGGCTCATTCTTTCTTTGAATTTCCTTGTCATGGTGTACTGCTTATGTGACCACGGGACTGTGTGCTGTTTGTGTGTGTAGCTAACCTCCCTAGGTGGACTTCCTCCTTAGGCCCTTTTTTGGCTGTCCGGGCTGTACCCCCACAAATAACCTCTTCTCTCTATCTCTATTTCCCCCTCCCCTCCCTTGGGAAGAAGGTGATTCCTGGAAATATTAGTAATCCTTTTGAATGAGTATTTTAAGCAAGCTGTAACCTGAAGGAACTTTGTCTTCGGTAATAGAGCGTTGCTACAAAGAAAACTGAGGCAGAGCATAGAAGGTAAAAGAGCAGAGCATTCAGGAGTTGTTCTAATATTAAGATATTTATTTTAAAAGGCACACTAAAAACAATACCATTATGGGAACTACAAGTCAAATCTAGTAAGCTATTGGATAGAAAAGAGAGATATAGAGAGAGAGAAAGACGGGATCTCACCCTTCCCTGGCATGAGGCCAAATCAAAAAAGGGCTTTGTATCCTCCAAAATTCAGTTAGCAAAATAATCCCAGAAGAGCAAAGCATAGAGTCACTGCCAGGAGTGAGCTAGGTAGGAACACGGCCGCGGCCACTTTGAGTATGTGCAGAGCTTGACCTCTCTATCCACCAGGTGACTTAGTGGGGGTTTCATAGACCCAGGAGTACTCATGGGGACATGACTGAGTCAAATACTGTATTTCCAAGCTTCAATAACTACAGCGATGGGGGATACAAGGAGAGTTATACAGGGTCAATTTCCCCCCCAGTATTTCATAGAACTGGGAATTCATGAAGTGGGTGGGTGGGTGGGTGTGTTCCCAGGACTGATTGTCTCAATGCAGCTAGGCGGGGGTTCAACTCTGGGTGGGCCGAATTGTGATTGACTTGCTCAAGTGTGGCTGAGTAGGGTTTCATTAACATTTGAGGCATAGATGTCCCAGGACCCTTTATTCTTTGTTTAATCAATCCCATCATTCACTGGGTCCTGGATTTTCTCTATCTGGTTGAGTCCCCTTCCTCTCTGCCTTTGGCTTCGTATCTCCTATGCGGATGGGGGGGGAGGGGGGCACATCTTTTAGCCAGATGATTGTCCTTGGTTCTCCAAGGAGCTGCAGATGCTGAAGCAGGGGAGGCAGCGGTTGGAGCGAAGGTGGCGTTGTTCTCGGGCTGAAGCGGACAGATTGCAACAGAGCTAGTTTACGAGCATATGCTGTGGCTATGCAGGCAGCAAAGAGGGAATTCTTTGTTACCCTCATAGGATCCGCAAAACCCCGTCCGGCAGAGCTGTTCTGGGTTGTGTGGGGGCTTGTCAGTCTGGCCTCCCTCAACCCTGGAGTTGAGTCATCATCGGTCCTCTGTGGACCTTTTGGCGGATTATTTTGTGGAGAACATAAGAACATAAGTGCCGTACTGGGTCAGACCAATGGTCCATCGAGCCCAGCATCCTGTCTCCGACAGTGGCCAGTCACGGGGGCCTGGGAGAAGCACCCAACAGGTCACAATGGGGGATCCATTCCCTGTGGGTCATCCCCAGGCTCCCGACAGTAAAGGGTTTTGTTCCCTGATCCTGTCTGGCTAATAGCTGCTAATGGACCTATCTTCCAGAAACGTGTCCAAACCTCTTTTAACTCAGCTCTAGTACTGGCCCTTACCGCAGCCTCTGGCAGGAGATTCTATAACCTAATTGTACACTGAGTGAAAAAATACTTTCTTTTGTTTTTTTTAATTCTGCCACCTGTGAGTTTCATGGCGTGTCCCCTAGTTCTAGTACTAGCTGAGAGGGTCAATAACTGCTCCTTGTTTATTAGTTCCACCCCACTCATGATTTTATAGACCTCTATCCTATCTCCTCTCAGTCGTCTCTTCTCCAAGCTGAAGAGCCCCAACCTACCAAGCCTCTCCTCATACGGGAGCCCTTCCATGCCCTTGATCATT
>QEPC01001848.1:551283-561716 GCA_003113815.1 Sphenodon punctatus
TAGGACAGGCATGATGGTGGGGAGGACAGGACGGAGGCAACCCAGGGGGTGGGTAGTGGAGGAGAGACAGAGGAGGATGAGGTGAAGAGTGGCTGGCCTACTGGCCACCGTGGAGCCACTGGGTGGTCACCAGATTACCAAAGTACCCTTAGGCTCACCCTTCATTTTATTATATTCTTTACTTTCTCTTTAACTCCCTTATCTAGTAGGAGGTTTTTAGGGAGCCGCCAGGCACCCTTTGGGCATCTATCTTGCGTGTCTAGGATCATATTTAGTCCTAAAGCGCGGTGATCTGTGAAGACTACGTGCATGGCAGTTATTTCCGGACATTTCTCCAGTAGACCACATGAGGCCAGGGTGTGTCTATTAAGTATATGACCCATGTTTAGGCAAGAAAAAAGTATAATCCCTGTGATCAGGGGTCAGGGCCCTACTAATGTCTTTGAGGCAAGAGCCTTCAATTAACATCACTGCTCGTCTCTGCCAACCTTCTAAGGGGCGCCATTGGATTTGCCGTGACATGAAAGGGGGCAGTACAGATCACCCATTACCTGTACCTCTCCCTGTGCCATTTCTGAGATCCGGAGCAAACGTTCTTTGAAAAAGGCCTCTGAGTTTCTGTTAGGGCCGTGTATGTTAACTAATGTTGTTTATTGATTCCTCAGTTTACCAATTAGCAAGAGGAAGTGCCCTTTTTATCCTTTACTTGCTTTATCAACTGGAAATCTATCTTAGCCGCGAATCCTATTGCCACTCCCGCCTTTTTCTTTGGCGTACTAGAAAAGAATATAGGGCCATAGTTTCTGTTACGAAGTCTCCCTTCATCTTTCCTAATTAAGTGGGTTTCTTGTAACAAAAAAACTGATGCTCCATGGGTTTGGGGATATTGAGCTACCCTTCATCTCTTGGTCGACCAATTTAGACCCCTAACGTTTAACGAGATAACTTTTAATTTCATCATTTCAGGACAGAGATGGTTTGGGGGTTTGCAACTCTATTTTGTGTGTTGGTTGTCCAGGCACACCAAAGGTCCCCCAAACATCCATCTAGGCTTTTAGGATTAGGAGTTACTGTTAGGGACGACTCAGTCCGACGAGGGTCAGGATTAGTTATTAAAGAGGCCTTACCCTTACTCCAGGGTAAATATTAATCCTTAGAGACGCCTTAGCTTTCATATGGCTCATCCTATCAAATAGTAGGGATGGGCGAACGCGGTTCGGATGTTCGGAGTTTGGACCAAACTCGGTCTGTTTGGACGCCCGAACCGAACGTCCGAACCAAACTCTCGAACTACCAAACAGTTTGGTCGTGTTCGGATGAGTTCGGATGGGTTTGGGTGCAGGAAAAACATATTTCCAGGGCCAAAAATTAGGTTTCGATTTCTATTTCATTTTGGTTTTTGTTTTGGTTTACGTTTCAGTTTCGCTATTTCTGACTGTTCGGCCAAGTTCGGCCAAACCGAACTTGGCTGAACTGAACCATCGAACCCGAACTCAGGTTTCAAACCGAACAACCAAACATCTGAACCGCATTCTGTTTGCCCATCCATATCAAATATCAGTTGTCCAAGGTCAGTAAAGGTGGCCAGTGAAGTCCCCAATAACCAGCTGGTTATCATGGTAAACCTCGAGTGCCCACCCCAATCCAGGCATACAGACATTATCAGGGTTAATACATCAGCAAATGTCAAAGTCACAAAAAATATAAATAATAATAATAATAATAATAATAAATAATTAATTGGTACCAAATTTAAAATGAACCCTCTACCTCCCCTCCACCCCCCTAATCCTTCTATCCCCCCCTCTCACCCATTCCTTCCACCACACTGGGCTGGAGGATCTATCAAGGGGACAAGTGAGGCAACCAATGTTACCGCGGTGGTTTGAAGTCTGTCAAGATTTCATAGTTTCCTATATTTAACCACACTTAATTGTGAGTCTAATCCTTGGCCATTTATGTAGACCATGGTACCAACTTTCTTCAAGCCAGATTCTTTGATGAATCCCCTATGACCCCATTTGGGGTGGGTCTTATTATTGGACACTCTATCCCTTATTGCTCTATAGTGCCACCTTGTGGCTGCCTAAGAGAAAACATTTCTAACTTCTTAACTCTGTTTTATATGGTTGCGCGACCTATAGCCCTTCTATAGTGTTATACCGCCATCTTGTGGCCAACAAGCAAAATAGCACAATCATAACATTTCAATGTATTTATTTATTTATTTCAGACTTATATCCCGCCCCCTCCTGCAATGCAGCTCAGTTCTTTCAAATTCAACAATCAATTTACATAGAACCTATAAAGTTATTAAGCAGTAAAAAAATTAAAAAGATAAGAAAAAGTAGCAAACCCAGAATAGTATATTTCTAACTTGATTAACTTGGCACGTTCCATGTGTCCCTTCTTTGACCCGAGTTAAATGTGTAGCTGAGAAAGGTTTTTCTAGGCAGAGATCTCTTATATCCTAATGAGGAGTGAGAAACCTGGGCTTTCTGAAAAATCTGTTTAAGAGGCAACAGGGTTTTCTCCTTCAGGTGGGTTTCTTTCCAGCTCGGGGTTGGCTGTCAGGAACTTCTTGAAGCCTGCAGTGTTGTCAAAGGATCTCCAACGGCCTTTGAAGATTAAGGAGAGGAGTGCAGGGTGTCAGATTTGGGTCTTAATTCCTTGCTTGTTGAGCCTATCCACATACTTGTACCAGGCACACTTTTTTGCAAGGGTTTCTGGTGCAAGATCAGGAAAAGATTTAATTGTATCACCCTCAAATTCTAGAGATTGTGTTGTGCGAGCTAGGCACAAAATGTCCTCCTTGTCTCTGAACTTTCAGAATTTAACAATGATTGCCCGGGGGAGATCATTGTCATCCAGATTTTTGCGGAGGGTCCGGTGGGCTCATTCCATCACCGCCTCATGTAAATGGGTCTCCACGGGGAATAAGCCCTCCAGCAGGCGTAGGATGAAGTTGCAGGCATCCGGAGACTCCCCTCCTTCTTGGACTCCCATAAACCTAAGGTTTGACCGTCTGCTTCTGTTTTCAAGGTCCTCACATTTAGAGCAGACCTGGGTCATTGAAGCTGAAAGTGTATTGAGGAGGTCATCATGGGTTAAAACTTTATCCTCAAGCGCGCTAACTCACTGTTCAGCTTGGTCAATTCTTTTTTAGACTATTTCCACTTAGAGACAGATGAGAAGGCAGCTTTCAGTGAGCTCATCTCATCCATAAGATCTGTGCGTACCTGTTTTAGATCTTTACTAAGTTCTTTTAATATTTTGGAAATCTCTGAGGATCTTACAAGGCCCCCTCAGGGGCTTCAGGGCCTGCGTCGGCCATATTGTCTTCTTCCTCTGCCCCCAACTCCAAACCCGGGGCAGCAGGTGCTCTTTTCCGTTCACAATATCTCCTTATCAATGTTCTTTCACCTTTTTTGGCTTGTTTAGCCATTCAGATAGCCTTGGATATATTTCTTTTAGGTCAAAATTGTTATTATTTTCTTTAAAGAGCACTAGGCCTTGACAGAGCCCCTTCACCCTGCGTCTACTACATCAGCGTGCTCACTAGCACCTCCTGCCTTCGACACTGTTAACCATGACTTGCTGGTGACTCGTCTGCAGGACCTGGCGGGGGTGGACAGAACTGTTTTACAGTGTTTCCATTCTACCTTGCAGATAGATCCCAGCGGGTGGTGCGAGGGAACTGTACTTTGTCCCCTGGTGGCCTCCCATGTGGAGTTCCGCACGGTTCCATTCTGTTCCTTCCTGCAGGAAACATGGTGTCTTGCTTCCACCCCAATTGAAATCCAGGGTTTTCAGGTGTATTCCTCCCCTGGGGTCAGAAGCAAAGTGAAAGGGCGTGTCTCTGGGGGATTGGCAATCCTGTTGTCAGAGGGATGCAATGTGGATCCTTTCTGGAAATCCCTAAGAAAAGGCATGAAATCCAAGTAGGACTCTTAAGTGTATCTGGGGGAGAGAAAATTTTATTGCTTAATGTTTATATACCTCCAGCTGGTTCCCCCTATTTTGATCCCAATATATGGACTGTTTTGGAAGAAATTTTGGAGGATTTAGAGAATCAATACCTGACTGCAATGCTACTAATGGCAGGAGATTGGAATGTCAGGATTGGTCCCATAGCAAACCTTTTAAATGATTCATTGTTGGGACATGGAGATGCCCTGATGGGGAGAAGATCTAGGGACCAGATTGGGAATCAGGCAGGGCACTTGCTTGAAATTAACCGTCTCTTGGTGTTGAACGGTAGAGGCCCTCTAGACTTGGATGGTGAGTTTACATACATTAGCGTGCATGGGAAAAGTGTGGTGGATTATATAATAACCAGGATTTGTCACCAGGATAAAGTGGTTAACTTTGAGGTAGCGGTTTGCCCTGAGTCTGACCATGCTGTTTTGAAGGCAGATATTACCCTAAAGGAATGGGGAGAAATCTACTATCAACCGCCTCCTAGGGAAGATAGGAATGACGTTAGGTCTAGGGTCAGATGGTCTAACCCCTGTATTGGTCGAGCTCCTGGATAACTTATGTGAGAGCGAATGTCTCAGTTTGAGGGAGAAAATGATTGTTGCTGGGTCTGAGGACATAGATTCAATTTTTGAGTGCTATGCCTCGTCTATAGTGGTTATTTTAGGAAATATACTGTTACAAAATAAGCAAGGTGACACTACATATTTGAGGACATGGTTCGACCGAGAGTGTTGGGAGGCCAAAAAGAACCTGGCCCATGTTAAACTCTTATGGGCCAAGGGGCAATCGGATGTAACACAGGTGTGATTTCTTGAAGCAAGGAGAAGGTTTAAGAACTTGGTTAAACAAAAAAACCACAGGATGTTGTCTGGAGGGCATGAGCGAAACTCAAGAATGCAGCCTTGTTAAAAGACTCCAGGCAATTCTGGCATCTGATTGACTGCGCATTACAGCCTAGAGCCAGTAAGGTATCTAGGTTCATAGATGAAGAACGATGGGTATTGTACTTTGAGGGCCTTTTTTCATCGGAAGAGGAGGAAGATAAGGAAATGGCGTTGGAAGGGGAGGAGTCTAGAGACATTGTTCTGTCATCTTATGTGCCAGATTTTGATGAAATAGTAAGTGTCCAGGAAGTGATGGATTTGATCTCAATCCTAAAGCCAAATAAAGCCCCAGGCTTTGACTTTATAGTGGCCGAGGTATTGCAGGCAAGCCCAGAATGGTGGGCCCCCATTCTGGCTGGTATTTTCACATCAATTAACAGATATAGGAGGGTCCCCCAGGAGTGGGGCGTATCTATCATTGTACCCTTGTTTAAAAAGGAGACCCTGGGGATCCTAGCTGTTATCGCACGATAAGTTTGTTGCCAGTTATAGGAAAACTATATGCTAAAGTAAAAGTCCTACTGAAGCATTTAGAACAATCGACTGAGGCTCGGGATCATCTCCCACAGGAGCATTTGGTTTCCGTAGAAATAGATCTACCACTGACAGCTGTTTTACTATTTTGCATATTATCAACAAGTATGCAAAGAATAGGGCCAGTAAACTGTTTATGACCTTCATAGACTTCCAGAAGGCCTTCGATTCAGTCCCTAGGGTGAAATTATGACGCCATTTGCATTGACTCGGCATACATGAAGGTTTACTAAGTCTTCTTTCTTATAAGTATTTCTACAGGTAACCAGGCAAGAATCCGTCTGGGCAGGGATGGCTCATTGTCCAGGCCTTTCTCTACACAGAAGGGAGTCAGACAAGGTTACGTACTGGCTCCCTTTATACCTTAACAATTTACCTCAAATACTGGCAAATGACGAGTGGCACCCGCCTAAGATTCAAGACCAGGTTACCCCTGTCCTCATGTATGCCGATGACGTGGTCATGATGGCCCAGGCTAAGAAGGGGATGTGTCAAATCAAATCAAAATTTATTATTGTACTGGCACATTGGCCTTGACAAACAACAACAAAATGACAAAAACAGATATGTAAATCCATAAAGGAGTTCTACAACAGTCATACAATTAGGATAAATAAAAAACACTTTAAAAAGAGGAAATACCCAAATTGGCACTATTTTCAGAGATTTAATCTAACTGGAAGATCCTCTGAGTTTCCAGCAAGCGATATTTTTTTTGCTTTAACCGCAAAAATGGCCACATTTTGGGTTACTTCAGGGGATCTATCCCCAAGCAAAAACATAAGTGTTTGTAGATCCGATTTTCCTTTTGGGAAATTCATACATGACCACATTTGGGCTCTAGGCTCACTATACAGTGGACAATGCAAGATATAGTGGGGGAGGTCCTCAACAGCCTTCTCCTTCCATATACAGAGACGGTCAGAATATCTCCGAGCGGCATATCTCCCCTTGAGGACTTCTGTCATCATGGTTTGACATCGCAATGATGTGAAGGCATATCGCAGCTTAGGTTGTACAAGATCACCCAAATAAACTGGGCGTGATTTCCCTGCTGCCCAGTACCTAGAATATGGTGCTGTTTTTGTGTTTGCCACTAACATTCTATTTTCCTGGAGGTCAGTATCCTTCGATCTCTCCCGGATGAGTTTTAACCCCTGTTTGGCTGTAAAGACCGAGAGGAACTCAGGGGAGAAGCCTAGGTCACATATTCTCCTTCTTACCATCTTCCACCAAGGACTAACAGGGTCAAGAATTAAATCCCCACACCTTCTGTCCCAGGACATCACCCCAGCCTCCAGACAGCAAATGGCTGAAAACGTACTTTGTGGAACCCCCAGCAATTTCTTAAGGAAACGATTTTGAATTCCAGCCAGGGACTTTACCACCCGGGGGTCGCTTCCCCACACTGGGACCCCGTAAGATAATTTGGTCAATACTTTGGCTGCAAAAACCTTCAAGGCTGGGAAAAACATGTGCCCCCGCCCCCATGGGAGTAAAAAAATATCAGAATCATCAGCACTACTGGGTTTACAGTCTTCCTTAGGGCAGCCACATGTGCCCAGCAGGACCCATTATGAGAGAAAATCAGACCAAGGTACTTAAAATGTTTAACTTGTTGTAAAGATACACCTCCCATTCTCCAACAGAATTCCTTGTACACTGGGGCAAAAATCATTATTTTAGTTTTTTCATAGTTTACCCTTAAGCTATTTTCAGCACAAAGGCAATCAAAATCCATTAATAATCTCTTGAGTCCCAGTCGTGAAGAAGACAACAGTACCGCATCATCTGCATAAAACAGACATGCGAGCCGTTTCCCCCCCAACTTAGGGGCCATATATTTGTCCTGTGCTCTTAAACCAATAATTAGATCATTGATATATAAATTAAAGAGTGAGGGGGCCAGTATACAGCCTTGTCTGACCCCCTTTTGTACCAGGATAGGATCAGAGAGGGTACCCTTGTTGTTCAGTCTCACTCTCATAGTAGAGTCCACATAAAGGGCCTTCATAAGGAGCAGCAAATCTACGATTGACCCCTAACGCACTCAGCTTGTTCCAAAGTTTATCCCTTGAGATCATATCGAAGGCCGCCTTGAGGTCTATAAATGCAGCATACAATTTTTGTTTTCTGAGTTTAAGCCTTTGTATCAAATGATTTAATACAAAGCACTGATTTATTTTCGACGGAGCGGCACAGAAACCAGCCTGTTCTGTCGCCAATATATGCCCATCCTTCATCCAATTTTGTAGTTTACCCAAAAGAAATTTCGCGTATATTTTGCCCACAACACTAAGTAAAGAAATGGGCCTGTAATTTGTAGGTAAATTTCAATCACCTTTTTAAAAGATGGGAACTACCGTGTCTGTTTTCCATACAGAAGGTATGTTCCCCGCACTGTTCACTACCGTAAACAAGTTAGCAAGGATCTCCGCCCACCAGTGTGGGTTAGCTTTAAAAAGATCTGGAGGTAAATAATCGGGTCCCGGGGCTTTCCCCAGCTTCAAGGTGACAATGAGGTCTAAAACCTCTTCAGGCTTAACTGGTGGCCAAGACGGCAGATCATCCTCAAAGGAGCCCAGATCCACCACTGTCTGTAGGTGCTCACGGTATAACTGTGAAAAGTGATTTACCTAGTCTATTGGATGGATTTTTGGCTCCCTATAGATAGCTGTGCCCTTTAATCTATTTATTATCTGCCAAAACCTCCGGTCATCTTTCAAAGATATCGCCACATGCAAGCACTTCCATTGGGCGTGGTTAAAAGACCTCTTCTTGCTCTTCAATAATTTTTTATATTCTACTGCCATGCTTTTATACTCAGCCATTTTAATAATTCCCAATACATTTTTTAATTTTGCTGCTGCCCAATGCGACTTACGCTTAGCCGCTCAGTAGTCCCCATCCCACCAAGTGTTCTCCTTACAGATGCCAAATTTAATATTAGATACAGACCACGTCAGATACGGCTGCAATGTCTGGATGAGATTCTCGTAAGACTGCATAACTAACTCCACCACCTGGGTTTGGGTTAGCAGCTTATACATGAGCCCAACTTCCTCTAAGGAATATAAGGATGAAGGGATGTGTAAGCAGCTTGAGAAACTAATACATTATTGCACTGATAAAGGCTTAAACATTAACTGCCAAAAGTCACAGGTAATGGTGGTAGGTAGGAGATCTCCTAAGGGCAATTGGAATATAAATGGTAATCGCTTTGTACAGGTGGATTCCTATGTTTATTTGGGGATTATAATATCTAGAAATGGCTCTTGGGAGAGGCACCAAAAATTAATAGTAGCTAAGGCACTGGTGGCAGCAAAAGGGATTCTAAGGCTAACCGCCAGATCTGCTGGAATTGCTGTTTCAGCTGTCCTAGATATATTTAAAATGAAGGCGCACTCCATCTTGCTCTTTGGGATGGAACTGATGACAGCACAGTCTTTACAACTACTTGAAATAGTGCAAAATACATTTCTGCGTAGTCTGCTCTGGGTCCCTCAGGGAACTCCCGCTGCAGTTCTTCGAGTGGAAACTGGAAAGACTTCTATTTCCCATTCTCAGTTCGGTCGGTTTGGTCAGGGATCAGTTCGGATTCAGGGTGTTCACGAACGGGCCCAACACCCCGAGTTTGGACTGAACCCCGAACCACGTTCGCACATCCCTAACACCTTCACACCAGCTCTATAGATTATGGGGTCCCATCCTACCATCCTTGGGATTTAGCAGACACCCTTGTGCTCGCTGAACTTTGGGTGCAACCAACAACTCAAGCATAACCTCCGTGGACCTCTCTAATGAAACGGGATTTGCCTTGCTGGCCCTAGACATAGTCATTCACGGTTTCCGTGTGTGCTGCATGGAGCTGAGAGAGAGGGACACGGCACTTGGCTGCGCTCAAGGGTCCTAGTCCAAGGATGGGCTGGGGCAATTCCCCCCAGAGTGGTCAGAGTTTGAAACTGCCTGTCTGATAGAGCTTCCGCTGGTACCTGCACCAACTGTCCTTCCTGATGTCCCGGAACTGGAGGAGCTGCCCCATTTACTATTCATACCATCACGGCTATCTAGGGCCACCTATCTAGACTTAGCTCTCTCTCCTAGGGCGAGATATCTGTTCATGTGCGCCAGGCTTAACGCATTGCCCACAGCCGTGCTGGAGGGACGCATCCGGGCTGTGAGGTTTGCTGAACGGCTGTGCCCGTTCGATGCCCAGTCTGTGGAGACAACCCAGCATCTGCTTTTGAGCTGCCATCTTTATGACAACAAGCGTTTGACCTTTCTTGCCCCGTTTCTGAGAAACTATCCTGGCAGCTCGGACCATCACCTGCTTTGTTTGGCCCTGGCAGATGCAGATCTCAGCCTCACTAAGGCAGTGGCAAACTTCTTTGAGGCAGCTCTCAATTCCCGTGCACTCTTTTTGCAGTCTCGTTTTTCTATGCTTTGAGGTTTAGAATTTTTTTATGTATTAATATGCTTGATACTTGTTAGGGCTTATTTTATGTATTGGGATTTTATTATGCTTGTGAAAGTAAGGGCAGATTGTCCGTGTTAGTTATTGGGAGATCCCCAGACATTGACATGGGGTGGTGGTGTTGTTCTATGGATGTTTTGTGTTGTTTTGGTTTTTTGTGATTGGCCTCGGCCGCAAATAAATAAAATAAAATATTATAGACATATAGATTAGAATAGTTATATAGATAATTGATTAGATACTAGATAGTTTTCCTTTTCCCTTCCTCTCTCCCTTAGATTTAGAGAGATTAGATATTAGTTGTGTACGTATAGAGAGAGATTAGATATTGGGTGTTTTTACACACACATTTTCCCTGCATGCTCACCCAGATCTTAAACATCTGGCTCTTTGAACTTCTGCGTAGAACTTCTCCCAGAACGTTTGTGTGTAAAACATTCTCCTGGTAAACTGCTTTGCTCCAGGCAGCTGTGGTCACTTGGTTTCCATGGCAGTCCCTCACGTCTACAGCTGCAGCTACTTTAGGCTGCCTCAGGGCCGTGTGTGTGTGTGTGTGTGTG
>QEPC01001848.1:586523-597848 GCA_003113815.1 Sphenodon punctatus
GGGAGGGGGGGTGATTTTTAATCCCCCACCTATATATTTATTTATACCACCCTGTCTTATTAATATGTTTTATATTTGTATTTTAAATATTTTAAACTGTTTTTATTGTTGTTAACCGCCCCGAGCTGCTGTGCAGGATGGGGCGGTATAGAAATCTATTAAATAAATAAAATAAATAAATAAGCCACTCTCCCCCCAAGGGGCGCAGAGGAAATGTAAACTTTCATTTCGCTTACAAAGATGAGATTGGCCGGACATCCTCCAGAATTAGTTTAACTTTGATTTTAATGGCTGAGGGCTGTAGGACTAAGTGTTCCCATTCGGAAGTGAAATACCGACCTTTCGGGAGTACTTGCCAGTGTCAGATGATTCCGCAATTCCGCTGTTGCTTTTGTTACTTTCTGGGACTTTTACAAGTTTTCCGCACTTTTATTGTCATTTTCAGCTCTTGGCTGACAGTTTTGCCTCCACAGCCCCTGGGGGGTGCAGGACACACTTGGGGCTTGGGACTGGCCTGCGGCAGCCCCATTCAGCTTGCGAAAAATAATGGGAAATGGCAAAAACAGCAGGAAAACTGGTAAGTTTCCATGCCATGCACATCACAACAAACGCCCTGCTTCCAACGGAAACAGCACTCACCAAGATGTTTCATTTCAGATCCAGAGAGTTGAGCTCCAAGACACAGTAGTTCAGATAATACCAGTGACTGGGCCAGCTACTGCTGGTGCGAGCGAGTGTGCAAGGTTTTGGTATGCTTCCCCAGGCAGAGCTACAGACGGAGGAACGCAGGGCAGAAGCCATCACCTGTGGCCCAATAGCTCACGCACTCTAACCGGCAGAAGTTGGTCCCATCTGAATTACTTTGTCTTCCTCTCCTGGGGTGAATGCGGCCACTCTCCTTTCCAGACTCACAAAGATGAAATGCCCATAGTGGTGCCAGACCCTCGGTTTCTTATTCCTCCTCCTGTCCAGTTCCTCATCCCTGTTCCCCAGGGGCACGACAGATTCTTACAAGCAGCTTCTTCAAAGGTCTAATCTATTTCAGCTTTCCATTTGCTGAGAGCACTAGTCGTTCAGGGGAAACCTCCCCCCCCCAAGCATGCCCCCCCTGACTGTGCCTAATGCTGGGCTGGCTGGGTTTGGTCAGTTCTGAAGGGATCATTGAGAGCATCCCCATCTAATTCTGGCAAGAGCGTCTCATTGAAAGCTCCTCTTGGCCCATTTCTCATGTCCCCATTAGAGGTGAAAAATGCCTCCTGTGTCCAACCTGACTCGTTTGTGCAAAGTGAATTCAGAACTTGGTCCCTTCGGCTGGTCATTGCGCCGGTCATTCAGGGTTTTGTTGTTCAACCCCCATGGAGTGTGATGTGATTGGCCCAGCCGGGTGACATGACATGGGAGAAAGTCACACAAAGCCCCAATGCTCTGAATCCCCCCTCCCCCCATCCTGAAGGGAAGGGAGAATTTGGAATAAGAGAATACCAGAGGAACGACAGCAGCAGCAAATCCAACAATGGACCCTGAAGTTCTGGAGTCAGTTTGAGATGATCCCTTTGTTCCAGCATCCTGCTCTACCTTATGGCCACCGGGGCGTGTCCTTGCGTTGCCCCGCAAGATGAGCAGGCTGAGTTTAAAGGCATCCCAGGCAATTCTATATTCTGCCTCCCACAGCCCTCGAGTGACCAGAACACCCGTTACCCCACCCCGGCAGAGGGTCAAGCCGACAATTTCAATGAATGTTTGGCACAGGTCTCATCGCCTCTGGGACATCCGATCCCGTCCTGTTGGGAACAGGAGGGAGGCCTTCCACTCCTCACAGCCCTCACCCAACTGAAACAGGACACTGGCCGCCTCCCGCCCGTCCTCGCCAAGAGACAATTTCAGGGGGAAGAGTCACATTGGGAAAGGTTTGGGGTTGAAAATGTGGAGATTTGTAAGATTTCAAAACAAAATATTTTATTTGTTTCCTTTTCCTTGTATTTGAATTTTTCTCTCTTCCCTTTTTACCCCTCTCCCCCACTGTGGGTGGCGGGGTCCCCTTCGGAGCTTGCGTTACTCTGCTCCAGGAAATGCCCCCACGGAGAAGCGAAAATTCACAGGCGTTCCTCAAGCAGCTTTGGAAGTGGGGAAAACTCAGGCTTTTTATCCCGTACGCTTTTGTTTCATTTCCCCCCAGAAAAACAAATTTCTATTAAAAATGAAATTTTTCTTGGGAAAAATTTCTCAATGAAACCCTGGGTTTTGGATAATGAAAGCCCCCACCCTTTTGATTCTTTTAACTTTGAACCATTTTTATTCACCATCAATTTTCATCCCCCCCCCCCCCCCCATCACAAATTTAAAAATTCTGTCAAAAACGAGACTTCTCTGGGGAACTCTGCATCTGGATTCCTGAATGAGAAAGTTGTTTCCCGCTCCCCGCGGAACATGGAGTTTCTGCACCAACACGAAGAGTCCCCGCTCGGATGACTCATCCCGGCCTCGGGGTAGCCCAGCAGCAGGACACAGGTTCAATTCCGGCTCAGTCTGGGGCCCAGCCTCGGCCTCCCCTGCCCTTGGGCAAGCAGAGCCCCCTTCTCTCCAGTCGAGTCCCCTGGGCAGATACTGGGGACACGCAGAGGCGGGTCCAGACCCTTGGCGATGACCTAGGGACTCCATGAGGAGGCGGAGTGAGTCTAGCACCGGGGACTGGGGGCGCCGGGGTCGAATCCCATGAAACTGGCCATTTATTCCCATGTGTCAGTGAGGCCCAGAGGCAGCAGCCTGGGATCAGGGTCAGGACGAGGCTTAGGGGGCATGTAGGGATTCAGGGCCAGGGCTCTTGGAGAAGGCTCCACAGGAACGACTAGCTGCAGTGAGGGAAGAGGCAGGAGACTGTAGGTATTTGTGCAGTCATGGTGCTCTAGACGCTGGGCTCACGGCCAGAGGTCGGAGGTCAGAGTCTTCGGGTGAAGAGATCAGGATCAAGGTGGTTGGCTCCAGGTTCAGGCCAGTGTTATGGGTTCGTGGTTAGAATCAGGGTCAGAGGTCGGGCTATAGGTCAAGCTTATGAGTTGGAAGTTGGGTGTTATGGGTTGGAGGTTATGATCTGGGTCAGAGGCCAGGGTTATGGGTTGGATGCTATGATCAGGGCCAGAGTTCCGGTAACAGGTTAGGGTTATGGGTTGGAGGTCAAGATCAGGGTCAGAGGTCAGGGCTATAGGCTGGAGGTCAAGATCGGGTCAGGGTTATGGGTTGGAGGTTAGGATTAGGGTCAGAATTCGGGGTTACAGGCTGGGGTTATAGGTTGGAGGTAAGTTCCAGTTGAGAGGTCAGATAACCAGTAGGGATGCAGGCTGGAGGTTAGGAAAAGGGTCAGAGGTCAGCAGGGGATGAGCATTTGGTTGCCCCCATGGGGCTAGGGTCTGAGCTGGGGGTGGGAGGCTGGGGGGGACGAGCACTGCTGCTGGCTGGAGGGGTCAGGTGCTACAGCAGGGAGGCAGGTGCCAAGGGGTCAGGAGTGGGAGGGCAGGCTCTGGGGTGCTGGCCTGAGACTGGGGTCAGGTGACTCTGAGGTGGATGCACTGGTGGTTATAGCTTGGCAGTCAGGGCTTGGCACGTTGGGTGCACTGGCGGGCTAAGGAGAGCATGGTACCTTCGCTGGAGACCAGAGGGTGGGGTTCACTGTGGTTTAGGGGTCACAGGATGGTGCTAGGAGTGATACCAATGAACTCGGGAGTTCTGTTGGGTTGGACCATAGGTTGGGGTTTAGGGTGTAAAGGAGGTGCATTAGGGGTTATGGGTCAGCGGTGTGAGGTTAGGAGTAGAGGCAGGTGTGGGTCAGAGATCAGGGGGAGGTGGGTGAAATGGGTCAGGGGCTGATGCATACTAGAGGTCAGGGGGCTTGGGAGAAAGGTGGATGAGCTGGGGTCAAGGAGGGTGCACTGGAATCGGGGTAAAATGGATGTATTGGAGATCGAAGATTGAGGTAGGATGTGCTGGGGGTTAGACAGGTTAGGATAGAGAGGAGCTGCTTCACTGAGTCAGACCAATAGTCCATCTTATCTGACTATTGTCACAAACTGACACGGCAGCAGCGTTTCAAATACGGCTCTCCAGGATCCCTGGCAGAGACCTCCTGAGACCCTCCAGGATCCCCAGCAAAGGCCTCTCCCAGGGGTGCTACCCGAGACCCTCCAGGATCCCCGGCAGAGGCCTCTCCCAGGCGTGCTACTTGGGACCCTCCAGGATCCCCGGCAGAGGCCTCTCCCAGGGGCGCTACCCGAGACCCTCCAGGATCCCCGGCAGAGGCCTCACCCAGGTGTGCTACCCGAGTCCCTCCAGGATCCCCGGCAGAAGCCTCACCCAGGCGAGGTGCTACCTGAGACCCTCCAGGATCCCCGGCAGAGGCCTCTCCCAGGCGTGCTACTTGGGACCCTCCAGGATCCCTGGCAGAGGCCTCTCCCAGGCGCGCTACCTGAGATCTTGAACTGGAGACATTCGGGAGGAGGTGCATGTGCTGGAGTCAGGAGGCAAGGTGGACATTCTGCAGGTTGAGGTAGGATGTGCTGGGGTTGAGGGTGAGGTGGGGGTGCTTGGATTGGGAGACACTGGTGTGCCGGGGGTCAGAGGTGAGGTCCTTGGGGTGGGCGACACTGGCATGATGGGGTCATAGGTCAGGGGGCAAGGTGAGGTGCTTGGGATGGGTGACACTGGCGTGATGGGGGTCAGAGGTCAGGGGGAGAGGTGGGTGCGCTGATGCTTGCTGAAGGCAGAACTCCAGCGGAAGGCCTTGCCGCAGGCACCGCAGACGTAGGGCCGTGTGCCAGCATGCTGGTGTTGGTGCTCGGCCAGGTTGCCGCGCTGGCGGAAGCTCTTGCCACAGGTGGGGCAGGCGTAAGGGCGCTCGGCTGAGTGGACGCGCCGGTGCTTTGCCAGGTGGGAGTTCTGGGTGAAGGCCTTGCCACAAGCGGGGCAGACGTATGGCCGCTCGCCTGTGTGGGTGCGCTGGTGCTGAATCAAGTTGGAGCTCTGCCGGAAGCACTTGCCGCACTCTGTGCAGCGGTAGGGCCGGGCTCCGGTATGTGTGGCCTGGTGCTTGGCCAAGTAGGAGCCCAAGGCAAAGCTCTTGCCACAGACCCCGCAGCGGTGGGCCTTCCCAGGGGCATGGGTGCGCCGGTGCTCTGCCAGGTTGGAGCTCTGGCTAAAGATCTTGCCACACTCAGGGCATTTGTAGGGCTTCTCGCCGGTGTGGGTCACCTGGTGCCGCAGCAGCTTGGAGCTCTGGGCAAAGCCCTTGCCACACTCAGGACAGGTGTAGGGTCGCTCAGCCGGGTGGCAGCCACGCCGATGCTCTGTCAGCTGGCAACGCCATGGGAAGCTCTTGCCGCAGGGTGGGCACCGGGCAGGGGGATCACGCTGGTGTTGCCGCAGCCCTGACAATAACACAAAGCCCTTTCCACAAGCCGGGCACCGATATGGCCGCTCCTGGCCTAGGTGTCGACGGCGCTGGTGCCGTGCCAGCTTGCCGCTGTCAGCAAAGCGCTCCCCGCAGGTCGGGCACCGGTAAGCATCCTCATCTGACAGGTGGGTGCGCTCATGGGCCGCCAGCGTGGCAAAGAGAGCAAAGGTCTTGCCACAGGATGTGCAGGAGTATGGCTTGTCTACAGCGCTGGCGCTGACCACGTGGCTCAGCTGGTGCAACAGCAGCTCCGAGCTGCCAGGGAAGCTTGCGCCGCACTGCTGGCACCGGTGGCATCCCTCATCCCCTGGAGCTGCCTGGCTCAGCTGGGCATCATCAGGGCACTGAAAGGACTTCTCTTCCTCTTCTCCAAGCTGACCGGCCTGTCCGGGACACCGGTAGGCGGCCTCCTCCACGCTGCCATGGCCACTCTGGTGCTGCTCCAGCGCGGCACTGTCCGGAAAGCTCTGCCCGCACAGAAGGCAGCAGTGAGAGACCTGGCCAGTGTGCACCCTGCGGTGGATGGTCAGGGCGGCTTGCTGTGGGAAGCAGGCCTCGCATTCGGGGCACTTGTATGGCTTCTCCTCCTCCTCTGCCTGGCTACGGTGGCTCAGTTGGTGGGCAGCCAGGTCGGCGGGGGTGGAGAAGGACTCGCCGCACTGGGAGCAGAGCTCCAGCTCCTCCTCCTCACTGGGCTGGGGAGGCTCCTCCCCCGGGCAGGCAGTGGCCCCACCCAAGCCATTGGTGCTGGTCTTGGGCTGGCGCTGGTGGCTGCGTGCGTGCTTTGCCAAATCAGAGCTGACCCCAAAGCAGCGGCCACAGTCCCGGCACTGGTAGGGGCGCTCGCCCGTGTGGGTGCGCCGGTGCGTCACCAGGGTTGACTTGCGGCCAAAGCGCTTTCCGCAGTCGGGGCAGGCGTGGGGGCGCTCACCTGTGTGGGTGCGCCGGTGGTGTGCCAGCGTGGAGCTCTGGGAGAAGCGGGCCCCGCACTGACGGCACCGGAACGGCTTCTCGCCAGTGTGCACCCGTTGGTGCTCAGCCAGAGTCGAGCCGCGGGCAAAACGCTTGCCACACTCGCCACAGGCATGTGGGCGTCGCCCACCGTGGACCTTGAGGTGCTCGGCCAGAGAGGAGCTCCAGCTGAAGCCACGCCCGCACTCAGGGCACCGGAATGGGCGTTCCCCTGTGTGGACACGTTGGTGCTTCACCAGGTTCGAGCTCTGGGCAAAGCCCTTGCCACATTCAGAGCAGCGGAACGGGCGGGGGTCTGGCGGCTTAACGCCGTCGGTAGCACCATCCTCTCCTGCTCCCGCTGGTCTCCGGACACGGCCGCTCCCTTCCGCTGGCCAGTCACTGCCCCCCAGTGGGGTCTGGGCATCCACATCCTCCTCTTCATCTTCCTCCCGCAGTGGCCAATCAGTGCTCCCCGAGAATGGCTCCTCCTCATCCTCCCCCTCCTCCTCTTCCTCCTCCTCGCTTGGAGTCCTGGCACCTATGGACACAGAGAGACCTGTGAGACACTGGCCCCCTGGACAAACACACAGCACTGCTAGAGACACCCCCCCACACACACACACACACACACACACTATAATCCACACACACACCCCAACCATGGGAAGACAAACCGGGTGCGTCAACCACAACCTCTCGCCTCCATCCTTGCTCTCCTCATTACTCCCTGGCTCACCCCCTCCATCCGCCACCTCCCTTCCTGCTCTCGCGCTGATTTTCTCCTCTCTGCCCTCAGCTCTGCCACTTATGCACGACTTTGCCACCTGCATTGAATCGCATTCTCGCAACGCCCCCCCGACCCCATCTCTTCCCTACCTTCAATTCCCTTCTCCACCCCATGTCCTCCCCCGATGCTCAGGATCTCGCCTCATTTTTCACTAACGAGATTGATAAAATCCGCCAGGATATCGCTTCCCACTCCTCTCCGTCTCCCATCTGCCTCAATGAGATCCCCTCCCTGCTCTCCTCATCCAACCCCTTGACCCCTCCCGCCTCCTGACCTCTATTGCCCCCTCAGTCTCTGCTGCACATCGTCAATCTCTCCCTCCCTACTGGCCCCTTCCCCTCTGCCTTCAAACATGCCACTGTCTCCCCTCTCCCATGAAGCCGCCCTTGACCCCTCTGCCCCATCTCTCTCCTCCCCTTTGCCTCTGAGCTCCTTAAGCGTGTTCTCTACACTCTCTCTCTTGACCTCCTCTCCGCCAACTCTTCCCGTGACCCTCTCTCTCCAATTGGGCTTCCATCCTCCCCACTCGACGAAGGCCGCTCTTGCTAAAATCACTATATATATAATAAATCTTTATTGATACGACCGTTTGGTCGATACAATGAAATCAAAACACGCATGAAACAAAAAACAAAGCAAAATCAGCAGAGTACTTTAAAATAAACACATCTTTAAAAAGAATATACTTTTATACAGAAAAACACAGCAAAAAACTCAAGACCTGATCCAAAATACAATCTTACATGCCAAGGAGAAATCGAAGAATTCTTGGAATTTCCCACCCCAGACTGAGCCAAGGCCCTTCTCATAGCAGGCAGGAAGAGGAAGTTGGCCGCCCTGTACATTATCCCCACATTAGCGTTTGCCAGGATGTAATTTAACTCCTGATCATAATTCCACCAGTCAGGCTCCAAACCAAACAGTCCTCTAAATTGATATCTGACCTCTGCAGACAATGAGCATTTCAATAAATAAGGATTGAAATCTTCTATCTGTGCTCCACAATCACATATCCTTAGGTGATCGGGAACACCACCCTGTCTGCCCTCCAAGACGCTTGAGGGCATTTGCTGGAAACGGACCAATGATAACGCCTTCCTTAGAGCGAAATTTGATAACTGGACCAAATAGGGTTCTAATTTATGAGACGTTTTTAACCTACCGTACTGGGGCGCAACCCCTGAACCCATGACTAACGCCGTATCCTGTTGTTTAGATGCGTCTACTAGACGGGATTCAAGCAGTTTTTTCAGGGATCTTCCCGGAAGTCCCTCTAGGGCCTTAAGGGAAAAGCCACTTTCACCCAAAAGCCTTACAAATGGAGTTCGCCATATATTCTTATTCCTGAAGTTTTCTTGCTCCTCCCAGCAGGCATATGGAAGGCTATCTTTGGGCATATAGATTAATCTAGCCCAAAAATTACAGATAGCCACTTGGACTCGACAAGCTACAGAGATAACTCCAGTCTCTGCCCTCAAAAAGGCTACTGGTGTATAAATCGGCAGCCCTAAGATCTTTCTGAGTATCTTTTTTTGTACTACATCCAAAGTAGAGGCACCAAAACCCCATAACTCTGACCCATAAAGCATTTGTGGAGTTAATTTATGAACCATGATCTTAATAGATGGTTTAACTAGCTTAACCCCACCAGCTGCCCAAAATTTAATAATACCTCCAGCTGTTTATTGGGCTTTCAACTTTGCGGCTATCAAATGCCGTGACCAGGAACCAGAGGCAGCAAAATTTAGTCCCAAATACCTAAAACATGGAACCTGATCAATTTTGTTCCCATCCAGTTCCCATCTATGGGTTCGAGTTCTTTTAGCGAAAACGACGATCTTTGCTTTGTAATTTATTTTCAGATTTTAAGAACTACAATAGGATCTTAATACCATTAACGCCCTTCTCATCCCGTTCTCACAGTCGATAACACCGCCATATCATCAGCATAAAGGAGAATGGGAAGAGCCCTTCCTAAAAATCACTCTCTTGGCTAAATCCAATGGCCTTGACTCCCTTCTTGTCCTGCTTGATCTCCTGGATGCCTTTGACTCCTTCTTGCCTCTCTCCGCACTCTTGGTTTCCGGGACTCAATCCTTGACTGGTTCCCTTCGACCTCTCAAATTCCTCTCCTTCAGGGTCTCTCTTGCTGGTACCTCCTCCACGTTGCTTTGCCTCGTGGTGGGAGTTCCCGGGGACTCTGTCCTCGGTCCCCTTCTCTTCTCTCTCTACACTCTGTCCTTGGGCAAACTCACTGAATCACACGGCTTCCACTATCACCTCTAGGCCGACGACACTCAACTCTCTCCACCCCACTTCCCATCCAATCTCGTATCACAAACTGTCTCTCGGACAGCTCTGCCTGGATGTCTCGCTGTCAGCTCAAACAATATGGCCAAAACTCAACTCCGTGTCTTCCCCCGGAAGCTTCCTCTCCCTCCTCAATTTCCATTGACAGGGTTCAGCCCGTCCTTTGGGCACGGAGCCTGGGCTTCATCTTTCTAAACCTCAAATTGAATCTGTTGCTAAATTCTTTTGTCTCTCCCTGCGCAACATCGCTCAGATCTGTCCTTCCTCACTGTCTCTGCTGCTAAATTCCTAGTTCCCACTCTGGTTCTCTCTCCCCTTGATATTGCAACCTCCTCCTCACTGGCCTTCTCCGCTCTCGCCTTGCCCCTCTCATCTATTCAAAACTCTGCTGCCAAGATCATCCCCTCGCCACGTGCAGCCCCTCCTCTCCTCTCTCCGCTGGCTCCCTCTGCCTAAATGCATTCAGCACAAGCGTCTCCTCTTTACCTACAAGCCTCCCCATGGCCTTCCCCCCGGCCCCCCATTTCTCTACACTCGTCTCCTTCTACGCTCCTGTCTGAAAGCTCCGCTCCTCCTCTGCCCCCACCCTCGCTGCCTGCTGACAGCTCCGCTGCTCCTCAAAGCGTCTTTGCCCCTTCTCCCTTGCTGCCCCCCAGGCCTAGAACTCCCTCCTTCCCAACCTTCAAATCCCTCCTGAAAACCCACCTCTTCCTTCAGACCTTCCCTAGCACCTCATCCCCTTAGGCCCCATTCCATCCCCGATGTTCATAGAGAGCAGCTGGAATGACGGGGGGCTGGGCGGAATGTCAGGCGTGAGTCCACGGGGAGCAGCTGGAATGACGGGGGCTGAGCGGAATGACGGGTGAGAGTCCACGGGGAGCAGCTGGAATGACGGGGGTTGGGCGGAATGTCAGGTGTGAGTCCACGGGGAGCAGCTGGAATGACGGGAGTTGGGTGGAATGTCGGGTGAGAGTCTACAGGGAGCAGCTGGAATGACGGGGGTTGGGCGGAATGTTGGGTGTGAGTCCACGGAGAATGAGCTGGAATGACGGGGGGTTGGGCAGAATGACAGGTGTGAGTTCATAGAGAATGAGCTGGAATAATGGGGGGTTGGGCGGAATGACGGGTGAGAGTCCACGGGGAGCAGCTGGAATAACGGGGGGCTGGGTGGAATTATGGGTGTGAGTCCATGGGGAGCAGCTGGAATGACGGGGTTGGGCAAAATGATGGGGGTGAGTTCACGGGGAGCAGCTGGAATGACAGGGGGTTGGGCAGAATTATGGGTGTGAGTTCACGGGGAGCAGCTGGAATGACGGGTTGGGCAGAATGACGGGTGTGAGTTCATGGGGAGCAGCTGGAATGATGGGGGTTGGGCGGAATGTCGGGTGTGAGTCCAGGGGGAGCAGCTAGAATGACGGGGGTTGGGCAGAATGATGGGTGTGAGTTCATGGGGAGCAGCTGGAATGACGGGGGTTGGGCGGAATGACGGATGTGAGTTCACGGGGAGCAGCTGGAATGATGGGGGGTTGGGCAGAATGACGGGTGTGAGTCCACGGGGAGCAGCTGGAATGACGGGGGCTGGGCGGAATGATGGGTATGAGTTCACGGGGAGCAGCTGGAATGACGGGGGCTGGGCGGAATGACGGGTGTGAGTTCACAGGGAGCAGCTGGAATGACGGGGGGGTTGGGCGGAATGACGGGTGTGAGTCCATGGGGAGCAGCTGGAATGACGGGGGTTGGGCAGAATGACGGGTGTGAGTCCAGTGGAGCAGCTGGAATGACGGGGGGTTGGGCGGAATTACGGGGGTGAGTTCACGGGGAGCAGCTGGAATGA
>QEPC01001858.1:13162-33996 GCA_003113815.1 Sphenodon punctatus
TGGGGGGGGGATGGTGGAGCTGAACAAAAATGCTGACTCAAGTTGGCCCATGTGGGTATGCCTTGGCCAGGGCTGAGCCTCAGAGATTTTCACAAGGGTGTCTCCTGGGCCAGCCACCTCCCATCCCCAGGACAGCAGCAGGCCCACATCTGGTGGCATGGAACTACATGTGTGGGTGAATCCCAGGCCACAGTGGGACAACACGGGCCAGCATCATGTTTGTTTTTACTCTGCGTATCAGAAAAAGAGAACATTTTGCTAACTCTTTGGAGGATAGATTGTGGCCTATCTGATGTTTCTGTGCATGAGAGTAAGGGCAAAGCAAGCCACAACAATTCAGCAAGCCTGGCAAAGCCCTTAATAGGCTGGTAGGAGCTGGGATGAATGATAAATTGAAATACTCAATTTTCCTTGTCCTTGGGGGAATAGTGAGCCCAAGGATGTATGTAGAAACTCAGTAGATGGATATAATTTCATGATAGTTGTCTGCAGATGTCTCTGTTATACATAGTCTTAAAATATTCTTTTTCTTGGCATGTATTTTAGACTTTCTGCATTGTTATTCATTTTGTGATGCAGGATCTTTGTGATTAGGTGTTGCAACTTGCAAGTGATGAGGGAATTTGTTCTCTTCCTTGATTGGTCTCTAGAGCTAATGCTTTCGAATAGAATTGCTTCCTGGGTACCTATGTGTGATTTGATTAATTAGAGATTTTACTGCATGTGATCTGTGACCACTTATATTAAAGGACGGGTGTGCATGGTGGGGCTGCTGCACATGTGTGCCCATTGTGGGAACATTGTGCCCTGCGCAAGCTTCGCGGAACCCACCCAGATCCCATGCACAGGAGGTTTGGGATCGCAACCAATGTGAAAAAGACAAATGGTATTAAATGCTCTTTCCCAGCACTCCCATAAAGCCTCACACGGCCCTGTTCCTGACTGGTGTCCATGAAGGTGGCCAGTTTCTCAAAGGGTGGGAGGAACCAACTTGGAGTTCGGAGGGGTTGAGAGTGATGAACAGGGGACTTCCAGGTCAGCTAGAGTGAGGCTTGGGACTTTGTTCCTCTCCTGCTAAACAGAAAAACATGCAGAGGTGAGGGAGGAAAACTAAAGCATGGAATAGTTAAGACTGGCTTATGTCTGGCTAGGGGCAAAGTCAAGAACATAACACAAATCCCCTTGGTCCTTATTCCTTTGCCACCTGTACAAGGAAGGAAAACCAATGTTAATATGCATACTAGAACTGTGCACCAGGGACCCATGTAGTTTTTTTGTTTTCATTTTTCATTTCTGTTATTTAAATCTATTGTTTTTGTTTTCTTAAATATCAAAATTTTGTTTTCATTTTTGTTTTCGTTTTCGATTTACATTGGTTTAAATGTTTTTAAATGTTTAAATGTTTTAAATGTTTAAAGGTTTTTGGCTGTAACATTTTTGTTTTCCATTATATTTGGATGACACATGGGAGGATTGTACCTCAAATTGGTTGGTTCTAGTCATTCCTCTCGGGGAGGACCCAGTGGGTTGTCTTGGGAGCAGAAACATCTAGCCCCTGGGCCCTGGACTGTGCTGTTCCGCAAGGTTCAATCTTGTCTCCTTTATTGTTTAATGTATATATGCAGCCCTTGGGGGAGATCGTGAGAGGGTTTGGTGTGTGTTGCAACCAATACGCTGATGATACCCAGCTTTACCTCTTTTTCAGCTGACCCAGGCCCTTCCGTCTCCGTGCTATCTCACCGTTTGGAGGCCATGGTGAGTTGCTATGGCAGAGCAGACTGAGGCTCAATCCCGATAAGACAGAGGTGATGGTGGTGGGCCGGGCAGGGGAGGTGGTGCCCCCTCTTGTGGAGGGGGTGCGCCCCTCCGTGGCTCAGCAGGTTCAGAGTATGGGGGTATTATTTGATGCGGGTCTATGTCTAGATCAGCAGGTGGATGTGGTGGCGAAGGTGGTTTTCCGCCAGCTGTATCTGGTGCGGAGGCTGTGCCCGTATATCTACAGACCTGACCTGGCCATTTTGATACATGCCTTCATCACCTTGAGGCTGGACTACTTTAATGCGCTCTATGTGGGGCTTCCCTTGATGCTGGCCCAGAGATTGCAGCTAGTGTAGAATGCGGTGGCCCGTCTCCTAACAGGGATGGGCCGACAAGAGCACATAACACCGGTGCTCCGTGCGCTGCACTGGCTGCCTGTAATGTGTTGAGCCAGGTTCAAGGTTCTGACACTGATCTATAAGGCCCTGTACGGTCTTGGACCTGGATACCTCAGGTACCGCCTCACCCTCTGTGACTTAGGATGGGCTCTCCGGTCCAATGGGGGTGCCTTCTTGGAGGTTCCCCACATAAAGCGGGGGGCTACAATGGAGAGGGCGTTCTCAGTGACTGGACCCAGCTGTGGAACTCCCTCCAAGATGAAGCACGACTGGCCTCAAGTCTGCTGGCCTTCCATCGGGCCTGCAAGACATGGCTGTTCTCCCAGGCCTTCGGCGGCGGGGAGGGGAGGGTGGGCTAAATTTTTATATGGGGGTATTTTAAAATTGTTTTAAATATCTGTGTAGATTTTTATATTTTTATATTGTGATAACTTATTTATTTTATGTTGGAAGCCGCCCCAAGATGCCGTAGGCATAGGACGCAGCATATAAATGGAATAAAATAAATAAATTGAAGGCATTATGTGTACCAAACTCCATAATGACTGGATAAAGGAATCAGATTATATAAGCGTTTGAATTATGCTATTTTGCAAGAATCTGCATATATATTCCTGTCTGTAACTTCTTTGTCTCCCATCCAATGTGTATGAAACCTGTCAGGTATATACCCATCCACATGTATAATATCTATTCCAACTTTCATAAGGATTGGATAAAGGGTCCTGGTGGTATATGCAGTTAAATTATACGTGTGTGTCTGACCATAACAACTTTGTAGTCCAACCAGTGTATATGAAATTTGGCAGGAGTTTATCTCACACCTTCAGGATACACTCTCACAAATATCAGAAAGATATGCTAAAGGGTTCCAATTTTATATGCCTGCACAGCAGATGCAGACAATGAGCGTATTCCAGGAATTCTCTTATGTGTCACTGTGGTAAAAGATCGGTTTGTGATGCCAGTTGGCCAGCAGAAATTTCAACCAAATATCCTCACTCTGTGTTGTGACCATCCCCACCTCTCTCCCACACTTGTTACTTGGAAGTTGGTAGCATCTGTTTAGGAAAGAGCCAGTAGCGATTCTCTGATGTCCTCTGCCACAGTGCTTCAGGATGTGATTGTGATGTTAATTAGCCAGCCTGGATGTGTAAACCATGTCTCCTGATTTCTGGAATGCTATCCCCAAAGTCCCAGTTATGTCCCTTCTATGCCAGCCTCAGAACTGCTCCCTATGCCGACCTCGAAGCCACCACCGATTGGTCCTGTAAAGCTGGAAGCATGCAGTAAGTGGCCAGTGAATGTGTCTGTAAGTCTGTTGGGTTGCTCCCCATCCTCCCTCCTGCTGCCTCCCTCCCCTTGGCATGCCAGATGCATGCCTCTGACTGGCACTGCATGTGCTGCTATTTATCTGAATAATGGTCTTCAAGGGGACAACTTCAACTGCTTATAAAATTGGGTCCCTTTATTAAATTGTCCTGTAGTTTGGCATGAATGACAGGGAAGGTGTGGGATACATTTCTGCCAAATGTCTTGTAAACAGGATGGAATATAAAAATGCTATATCTGGAAATGCATTTTCAAGTAAATAGCTTATAACATCAGAACACTTTATCCAATCTTTCTGAAATTTGGAAGGAATGGTACATTTTTTGAGCAACATAGTATTCCCAGGTTTCATGCACATTGGATGAAAAATAAAAACATAGCCAGGAATGTGTATGGAGCGTTTCATAAAATCACAACATTCAGTTGCTTATAAAACAAGTCCCCTTTTTCAAATCTTTTTGAACCTTGGTACACATAGTGTCCTCTGTTGGGGGTACAATCTCACCAGATTTAATCAGAATCGAATAAGAAACCAAAATGTTATAGCTGGAAATACGTTTTTCAGTTTTTTCCTATTATTTCAAAAACAAAAATCCTTTTTCGTTTTTGTTTTCATTATTATTATTTGTCGTTTTTGTTATTACAATAAGAAAAAAGAAAATCAAAATGTTCATTTTCATTATCATAATAATGAAAACGGAATGCACACCCCTACCAGTGAATACACTTGTAATTCATGCAAAATTATAGGTCCATAATTTTTTCAGGTCCCTGAACAGTATAGATCCTTACTGTTTTGAGACCTGCTCCTGATACCTCACCTTGATGGTTATCTGTACTCAAAAAACTTTTCCTGTTTGGGAATCCTACCATTGCGCCTTACGTTGGAAAGTGATCAGGCCTCTACTGTGGCGGATCCTTCCGTGTGGAACGTATTCCCTCCCTCCAGATGTCCATCGCAGTTCTTCCCTCCTCACCTTCACAACGCACCCGAAGATTTTTTTCCCAAGTACTTTTAGGATCCACTGCTGAACTGGTTCTGCTTAATTTAGTTTCCATTCCTCTTCACTTTCTTGTTTAAATTGGTTTTAAATTGATTTATATTTTAATGAATTTTATATTGTTTTACCCAATTTTTATGCTGTGAAATACTCAGAGTGCTAATTGGTAGGAGGGGCTAAAAAATAAAATGATGATGATGATGATGATGATGATTCCACTGTCAGGTATTGGTTTGATGACTTTTGAATTGCAAACTAAATTCACTATGGTTACTTTGTAAGGATGTGTGTCATTGGCCACTGGCAGTTGTGCAGGTCCTGAGGCTTTGGGTATTTCCACACATTACATATTTGGAAATATGAACACAGCAAATGGAAAACACATCAGAATGTACTGGGAACTTCATCCTTGGTTCTTTGACTTTATGCTTGCATCCGTGGATGTTCCTTATCAAAAGACTGTGCACAAGTCTTCACCTGGGGTCCTTTCTCTTCCATGCGTTTACCAAGAAAACATAGAAAACACATTGGACAACTGGAAGTTTTGCATAGGCTACTGGTTGTATTCCAATGTGTTTCATATGTTGGCCTGCTTTGGCCCAAGACTCACCTGCATTTTTGTTCCATTCCTGCCAGATGTGGGCCCAAGGAGAGCGCCCCATCAGCTGTTTGGCAGCTGGGTGCACACACAAAACAGCTAATGGGTGGGGGGAGCATCCCCCCATCAGCTGTTTGGCGGCAGCTCTTCCAAGGACCCAATCCTGCTGCATCTCATTGGCCCAGGAGTCCTGTCCTGTGTGGACAGTTCCTTAGACTACCTGGGGCATAGAGGGACCTGTACCAGTAGCCCCACATCTGGGTTAAGGGTTGAGGGCTGCTCGTGTGAACAGCCCTCCTGCCAACCCAAGGTGTGGCAGCTGCAATTGTTCTCCTTGGGGGAGAGGGGAGGTGCCTCACCGCCATCACATCTGTGTTCATCTCATGTTAATGAATCAAGTAACCTGCACACCAGTTTAATCTGGAGCTGATAAATGTGGATTGTGAGTTTACCGAATCTGTATTAGTGCTTTCATGTGAAAAAGCAGATTTGTGCTGATAGATGTTTGAAAAGTAACATGAGAAAGAGGCCTTAGTTTCCCTAAGTAGAAAACAAAGTCAGTCAAGTTTATGTTATATATTTATTTAAATTTATATCCCTCCTTTCCCTTAAGGCTCAAGATGGGTAACAAAAACATACTACAATCATACTAGAAAAAAGTGCATAAAACATATACAATTTCTCTATCTCTAACCCTTGCCAAATGCATGGCCAAAAAGAAAAGTATTACATTGCCTCTGAAAAATGTCCAGAATCAAGCTTTGATGTACCTCTAGGCCCCTAGAGTCTAGGGGAAGGGACCTACACAATCCTGTCAGCAGACAACAGCAATGGGTGCAATCCAACACCCAAATTATGCTGGTGGCAAGTGCAGCGCCGAGCTGGGCATCATGAGCTCAGTTGCGCAGGCATGCTGTGCTTGCAGCAGGCCATCTCAGAAGCAGCATGCCAATACCCCACATGGGTTGCTGTGCTGGCGGCATGTGTGCATGTCTCAGTGCCAGCGTATTCAAACTGTGCCTTGCATCAGCGCAGTTTATCAGGGGTGTAGGATTGCACCCAATGTCTTTTTCCTTGTCCCCTTGCCTTCTGGACCTGATGAGCAGATGGTACCTGAAAGAGGGTACTTCCAGTTGATTGCAAGGACTGAAATGCAGCAAAGAAAGGACGTGTTTATTTATTATTATTATTATTATTATTATTATTATTATTATTATTATTAAGATGATGATGATGATGATGATGATGATGTAATATATCCTTTCCAATCCACATGACTGGGTGGCTTACAAAATACTAATAACATATAGGGAAAGCAGAGATAAACTCCATCCCGACCTGTACCTCCACTCCTACTCTCATGCCTCTCAGATATGTGGTCCCCAGGCCATTCAGGGCTTTAAAGGTCAAAGCAAGCACCTTGAATTGTATCCAGAATTGGAAGCTAGTGCAGATTCTAAAGCTCAGTTGTACAAGTGTGCAATTGCTCCTTCTCTCAGGATGTATAGTATAGTGATTATGCAAAAGGAGTTTAGGATAACTATACAAAATCTAAGCATTATATATACTTCCCAAAGTAGTATTAGGCTTATCACAATTCATTTATCAGTTTTACATTAAGGCTTCCATCTCCCAAGCACCAATTCCTTCTATTGAGGTCTCCTGACCCATGGCTCAGGCCTTCCCTGATGAGGACATTAGTGGGTTTGGGGACTCTTGCTAACATTTTATCCCATCGGACTGGTGAGGTCCACCCTTTCTAGCAGCCTCTCCCACCTACCCAGCATTCCTGCATGGGCTCCAAAATCAATCCCAATCCCAATAATGCTAGGCCATTCCCAAGCGGGCCCAAACACAGCCAGGCTCTTCTATGCTCGGGCCTGATCCATGATGCCATGACACTCTGTGGTAACAGGTGGCACATCAGAAAAAGGGTGGGGAAATGCCTTAACTTTGCCCTTGTTCTGATGCGCTGCCTACAGCTCTGTGACATCACAGCACTCCATGGGTGTGGGGGTCTCTTGCCTGTGGGGAGCCTGATGCAGTTCATGATTGAGGCACTTGGATTGGGAAGGCTCGCAAACTAAACTGAGCCCAACTGGACCCCTTGTATGAGCTTCGTCCAGTTTGCAGGGTTCTACTGCAAAGTAGTTTGCTCAAATCAGGGTTTCCAGTTACTGGCTTTTAAAGGACTAGACCTCTACAATAATTACAGCAATCTGTGGGTTCTGACGGAGACAGCTACTAGAAGAAAAGTCAGTTCCAAGGCTGATTCACCTAAAGAGTGTCCTGCGCCTGCAGCTTGCAGTCCTAGTGGACATAGAACTGCCCCAGATTTGTTCTGTATAACGCCATGTACTCTCTGCCTAAATGGTTCATGCTAACTTAGAAAGATACAAAACACATTCCTAAAAATAATTATGAAGAATAGAACAATTATGAAAATTTCTGTTTATGATTATGGTTCTGCATAATTTTTCTACTCTGTTTTTAGAACACTTTCTGTTAAGGTTTGATTCCAGATCATCTAATACAATTGAAGGATTTCCATTTACTTTACTGGGGTTTGGATCTGGCCCATGTTGTATTTTATCTATGGATGTGCAAACAGGATGGAGTTCAGATGTTTGGTTGTTCAGCTGTTCAGAATAAAAACTTAATTCAGGTTCAGGGGTCCGGTCTGGCAGAGTTCAGGAGTTCAGACCCCTCCCCCCTGAATATTCTGAAAGTTCGGTCCCACCTGGAGGCTTGGGGTGCTCCAGGGACGCCCAGGGGTGCTTGTGGCAGCATGGCAGGCCATCTGAGACACAGAAGCAGCAGAGACCAGGAAGGCTTGGTACTTGGCACCCCGGGTTTTCCGGGCAGGCAGGGTCGGCGCTTGGCCCCTGGGGGTGCCCGTGGCACCAGGGCTGTCTGTCTGAGACACAGCAGCAGCAGCAGCAGAGGCCAGGAAGGCTTGGGGCTTGGTGGCTGGCACACATAGTTGACCAGGCATTGCAGACTGGCAGGCATCCATGGGTCTCAGATGGTCAGCCATGCCCTGACGGAAATCGGGTGGGCGTCCCCGGGCCCGGGGACCAAGCGCTGAGCCTAAGTTCTTGTGAAGTAGTGGAAGCATTTAAGAGTCCTCTTCTTTACCCTGCAAAGAGGCTGGATACGCAACAGCAATTGGAACTGCATACCCCAAGCCTAGTTCCCATACAGGTCCTTTCTCCTGTGAGCTCCCAGAATGGTAGCCCTCTGGTTTAGAACTGGGAAAGCTGAAATGCAGAGAGGTCAAAGGACTTCCAAACCTGAAATTAGGACTGTGGTTTCTTGACTCCAGTCCTTTCCTACAAATGAGCAATGCTGCTGCCCACCCAAAGGCTGCTGAAAGCAGATGTTCTGCTGGGCTGCCCATCCTGCCTGCAGGCCATGACAACACGCGTAAACCCACTTTGGGCACCGGCAGGCACTACTGTAGCCCTGTCACTCCTGGCATGATGGTGACTAGAACATGAGAACCCAGCATACAGCGAGCAGAACTGGAGGCCTGCCAGCCTGCAATGCCCAGCCAAGTAGGGGTGCCAGCCATCAAGCCCTGGCCAGGCCTCTCTTGCTGCTCCACCAATTCCTGTCAGCCTGCAATGCCTGGCCAAGTATTGCCTGCTGGTGCCCAAAGCAGGGCTGCACATGTTTTCATGGCCTGCAGGCAGAGACCCAGTGGCAGCAGCAGCAGCAGAGGCCAGGTAGGCTTTGGGCTTGGTGTCTGGAACCCATAGGGGGTGGGGAATTTCAGGCTGGCATTGGTGGAGCAGCAGCAGAGGCCTCGGCAGGGCTTGGTGGCTGGCACCCCTACTTGGCCGGGCATTGAAGGCTGGCATCGGTGGAGCAGCAGCAGAGGCCGGGCCAGGTCTCGGTGGCTGGCACCCCTACTTGGCCGGGCATTGCAGGCTTCCATCCTACTCACCGGATCTCAACAAGCTCTTCTGCAAATTGGTCAACCCTTGCCCGGTGGCGAATCTTGTGGACACCCAGCCCTCGCCCGCCGGTACACTCATCTGAGCTATGCCCATCTACAAGATTGAGGAGCAAATGGCTGACGTGCAGTACCAGTAGCAGCACACATTGCATTGCCAGGGCACAGTAACTGTGGCTGACACCCCTACTTGGCCAGGCGTTGCAGGCTGCCAGGCATCGGTGGCAGCCTGACTCAGGTTGTTGTGCGAGGACAGCTTAAACTGGGGGGCCAGGAAGCCAATCAGGCACCTAAACCCCATGTCCCTGACCACCGAGAAGGGCTTCCCATTGAGCGCAATAATTTTCCCCAACATACACATGGCTTTCAGTTGAAAGCTGCGCCGCCCTCCACGTCCTTCAGCTGCCAATGGACTTGGCAGCTGCCCCCACCCCAGCTCTCGATGATGTGGATGGACAGCCCTCCCTGCCTGTAACGTAGGCCTCAGAACCCTGATGGTGGGTCCTGGGACTGGAGTGGCTGGTTGTTTCTTGATGCGGTGGAACTACAGCTTCCTGTGAGCAGAGTGACGGCCCCAGAACCCTGGTGGTGGATCTTGGGGCTGGAGTGGCAGCTTCTGGATGACGTGGATGGACAGCCCTCCCTGCCTGTAACGTAGACCCCAGAACCCTGAGGGTGGAGCCTGGGGCTGGAGTGGCTGCTTCTTGATGTCGTGGAATGACAGCTTCCTGTGACCTGAATGATGCCTCCAGAACCATGATGGTGGGTCCTGGGACTAGAATGGCAGCTTCTAGATGAAGTGGATGGACAGCCCTCCCTGCCTGTAATGTAGGCTCCAGAACCCTGATGGTGGTACCTGGGGCTGGAATGGCTGTTTCTTGATGCTGGGTATAACACCTAAATCTATCTAATCTAATCTAAATAAATGAAACTATGCGGGTAAATTTATATATTTATTAATTTTATTTATTTAAAACTTAAATGTGTGGAAATGGGTGAATTAGGAGGAAGATGGCAATGAATTGGGAGGAACATAAACTGCTGGGAGAGGGAGAATTCTGAGAATGCCTGTTGACAGTGACAGTATCAGTGGCTAGCTCAGAACGATATGGAAGGTGGCGTGGGCAATGACTTTTGTTACTTGCTGCGCCCGCCTTACCACAAGCCCCATTGACTCTGTGCAGCCTAGCCCATGGCCAATCGCAGACTGCCAAGCCAGTGGTCTGAGGAAAAGAGGGATGGTGATTGGGCAGGCTGGCTGCTAGTCCAAGCCTCTCTCCACCCCTCCTTGGCTGACCCCACCCCCCAGGCCTGCCAGTCCCGTTTTTCTCACCCGAACTCATCCGAACACGCCCAAACACACCCGGACTGTTCAGGGGGTTTGGCGTTCTGTTCGGCCATTCTGTTTGGCCGTCCGAACTGGCTGGGTTCGAGCCAAACCCCAAACATCCAAACCGCATTCATACATCCCTAATTTTATATTCTCACAAGCTGCAATACACTAGAGTTTCTGGTTTTAGGATCCATTTCCCTGCATCTTTATATTTTGTTATACTGCTCTCTTATGCCCACGGTGTCCTTCTTGAGCGATTCTACAAACCCACTCCTCCCTCATTTATGTGTCCACTTCCTTAGTGACACCCACATGCTACTGCTTATTCATCCATGTGTGTACTAGCCTTGACAGAATAATAATGTTGGTGCTGATTGTGTCACGTTTCCTCAAAGGGAATTTTCGCTTAGTGGTCCAGGCTTGACATGATCTGGTCTGGATATAGGGTGCTTTTTTTCAGTATGTGGAAACTCAGTTTACACTATGCTAATAAGCCAGCTGCTCAGCAAAGTATTGTAAAGACAATTCATTCATAAATGAATCTATGAGACTTAAGAATATTATAAACATAAAGTAATAGTTTACTAAAGTTCAAATAAAGACATAGTACAAAAGAAACAGTGTCAGTTAAAAATACATGACTTAAGAGGACATTTCTGTTCAAGGAACAGCTCTGTTACAAGTTCAAAGATCTTAACATCTATAAGATATGACATATGTTCTAAGTATTATTGCTATGGTTGACTCAGTGCATCATATTATCCAGTCCTTTGTCCCATACTGCCATATGGATGTGAGAAGAGCTCCAAGGAAGGAACTGTTTCTGAAAAATCCATTTCTCCTCTCCGCTCTTATGGAGGGAAATGCTTGGAAAATGACGTCAGGTCAAAACTGCTGACAGGGAGGACTTTCTCAGAGTACATAGTAAGAAGCCTGCTAATACATACAAAAACAGATGACTATCATCTAAAATAGGATTAACAATGAATAAACTCCAAACAAACAAGGCCTCTTCCTGCCCTGCTTGGGGGTCACGTATCTTGAGACTGGTCAACAGAAAATGTTGATTTTTTTAGGAGACAGACTGGCTAATTACACCTCCTATTCCAGTATACACGCTGATTACAACTCCTATTCCAGTATCTGGTCAAGAGTTCAGTAGAAAGGTCAGTATAGGACAAATCTTTAGGAAGTCATCATACAGAGAGGCCAATTCTGATTTCCAATAAATTGAAACACAGATGGTCAAAAAATATATGCCTATATACGGGATACATGACAATTGTGCCTTTCCCTTTGTGCTGTCGTATTACTCTTCATCAATGGGTAATTTCAGACGTGACGGGCCTTTTGGCCTCACACACATATGACTGTGATCAGTCCTTTAGATGTGCAGGCCTGATCGTGAAGGGGAATCGGGGATGGGGCGGGGCTGCATGGCACAACGTGTGGCCTCTCAGCCCTGCCCTCCCCCCCACGCTTCTCTGGCTGCCCGCCCTCGGGAAGATGGAATTGGGGATGGGGCGGGGCTGCATGGAAGGGCGTGTGGCCGCTCAGCCCTGCCCTCCCCCCCGTGCTTCTCTGGCCACCCACCCTCGGGAAGACGGGCGGGCGCAGCGGCCAATCAGGCCGCTGCACCTGATCCCATACCGCGGTCGGAACCTTAGCTCCTTGGGAGAAGGGTGATGTTTTCCATTGACTTTTGTAGGTAGTGAACACTCTTTTTAATAAAGTTAAAATAACTGATGATGATAATTGCATCTAGAGATCTGCAGTGATTAAAGGGATGCCAACATACGATAGATTCTTAGTTATATTTTCTGCGTATCTAGCGCCAAACCCAGCTGTGGCTCATCTCTTACTAAAGTCAATACAAACTGCTGTGTATGATTACATCACAACTAAAAACAGTATTGGATGTTCGAATTACTACAGGAGGATATTTAGACAAAGCAGAGACAAATAGTAGATTTTGCAGATATTATTCACATTTTGGATAGCCCTCTGAATTTCTGAATGATAGCCACACCTGAAACCATTATTCATATATCCACATTCTTGGTTATTTTGATGTGGATCCTTCATTTCTTTCAGTTCAGTTATTTTGGCATTTTAGTTATTTTGGCATTTTAACATTGCCAAAGTAAGGTAACCAAAAAACCCAAACAACTAAAACAAAATTTTCAAAGTAGGTCTGAATATCCACTTTGTCAGATCTGATTCAAAGTAGACAAATTCACTAAATTAAGTTTTCATAACAGATTTTATTTCCAGCTCTCTATAAAAGGCATTCAGCAGAAAGATCCACAATAACCTGAATTCTTAAAAGCAATATTTCAGATTCAAATATATGCCCCATGCAGAGGATGAAAGCATGGTAGTGGGTGCGAGGAAGGATTTCCCTAGTTTTTTTCCTTGTGGCTCGCAGCATTTGTACTAGTTTGCTCTGAAATCCATGTATAGCTGCAAGGTTCTCTTTGATGTCTGATCTAATTTGTTGTTTGCTTAAGGTAGAGGAAAAGATGCTGAACTGATCCATAGTTCCTACTTATGACATTTACCAACCTGTCTTCAGAGCTATGTTTTTATTTCTTCTTCTTCTTCTTCTTCTTCTTCTTCTTCTTCTTCTTCTTATTATTATTATTATTATTATTATTATGTTAGACCTTGGTGTCATTCTCATGTCAAGGGCAGTATCAATTTAAAGCCCATCCTGCAATTACATGGCAGTGGAAGGATTAGTATGTTTCAAAAAGTTTAAACTATTGTAATTGCTCAGACAATCTTCTGTGGCCATGCTGTTTTAAATCTAATTGAGTGCTGGGGGGAAGGTTGTTTTTTCCACAGACAGCTTCCTCTGTGCTGCTGCTATTCTTGTGTCACTGGAGTCCATAATCAATTATAGCCTCCTAGTCAATCAGGGAACATGTTGTTACTTAAGCAAACATTTATTTTTTTAAATGGATAGCCTGAACCGAATCCTGTTTGAGTTTTTTTTGTTTGTTTGTTTTTGTTTTTTGTTAAGACAAAAAGGGGAGTTAATGGACTATAGTACTTAGAGCAATTGGATGGCAAAATAAGAATCAAAGGGAGGTGACTGAGATGCTGCTGCTGGAGATATTCTATAAAGCCTTGTCCAGCAGAATGATGCAGTCATGGCTGGTTGTAAAGCAAGGCTGCCTAAGCCCCCATGTTTTATATATTCCCCAACTGTCCACCTGAATTCCTTCTCTGCTCCTTGCTTTCATTTCCCTCTGCACTGAATTTAGGCTGCTTTCTGATGTTACATGGGAGGGGTGGGAACTTGCATAATTGTGATCATGGCTCTGTAACTGCGGGGGGTAGCGCCTGTGAGAATGCACTAATCCCCTTCCATGCGAGAACACCTGTCCTTGTAAAGGCTACACTTGGGGACCCAGTCATATGTGAGTGTTCTCACATGACAAAAGGCAATTAGTGCATTCTCACAGGTGCTAACCCCTGCAATTGCAGAGCCCCAGTCCCGATTGCGCAAGTTCCCGCCCCTCCCATGTAAGGTCAGAAAGTAGCCTAATTATGGACATGAGGGGGCACATTGATGACCCTGCTGTACCGGTTGCTCTCTCCTTCTCCCTGTGCCAGAGGGGAGGGACAGAGTTACCACCACCCCCATCCAGTCTTTTAAATGAGGGGGCATGACCATGTGGGGATGTTACATGCCTTTTTTGATGTAACCCATCCCCTTATGGAGTGTTGTGCTGTCATGAGGCACTGCCATATGGGCATGGACACATGGAAAGGGAGCCTGAAAGTCCTTATGGCTTACCCCCACCCCCCTTTTTTTTAACCAGGGATGATGCTGGTTGACCTGGAGGAAATCTTCCCCTCAAACCCCAGAATCTGTGGGTTAAACCCAGAGAGGTGACTACTTTAGATATGGAAAGAGTTGACTGGCTGGTGACTTGGGTCAGTGAAGGGCCCTCTACTTACAGTCCTTCTTACTGCTCTATCTGGAGAGAATGGAAGGGGCAGGGGAGCGTTGTAGCCTGTGTGACTCTTCAGCTGTCCATATGCCCCCTTCAGAGAACGGCATAACTGAATTTTAATAATTGATTGGCTATGTTCTTAGAAGGAAGGTGCATCAGTGGCTTTTAATTAAGTTAGCCAGGGGATGAGACCACTTGACTGACAGAGGCCCTTTTTACATGAGAAGCTCCCATGCATAGACACTCCCATGCATGGCACCCCCACCCGTTTAAAAAGGGCCAGAGAGACTCGGAGTGAACCACTCCAATATGTCATGTTGTGCATTTCTGTGAAACAAACAACCAAAGGTGACATTGTCAGAGACAGGCTGCTGGGCTAGATGAGATATCGGTCTGATCTGGAATGGCACTTCTTACATACCATGTTCAGGGAGTCGTGTTCATATCATTTTCCCCACTGTCAGCAATTTATGCACCTATCCTCTAGGAACGTACCCAAGCCACTTTTTAACCCAGTTACGCTCTTGGCCTTCACAACGCCCTCTGGCAATGAGTTCCATGGTAAGAATGAAGTAAGCAAGTGGCTCAGGAAATGCAGTGAACACTGGTTCCTGTCTATGTTCCTATGCATTATTATTCATTAAACAATATTTTAAAAAACTTCTCAGTTTAACTTCAATTTCTAAAAAAAAGAAACACTGTCCGATTAAGAAATTTTCATTTGGGGCCTTTTCTAATTCTTACCCTCCCAAAGAGCTCTTGTGATTTACTGAAATATGATCTAAAATAGATTAGCAGGGTGGCTGTGAGGAAGATGTAGAAAGAGAAAGCTGCAAAAACCAAATGACCACTTCAGAATAGACCTCTTTGGTGGGATGAAGAGAAGGTTCTACATATGATTATTTATATCTTGTGCACCACGGGACTTAGGATAGGCCCCAATATCAAGATAGTTTCATACTTTTTTGCAGCAGAGACCACATTTTAATATGCTGCTTTTTATGACCCAGCATTGCTCATGTCTCCAGTCACATGGATGACTGTACCCACATCCCTTTGAAAACCTCAACATTTGTTAACATATAAAAGCATTCAATGTATGTTAAGATGTCTTTTAATGCAATTTATTATGCTGGAAGCAGGGAGAGCCTACATGATGGGATAAATCCTCCAAGGAGTGCAAAGGCATGTGCTGCCAAATGGAAAGGAACCATCACCACAGGGCATCCAGTGGATGAATTGTTACTGGTTGTGCACTTGGACTTTGCACTAGGCACCCTTTGTGAAGACTGCACAGCTCCCCTCGAGCACAGAGGTTTTGTGTGTTTGGTGCAGGAAAGATAACCAAAGGCAAAGTAGGGGTCTGGCACCATGACCTCTCTACTTGCCTACTCTAAAGCCTGGTGCATACGGAGCTCACCCCAACCTCATTTGTCTCCACTCAGCACTGTGTGGCTTCTGAATCAGTTGCTGCTGCACTTTCTGCCCAAGGCATCCTCTGCCCTAATGGAGGATTTGTTTTTGTTTCTGTTTATAAGCAATGATCTTTGGTCACGCTGCAATAAATATTATTATTATTTATTAATAGAGGAGTGAATGAGTTCCAGCAAGGGATCCACTGAACCACTAGTGCTCCATAGGCCATAGTTTAGAAAACTTGAAGGATAACATATTGTTGTATTTCCAGATATTAGGGATGGGACTTTCGGTATTGCCAAGAACCGTAAGTATCCGATAATGGCTATATTAGATTAATCTGATATGTCGGTTCTTTATCAGTATCGGATCTTTTGCATTGCTTTTTTTCTTATTGGATTTTTAACATTGCAGTTTTCCCCATTGAAGTCAATGGGAAAAACTGCAATGTTAAAAATTCAATACCGAGAGAACTGAGAACCAATAGGAGAACTGGTAGACAGAGAACCGAAACTGATAAAATCTTAGAATAAAATTTTTGCCCAAGTCCCACCCCTACCAGATATTATGCACTTCTACTGTAGACGCTGCACTTGTTTTTTTCTCCCCCAAACAACTTCCCAGCTCACCCAGTATAATTATTTAAGTGCAGGAAGTGCATATAGGATATTTAAGTGTGGACACCTATAATGGTAGGTTATGTTTATTGGCTGTGTAGCGGTTAGACAGGCATGGCTGGATATTTGGAGACATGTGCATACCATATCATTTTGCCCACGTTTATGATTGTTTCCAAGAAACATTGGAACTTTATAGTCTGTAAAGCAGAAGACAACAATTTAATAATTACTTTTGACATTGTTGTCTAAAACCTGTTATGCTTCCTACTGTGAAATGTCACTGCATTTCAGACTGTGTATTCCAAGCACTATGAAATCTGTGATCATGGTCATGAAGAAAGCTTTTATCTCAAAGGCAATGGTGTGAGTTTTCTTCATCTTGACTCATTTTATACAATTCAAAGACGATTGTCTGTGCCACCTTTTCAGTTGGGTGATATATATAGCAACAGCAATATTCCTGGTGATGAACTATCATGAAGACAGGTCTCACTATGCAGGATGGACAAGGGAGGAGCGATAAGTAGGAGGCGACCATAGGGAGAGACAGGAAAATATTTGAGAAGTTGCAGGTGCACATGTTTATTTGTGTTATCAGAGGGAGGGGAGATCTTGGAGGATAAGACACTATAAGGAGAAGTGTAAATGAGCAATCTGTGCATGGTGAAGGGCTAGGGGAAGGCTGACTGATGAGGTAGATTTATATATTTTTAGGAAATGTTTGAAGTGGGGAGGGAGAAGAGTGTACGTGATCAGAGAGGCATAGGGACTGGCATAGAAGAGGAGGGTAGAAGGAGGGCTAACGTTTAGGGCTAATTTAACCAGTGAAGAGAACAAATTCACAGCTGAACCCTGAAAGACTTGTTGATCTGTCATTGTTTTTTCATTTATTTGTTCTTGTTTTTTTAAAAAAATGAAGCTTGGAGTATAACAAATAATAGTTGCCTACAGCAAACTATACATTTGCACTGGCAACAAACATAACTGTTAAATGCTATGATATGAAAAAATAATTCCAGCCTACTTTTCTCTATTAAACCATGCAATCAACATAAATTTACAATGTTTCATATACAGTTTATTCAGTTATTGTAACTTTCTCTCAGTACCTCAACTATAATCACAAATTGCTGCTATCAACTTGCAAGATTTGAGATTGCCAACATATTCAGTCATATATCACTGTAGCTTCAGATGGTGTTTTTAAATGAGGCGGCCCCATGCAAGGACTTGGGGCCTGTCTTGTCTAAATTGGGGGTTCCCTGCACCCCACATTACCCCATGTATCTCTTCCCCCTCCCCGTACATGGGGCTTTCAGCAAAAGGTCAGAGTACCCCATGTGAGGATAGGGGGTGGGGGCGGCTACTGTGTGTGTGGCCGCTCATGCAAAGTACCCTCCCATGCACCGCACCCACGCACCCGCCCCATACAATGACTGTGGACACCCCTACCCGTCTCGTCTAAAAACAGCCATAGACTCACTTTGTGTATATGGTGCAGTTGTGGTCATGTACAGCTTTGCTTTCTGAGCATTGCAGCTTTAAAGCTGCTAAGTACTTTCTCTCAAAACAGATAGGGTAGCCATTTTGCGCTCAGAGTGGCTGCAGGTTATTCAAAGGATGCACACAAGGAGGATGGAGAATTCATTACTGTTCTTCCTTAATCTAAAATAAACTATTCAGAGTGAAGGTGCCTAATGACTGGCTCACGGGCACACTTTATATAAAAGGGGAGGCAGCATGGCTTCACTGCTCTGGGAGTCAGCTCTGTTCCCAATCTTACTGCTGACCATCTGTGTGACTTTGAGCAAGCTGGTTTTCCCCTTCTGTGCCTCTATTTTTCTTATCAATTGGCCCTTTTTAAATGGGCTGCACTGTGTGTGTATGTGTGTGTGTCGATGTGCGCGCCGGTGCAGGGGTGGTGATGGGTGGGTGTACACAGGTTCATACCGGCGCACACCCATCTCCAACGCCATGCATGGAGCAACCAGTGTTGTCGCTGGTTGCTCCATGCATGGGTGATGGGTGGAAGTGGTTGGGCATGCAGTTTTGTGGGAGCACACACGCATGCCCATCCACCCACATGCCACTGCTACTGCTGCCAACCCTGTACATACAGGACTGACTCATGCATGTCCATGCAGATCCCTGAATGCAAAAAGGGCCATTGTTTACCTCTGGCCTAACACATGCCCCAGCATATACAAGAAAACAATAGATGTAGATGCTAAATTTGTACAAAAGTATATAAAACATAATCTTTATTCATCCAAAAATGTTTAAAAAAGCATTTGCAGTGTAAAGAAAAGTCTAATAAATGTGGTAATATCAAGTAAAGGAGGTCATGGCTACAGTCTAGTTGTTACAAAAGCAGTGATGGGGGGTCTTTCATATATGCCAGCACATTTTGTGCCAAGCTTTTCCTCGGGGCTTTATTCTTCAAGTGTCAGCATAGCAAGTAAGCTCTTAAACAAACATGATAACAACAACAACAACAACAAAAACCTGAATGAGAGGGGTATGTTAAACTCCAAGTAAAAAAATAATAATCAAAAACTAATATGAAAAAACTTACTAGAAGCTTGTTTCCATGAATTCAGCTTTTAGGGTGAAAACAGATGAGACAGTAGCCCAGATTAGCCCACTCCAGATGGGTTGCCACCTGCCTGCCTGTTAGCTGGAAGCCAGATGCTCTCCTGCGGCTCCCGCTCATGGCATCGTCCTGGTGAATGTGAAGCCTGCCGTGTGGGTGAATGCTGGCTGATGTGGATGAATGTGTACCCATGGGACTGCCTCCCCTCTGTTAGTGTGCACATAGCCTCTGCATATGTGCAGGTCCGCCAGTCCATAGTGTCCCAGGTAGAGGGTTTAGAGCAGTTCGGGGAGTCATTGTGTCTTGGTGATGGGGGAGAGGCGCAGAGTGCAGCAATGAGAAACATGTGTCCATCTGTCCAGTTCATCGCAAGGAACCTGCAAGTGGTGCATGCATAGGTAATTCATGGAGCAACCTTGGATTTCAGTGGGCTAATCTCTCATCTGTTAACATTAGAGCTGAACTGAATAGTACTTCTAGGTACTTGGACCAAATTCCGAAGTTCCGAATAGTCGGTCCAGGTACCCAGAGGTACTTCAGCACTCTTTCCGAAGCTTTGGACCGGGACACTGGAAAACTTTGGAAACTTCAGTAAACTTTGGAAACTTCGGAACTCTGGCACCAGTTTGGCGCCTCATCAGGTGTTGCCATGTGCAGCAGCTGCAGCCATTTAATTGCCTAGCCAATCAAGGTGTGCACAATGTTCACCACAACTCATCCTCCCCATCCTCCTTCCCCTTTCCTCTTAATTGCCTAGCCAATCATGGTGCACAACAACACATGCAGCCCTTACTTCCCCTGCTGTGCCTGCCAGCAGAATGAAAGACAGAGGGTATTTTCAGATGTTATGAGATCACGCTCAACCACAGTGAACCACAGTCAATCCCGCGGTGGGGACAAAGCGCCCTGAACGTCTGTTCAGTGGCCACCAGATGTTCACCACAGTCAATGCCCACATGGGGTCAATTTCAACTATGCTTCCAGAGCTCCCCGCCGGACTATCCCCGAAAGCGTGGTCAAAGAGATTCCCACCAGGAAACAACAAAAAGTAGCATTTGGACGGCAGTCACCAGCCGGAATAAAACAAAATGATTCCCAGCCAGGGACAAAACATGCAATGGCGCTGCCATGCAACCAGCAACAACACAGGCACCGGAGGGAGATTTAAAGGGAAATCTGCAGCAGGCAAACATGGCAGGCTGGAGCGAGGAGGGAGGCGGAGGAGAGCGGTGGGAGAGAGAGCGAGGGAGGAGGAGGCAGTAGCAGTGGTGGAGGAAGCGCAGGCAGAGGAGGGGAGCCAGGGGTTGTGCTGCAGATGGAGGAGGCGGAGGGACAACAGCAGCAGCAGCAGCCGGGACAGGCTGCCCCGGGGACATCAGCAGGACTGGGGGAGGAGGCACCCCGGAAACGGGTAAGGGGAACCAAGGGGAGGGGAACAGGTGGCACAAGGGGGGCCCACCCAGGCACCTGGCAGAGGGGGAAAGGGGGTGGGACGCGGGAGGGGGAAGAACCGCACCCAAACATAACACCCCCTCCCCTGCGTCCTGCAGGCATGGAAACGGGTCTGGGTAGACGAGCCCCTGGAAGACACCGGCCCAGCCCAGGTGGAGGAGGAGGCGGAGGAGGACCCACAGGGGAGACAGGGGAGAAGGCCCTACCACCGAGGGGGCCAGTGGGGGTTGCAGGAGACCCAAGACTTCATCAGAATCTGGGGGACCCTGGAGTACCAGCTGGAGCTAGCGCTCAACCAGCGCAACGAGCATGTGTACGAGGACATAGTGCGGGAAATGGAGGCGGCGGGGCACCACTTGATCGTGGCACATTTCCACTCTAAGGTCAAGGAGCTGAAGAGGGGGCACAAG
>QEPC01001858.1:38330-50646 GCA_003113815.1 Sphenodon punctatus
CCCCCACCCTCAGAATTCCTGTGTATTGGCCAAGGGTCCTTGGACTGGCTTGAACACTCAGGGAATACTCACAAATATTTTTTAAAAATATTTGGTGCAGCCCTAACCATGATGAACAGAACTGATGTAATTGAAACTACTATAAAGGCCAACTCCAAACAGCATTCTGATTCTCCTTTTCTGTCTCCTCTGAGACCTGTTCTGCTTCATGCTGCTGCTGGACTTGTGTTCCTTTCCTTGTTTTTTGTTTTTTTGTTTTTGCCCCCTGAACTGACTGTGCTCTGAACTTATTTTATGTCTTGGACCTGTTCTGACTTGTGTTTCTGCATCTGTTCTCTCCTGTGTCTATGAATCTGCTCTGCTTGCCAGTCTGCTCTTCCCTGCCCATCACCGGTCCTTCAGCTCCTCTACCTGCCCGTCTGCTCCACCACGTCAGCCTGCTTGTTCTGCCCCCTGGTCTGTGTATTGGTCCCCAACCTGTTTTTGATATCCTGGACCTGGATGCATTCTTGTATAGTTTTCAAACCTGATCCATGCGTTCCTGACAGATGAACTCTGATCTTTCTATGGCCCTTCATACATGAGATGCTCTAACGCGTGGACACCCATCATCCACTTGGGGGAGCATCTTGTGTAAATGTGGAGGTGCACGCTCCTGCAACCCACACATGCTCACGCATCCCCATCCATCCCCATGCATGGAGCAACCAGTGAAAATGCAGGATGCTCCATGCGTGGGAATGCGTGGGGGATAGGTGTGCCCCCGTGTGCCCTCCCTGCACTGCCCCCTCAGTAGTGCGACCATAGACCACAACACCCAGCGGTGGCCCATGTAAAAAAGGCCTTTGAGGCCACTTGGTACTACTGTAATACAAATACAACTAATTTGTACTAAGACTCTAGGAAAACCGGGGAAATCATAACTTTTTCCTGGCAAATTTTCCTCCCATTTTTGTTGTCAAACTCCGATAAATTTCACTGAAAACGACACCCTACCCCCAAAAATCTATATACTTATAATGAAAAATTCAAATCTTTGCCAAAAGTCATGACTTTATCTTAAAACTATAACTGTTCTAATGCTTTAGGCTTTCGATGCTTAGATTTCAACCTCTGAACACAATTGTTTTCCCAACAGCATTTACTTATTTTAACTGTTCTTATATGTAGAACACCACCACATGGAGCCAACAAGACAAACAGTGTGAGCTTGCTCTTCAAGGATAACTGAATGCATGCTCAGAATAACAGAGATCATTTAGGGAAAGAGAAATGAGAGTAAAATGAAGTCATTTTTTGACTTGAGGTCCTTCTGCATTCTGTTTAGAATGGAGAGATTAGCAAATGATGTATTTTACTTAACAAATTCCTCGTGTAGACAATGCCCAGGCTACTGCACTCCCTAACTTTTAAGATGATACATTTCAGCAATATAAACTTCCACGTAATATTTTACAAATGTTAATAGCCATATTAGTCATATGTACATTTCTTTTTTTAATTGGATCTTTGGAGGAAAATTTATTGGTTATTCCTCCTGTGGTATAGTTCTCACTTTAAACAACCTATTAACAGTACAATTTTAATCAGAACATGTTGAAAGTAGCCTGCTTCCTTAAAATGTTCTGTACTTGAATTAAAAAGTGCCTAATTATAACTGCATTTACAAGATAATTGTCAAATACCAAAATATAGATCATGTATAATTAATAGGATCAAACTGTATTTTTAAATCTTTGATTGCCCTTAAACTGGAATCTCTTCTCAATGAAACATTGGTTTCAACAGTGAAGAAAGCAAAGTCCTACTTTTCTTGGCTATTTTCTTGATTTACCTCTCCAAGGGCTGGTGTGCAGAGAATATGTACAGGATGAGGTCCAAAGAAACATGGTGGGAGAGTTTGTGCAGGATTGGGTCCAGGGACGTGGGGCAGGATCAGGGCCAAAGTTCAGGAAATAGTGCAGGATTGGGGTACAAGGGTCATGGTGGAGATCAGCACACAAACCAGGAGGGCAGGCATAGACGAGGCAGACCAGGCAGGACTGGATGGACGAGACTAGGCAGGACTGGATAAAGTGAAGCAGAGCTGACACGAGGCAGAGTGGGCTCCCCAGGCAGTCACATAGGGGGTTTCCTGGGCATTCGTACAGGGGACACATCAAGCAGTCACCAAACCACAGTACCAAGCAGTCAGACTCACCAACGGGGTGGAAAGCACCAGATTCCAGGAGCAAAGGTCCAGCTGTTACAAAGGACGCACTATGTTCTAGGGATGGGCGAACGCAGTTCAGAAGTTCGGAGTTCGAACTGAACTCAACCAGTTCGGTCGATCGAACCGAACTTCCGAACCGAACTCGATTTTCGAATCGAACCGAATTTCTGAACTCGGCTCTGTTCGCCCATCCCTAAAAGATAATATTTCATTTAGTTCAATGGGGTTTGAATTTCCGAACTTTGTTCGGACGTTTGGAGTTTGGACCGAACTCAAATAGTTCGGTCGACCAAACCGAACTTCAGAGCCAAACCGAATTTCCGAACTGAATCGAACTGAACTTCCGAACTCAGTTATGTTCACCCATCCCTACTATGTTCAGGGAATAAAGAGCTGTTCCAAGGTGAATGGCAACATAAGGAGACAGAAAAAGTGGGAACAAGAAGACAAGACACACAGGAACCAGGAAGTGACTGGGAATCAAGTTGACTGATGATGCACCCAGATTCCTGTGGCCTTATATACAGGCTGGCCTTATATACAGGTCAGCAGAAAACAAGGCATGGAGCAATGTTGAGAAGGGGTGTGGCTTGACTGGTGCTGGAGGAGGTCTTCTATAATAATAATAATTAGTTTATTGTTTCAACCATTGGTTATAACAAATATATACAATAAGAGTTAACAACACAACCACAAACAGGTAACACTAAATAAAATCTATAAGGTTCACAATACTAAACATTTTCCTACTAGTGGGTAGGGCTGATGCGGCAGCAGCTTTTACCGCGCCGCGATTCCGTTCCGCCATTTCGGAACTGCCCGCGCCACACCGCGACTTTTCTGCGGATATTCCGCTAATTCCGCCGGAATTCTGCAAATCGCGGAATTGCGGAAAAATCGTGGAAAAATTGCGGAAATAGCGGAAAACCGCTATTCCGCTATTTTTTGGCGCTGGCGGAATTGCGGAAATCGCGAAAATGTCATGTTTCCACGATTCCACTAAGTTGCGGAATTAAATAAGCGGAACCGCGGAACCGCAGAATGAAACCGCGGAATGAAAGCCTCTGCCATGCTGTTCCACTAATTGCGGAAACACTGTTTCCGCCGGAAATAGCTACCGCTGCGATATTCCGCTACAGCCCTACTAGTGGGTTTCAAAAAGTTCAAACATAATATAGTTAACATAAATCCCATTGCACCCCTCTTAACTAATGACTCATTGAAGAAACAATTGGGTTCAGAATTATACTACCCTGGGGGTAACTCGGATTAACATACTGTTTGGTTATAATTTCAAACAGATGCCCTCCTTTAATAATGTTTAGTAATTAAACTACACCACAACGTAAAATCTCAAAAAGAGAATACAAAATACATATAATCCAAAAATGCATATTACTAAATGGGAGAGACATAACAGATAACCTGAGATCAGGGATCCTTGTAAACAATCCAATCAATGCTATTGCCCACTAACCCGTACAACATTGTACAAAAAGAAGGCAACATTTCCTGTAAGTTTTTCTTCCCGACCTTCCAATAATACAAGTAGTAGGGGGGCCGCATGTCTGGAAGAAAGTTCCTCGATACATGGCACTAGCCATTTGTTCCTGATGTTCTTAACTTTGGTACAGTATAGAAGGGTATGTTGATGCTTCAAAGTGCCCACCAAACCAGGGGAGCACCCACAGAAGCAAAGAGATAAGGGCCGAGCACAGAAACAGCCCTCTGTAGATACTGTTGGAAAAATGTTCATTCGAGCCATAGTAACACACCTTCGAACCTGAGGGGGAAGCAGCCATTGTAAATACAATGGGGGAAGCTGGGCAAACTCTAAAAGGAGGTCTTCTAAACAATACGGGGCCTTGACCAGTGGGAACTGGTGGCACTGCAGAGCCAGTTGCTGTACTCAGGGCCCCCAGAGTGGTGGTTCTAACCTGGGTCCTTACATTCTACCCTCAAAGGGCAACCTCTGGGTGCCTCAGCAGTCCAGGGAAGCACTAGGAAAAAATGTACAGATACAAGGCAATAGGGGGAGGGAAAACAACAGTGCCAGATAGACAAGACAGACAAGAGGGTGGTCCATGAAATGTTTGGGGAAGATCATACTGTAAAGGACCATGGGGCTGGGGCATGGAAAATAGGTGCAGGATGAGGTCCCAGGAAACATGGTGTAAGGGTTTGTGCAGGATCAGGTCCAGAGAGCTGGTGCAGGATCAGGATCCAAGGTCCAGAAAATAGTGCAATATTTTGGTCCAAGGGTCATGGCAGAGATCAGCACACAGACCAAGGGGGCAGGCATAGATGAGGCAGGTCTGGACTGGATGGATGAGATGAAACGGATGAGGCAGGACTAGGCAAGGCAAAGCAGAGCTGGTGCCGGGTAGAGTGGGCTCCCCAGGCATAGGGGGCTCCTCAGACAGTCGTGTAGGGGGCACTAGGGCTGATGTGGCAGTAGCTGTTACCGCACTGCGATTCCATTCCGCCATTTCAGAATTGTCCACGCCACACCGCAGCTTTTCTGCTGACATTCCGCTAATTCCGCCGGCATTCTGCAAATTCGGAAACTATCGGAAAAACTGATGAATTTTCGGAAACTGTTGAAAAACCACTGTTCCGCTATTTTGTGGTGCTGGCGGAATGGCGGAAGTACTGGAAATGTCATGTTTCCGCTATTTTGCGAAGCCTGTGGAAGTAGTGGAATGAAATTAGCGGAACTGCGGAAGTAGTAGAATGAAACTAGCGGAATGAAAGCCTCTGCCATGCCATACCACTAATTGCGGAAACACTGTTTCCGGCAGAAATAGCTACTGTTGCGACATTCCACTACAGCCCTAGGGGGCACAGCAAGCGGTTGTTGGGCCCCCATTGTAGCAGACATTGAGCCCCTATCGTAGCAAACACTGAGCCAGATCACACTTCCCTTTGGAAACCTCCTCCCTCCTCTGAAAAGTGTTAAAGGGAAGGGGGAACCCTGTCAGAAGGGAAATTGTAGCCCTTTTCACACAGGCACCCTCCCTCACACACTTGTGCAGTAGGGGGGGGGTGCCCATGCAATGCCGCAGCAGGTGTTGAGGGAATGAGTGGGCACCTGTAGGAATGGCGCCTGTGGTGGGTGAGGGTGCATGCACGCTCCCACACTCCACCCATCTCCACCCACCTCTACACATCACACACGCACGGAGCAACGGGCTCCAATGCCGGTTGCTCCGTGCGTGGAGGTTGGTGGAGATTTGTGTCCGCCTGTGGGAAATGGGTGCACACCCATTCCTCACCTGCTGTGGCCCATTTGAAAAGGGCCACTGATCTGTTATGGAAATGACACAGTTAATCATATAAGGTGGCACATATATGGTGAGGCTTATATTCACGGTATATATTTACACAGAATAGTAGTGATAATGTATACTCACACATAATAGTTAATGGTATTAAGCACAGTAAATGTTATGATTTTAGAAATACCTTGAGAGTAACACTAAGAAGTTGACATAAACAGAGAATCATGGGAATGATATGGGAAAGGGTAAACTGAGCTGAATTGATATCTTATCATTCAATCAGGCAGACTCAGGAAGAATCAATGTTTTCATGAGAAACACCACAAGTTGGTAGACCTCACATGGCCTGACAAGTAAGTAGAATAAATCAGGCGCAGCTATGAATGAGTGACTCTACTCAAACTCCCCTGGACAGAGTGGTGCCAAGAAAGATGCTAGAATTTTAGAAGACAGCCATAAACTTTGAATGAACTATGGATGAACTTTGGGGCTGAAAATGCATATGTAAAAGAGGTCTCATTTTGGATTGGAATATGTCATTACAAAAGGGTGTCAACCTGGGTGGGAATATTATAATTAATGTTGTAATTAACTTTAAAAATATATAAAAGCTATGATCAGATGTAATTGCTTTGTTGACTGATAGGGCACCAATGCTGGGGATGTGAATAAGTCTTCTAACGCTCTGTATAGGAGCTAATAAATCTTACATTGCTAACTGTCAGTCTGTCTCTGTGCTGAACTGTGGCGTGGGTCATAGCTCTACCTAAAAAGGAAACCTGGTGCGACAGACCCTGTACAGGAATTCCCTCTCCAAATGTTTCTTCCTGATCTTTCCATTGTTTGGGTTTTTTTTCCAATTAGCCTCAGTGTTTCTCCCCCAGCTTGCCACTTTGTAATGAGCCACTGGCAATATCTCTAAACCTGCCTCAAACATTGGCCAGAATTACTTACGGTGTTAGTATTTTTGTTTATACCTCAGATAAAAATTGCAGTTGAAACCTGTTAATTGTTTCAACAGTTAGAAGCTCCTGTCTTGTTGAATCTTTTCTCATATTAGATAGTGGGTCTTTTTTTCCCCCTTTTCCCCAGCCAGATTTTTGTCACAATTCACTCAGTGTGTGTTTGTATGTGTGTGTACATATATACAAGGCTTATCACAATAGTGCTGTGAGCAGTAATGTTATACGTAACTGGTACTAATATGCCCAGCAAAAATGCAGAAGACCAAGGCTATCTGCCCACAAATCCTATGCATCAGGAGCCCCAGTACTTCTTGAATCCTTCCCTGGGTAGTGTTAGTACCATCAGGGGCTTGCATCCCCGCTGCCGCTGCTGCTGCTCCCGTCACTGCTCCAATGGCTGGGGGACTCTGCTGGTCACCGAAGGGGAAAAGGGGAACAGGTGAGGGGGTCCTGGACATGCTTTTTGCCCCCCCGCCCTTCCCCCCCACGCTGGAAACCGGAAGTGCTGGGGAGCTGATAAAACCCAGGCCGTCAGCCGCCAGCCGTCGGCCGCGAGCCGAAGGGCTGCGGCCAAAGGGCGTGGCCCTTTGGGGCCCTTCGGGGCCAGGAGGGGGGGAGGGGGGTATCCCTTGAGGAAGGAAGAATTGAGGGGGAGGAGAAATTATATGCAAGCAGTGGTCTGTGGGAATGAGAGTGGGGGATTGATGGAAAGGGATGGGAGAAGTGTTATAGAAGAGAGTAGTGAAAAATGGTGTGTTGGGGGTGTGTCTTGGGTCGGATTGGGGTATACGTTAGGAGAGGGGGAGGAGGAAGAGGGATTATTTAGAAAGATTGACGTAGGGTTGGTGGGACCACCTCCCCCTGGTGAGAGGAGGGTGGAGGTGGTCAGGTTTCCCTCGGTGGCAGCGGGGGACAACCGTGATGAGCAGGTTGTTGATGGGATTTATCCTGTGTTTGTGGAAGAGATTATGGAATGGTTCATTGGATAAGTATAGGGATGGGATTGGGAATATGTGGTTTTTTATTTTTCTTGCTAAATTGCTAAATTGTATATTATGTTAGTTTTTGTTTATGTTTCTGAGCCCCTGTGTGGCAAACTCAGAAATACTATGTGTTGTAAGCCGCCTCGAGACCTTCGGGTGAGAGTGCGGGATAGAAATAAATATGGATATGGATATGTTATCCATACCTTTTTCCTACCCAGGTTTTAAATTAGGCTCCCAATTGTGTAACAAGTTCCAGAATCAATTAAATATAGTCTGATGTTGTGTTGCCTTTTTGAGGTTGTCTCTGTACATCCAGTGCTATGGCTTTCCTCCTTTGCTCTGCACCTAATCAGTGGTGATCCATTCATGCAATATGAAACTCCTCCCTCTAGCTGCATCCTCATTTTCCCCTGTGGTTCTGGTGGAATGGGAATATAGTGCTATAGATATGCAGATCCCTAGCTGTGCATTGGAGAGGGAGATGGGTACAGAAACGTGTGTATCATGGGGGCACAATCTGCCTTTTTAATCAGTATTGTTTTACGAAACCATTCCAATGGCCTCTAACTGACTCATATAATTCTAGAGAGTCAATCAATAAACAAACTCTCTACTTGTTGGCTTTTCTGTAATAGGTCATCTAAATGCAAGGATGACAAATCATTATCTAAGAGTTAAGTAGTTTATATTTCTGCTATATATATACTGGAGGTGACTAAACGGTGGCTCAGAAGCCACATGTGGCTCTTTTTGGACAGTTAAAGTGTGGCTCTTCGACAGGGCAGCCCTGGTGAGACAGAGCAGAGTGAACCAGAAGGGTATGTCTTTTTTCGTGCCCATCCAGCCCAGCATGGGGAGTTGACAGCCCATTGGTGCACCCAAGTGTCATCAGCTGAGTTGCAGCTGTTCCTCAGAGTCTCAGCAGCCAGGATTGCATAGCCATGGCTCTGCCAGCTAATAATAAAGTAGGGGAGGTAGGAAATGGTTGAGGCCCAGCCCAGGAGATGCTTCAAAGTAGGGCTGAAATGAGCAGCGATTTTGCTGCTTGCAAAAATGCTCCCAATTGTGAGCACTGGGGTTCAGTCCTGGTGTGATTTCTAAGCAAGCAATTTTAAAAATGGCCATTGGGTTGCAAGTTTAAAAGGTCTCTATGTGTTTCCTCATACATTGACAAACAGCTGTTAGGCGGGGGGGAAGCAGACTTTGAAATTGACAAAGAGTCAGCGGGAAGCACGTGGGCAGTGCTCCCGTCAACAGCACTCCCAGTAAGTGTTTGAATTGTCAGTTTTGTTTTTTAACTTGTTTTTTGCTTACCAAGAACTTGGTAACCACATTCTGGTGCTCGGTTCATCCCAGAACAGAACAAGCATCAAGATTTCAACAAGATTACTGAGTTTACTGAGATCTCATTTCAGCCTTACTTCAAAGGGATACGAGGGTCTTGTGACTCTAGACTATGTGAAGATTTACAGTTTAAAAAACCATTAAAGGAAGAACCATTTCCAAAACAAAAAACTTTCCTCTTCAAAAACATTTCATAAAATAGATTTTACCCTAACTTAAACTAAAAAAAACACCATGAAAATTATTTATAGTTTTATTTATTTTAAAAAATTATACCCCGCCCCTCCTGCCGGGCAACTCGGAGAGGCTAACAAATCAGTCAATAAAATACAATTAAAATACAATAATATATATAAAACATTCAATAAAAACAACAATAAAATGGAGAGAAAAGACCCATAACCCCCACCATCCCATCCATCCTCACCCTTCTCCCTCACCAAATGCCTGACAGAACAGCCAGGTCTTACAATTCCTATGGAAACCTGGGAGGTCTGGGGCCAGATGGGCCCCCACCAGGAGGGAGTTCCACAGGCGCAGTGCGGCCACCGAGAACGGCCTGTCCTGTGTGGCCCCCCTGGGAAACCCGGGGGACCTCCAACAGGGCACCCCCAGATGACTGCAGGTGCCGGTCCAGAACCCGGGGAGGCGATCGCGCAAATAGGCAGATTTTAAAATCTGTTTTGCATAACGTACCATCAACATTAAGGGAACATCTTAGATATGTACTTAATTTATTACCATACTTGCTTACTCTTATTACTATGTACCACTAACTGAACTATCACATTATTTCTTTACAGGACATTTATTTAGTATCATAAGTCACCTACAAACATTTTTTAAAACTGCCTTAACTCTGTCTTTTATATGTATAGAAATTGTATACACCTTATACGATGAAATGTTGACAATTTCAGTGTAGACAACTTCATTATGATTATGATTATGATTATTATTAATTACCAAGCATTTATATAGCACCAGCAATGTACCTGGCACTTTACAAAGTAATGGAATAGACACAATTAGTTGTATGCAATGCAATTCTGCGCAAAAGGGGATGGGAACTTTGGCCATACTGTTCTTGTTTAATTGATGTGGTCTATTGCTTTTAGAGACATTGGGTGATTTCAGATGTTATGCCACCACTTTGAACCACGGTGAATCCCCCTGTGGGGACCGTGGTGGCATAATGTCTGTTGGGCCGAAAAGTGATTCCCGCCAGATTTTCACCCCCGGCGGGAATCATTTTGACCATGCTTTTGGAGATCCGGGCGCCCGGACCTCTGAAAGCATGGGGTGTTTTCAGACATGCCGGGGTGCCCATTGGCCCCAGCATGAAATCGCGTATTGATTCCCCCCTGGAATCAGAATGACCCATGAACAGACGAGCCGTCTGGTTCTGGAGGGAGATCGGGGTAGGGGGCGGGGCTGCATGGCACAGTGTGCCACGCTCCCGAGGCCACCCACCCTCTGTGAGAAGGGTGGGCGTAGCGGCTAATGTGGCTGCAGCACCCGCCTGCCCCCTGGGGTATTGGCCACGGTCCGGAATCTGCGGCGGGCACGGCCGCCGATTCAGGGCCGTGGTCCGGGAGCAGACGTGAAGTTACCACAGTCAACCACAGTGAATTCAGCCGTGGTTGACCGTATTAACGTAACGTCTATTGGGCCAAAAAGTGATTCCCACCAGGTGTTCACCCCCAGCGGGAATCACTTTGACCATGCTTTCGGAGGTCCGGGCACCGGGACCTCCGAGAGAATGGTCAAAGCGATTCCTGCTCGGGGTGAGCATCTTGTGAGAATCACTTTTCGGCCCAACAGATGTTACATCACCATGGTCCCCACGGGGATTCACCGTGGTTCACCGTGGTGGCATAACGTCTGAAATCACCCATGGGCAAAGCAATTCCCACCGGGGGTGAACTCCTGGCGGTAATCACTTTTCGGCCCAACATACATTATGTTACCACGGTCAACCATGGCTGGATTCACCGTGGTTGACTGTGGTAACGTCACATCTGCTCCCGGACCACAGCCCGGAATTGGCTGCCATGCCCGCCACCGATTCCGGGCCGTGGCCAATACCCCGGGGCTGGCAGGTGGGCGCTGTGTCCACATTGGCCGCTGCGCCCGCCCATCTCCCAGAGGGCGGGTGGCCTCAGGAGCGTGGGAGGGTGGGGCTGTGCAGCCACACGTTGCACTGTGCAGCCCCTCCCCCGATCCCCCCCCCGGAATTAGACGGCCCATCTGTTGACAGGCCGTTCTGATTTCAAAGGGGAATCAATACGCGATTCCGTTCCGGGGCCAATGGGCGCCCCAGCACGTCTGAAAACACCCATAGAATACTTCTGATGCTTCACAAAGTAGTGAACTTTCTCATAAACACAGGATATTTTCAATGCAAGGTTGACTGAACCGTATATGTATTTGTCATACACTCAAGGCTTCTACCCATGGGAATTAATATGGTTGATATCTTTGGCCCATCACAAAAAATACAGTATTTTGGGAAAGAAAGAAAGAAAGAAAGATGTTCAATCTTTGCCTGTTTGACTCCTGTCCTTGGATAACAAGACAGAAATTTTCATACTTTTTTTTTTTTAAAAAGAACTCTTCTTTCCCCTAGAGAGGGATTAATTCTCCCTAAGATCTAGGACAAAATATCTGTGATCAACACTTTCTTTTCTTTTCACAATTTTAAAGAAGCTTTTGTTTCTCTCAGCAGCCCACAAATAATACCCTACCAACCAGTTTTGAAAGTTATTCTTTTTAAATTCAGTGCACCTCCTGAACACACATAGGAAAGTAGATCATATGTCCTCATCAGACTTGTTGAGTGGTGTATATGTGTATAAGCTTATATTATCCATAATATCCTACACAGAGTGATGGTAGCTATGTGCTAAATTGCATTTATCGTGCTTCTTTGATGGCTTCTGCCAGTTTATCAGTCTCAGTTCAGACTCCTTATATTCCAAAACTCTGAGCAGCTTGTAAACTCAAACAGCTGTTAGTTGTTTGGTTTTTAAAAAATGAAACTAAAAAACGCACAAAACAACCTGCCCCAAAAGTGTTTTAACCCCCCTCTCTCCCCTCCCCACACATACCATACCTAACATTGAGGGCCTTTCATTTTCAGTTGTATTTTTTTATCTCCAGAAATGTATCTGTATTTACTACAACAACAAAAACAGGTGAAAATTGGTGCTAATTTTTAAATAAATAAATAAATAAATAATCATATTTTGGTGGTTAGGAGGACAGCTAAAAAAACCTATGAAGTAGATTAATACTTTGATAAATGGAATTTAGTGTGGTTTGCTGTAGAACTGAAACAGAACTAAAATAACTGTATGGATGCTACCTCTGAGTTTAAGAAAACAATGGGTGAAAACAGACATGACACTAACCACCCTTTAATCACCCTTGGTGGTTATTTATGCATGTTGCAGGGCTGTATTGGTGCCCTATGCAGCCCTGCAACATGCATAAATAACCACCAAGGGTGGTTAAAGGGTGGTTAGC
>QEPC01001858.1:67679-88671 GCA_003113815.1 Sphenodon punctatus
GCCTCCGTCCCTTCTCCCTCGCTGCCCCACATGCCTGGAACTCCCTCCCTGCCCACATCCGCCTTGCCTCCTCCCTCCGCTCCTTCAAATCCATCCTCAAGACCCACCTTTTCCATGCTGCCTTTCCCAATGCCCGCTAGCCTTTCCCCTTACTCTTACTGTCAGCCCTCCTCTGCTGACTGCTGCTACCAACTTCATTGTAACCAAGCCAAGCACACGCACCTGAGACTTCGCATCTGCCTGAATGTTTCTTTGTCTTCTCCCATGTCTCTCCCACTGTCCCCTCCCCCTGTCTCCCCCCCTTTGTTTTTGTCTCTTAGATTGTAAGCCACAGGCAGGGACCGCGTCTAATTCTATGTTCTGTACAGCACCAGGTCATGCGACTGGCGCTTTATAAATGTCTAATAATAATAATAATAAAATAATAATAATAATAATCCTCCTCAACCAACTCATTTCTGTAGTTAATATCTTTCTCAGCTACTTTCCTGATTATCCAATATTCTGAGCCATAAAGTAAGACCAGGATAGCTATTAGCTAATGCTTTATAAATGTTACTTCTCTCAGCTACTAAAACTCCCTATGAATTCTGATTGTCTTCCCAATTGCAAAGTTAGTCTTTGCAATGTCTTTGTAAGACTAGAAAACCTGGAAAAGAGCACCAACAGAGAAACAGATTTCCCCCAGTCACCTTAATTTGATTTTAAATTAAAAGCAATTACATTTTAATATTAAATCACTTGCTTAAGTAATTGAAATTTGATTATAAGAGATACATGACTCAGATTTGTTGGGTTTACCTACAACTACAACACTAATCTTTCCCTCAAATTACATTCGAGAAGACAATCATAAGTTCCCATCTCTTCTCTAAGTTTAGAATGTGTACTACATTTATTTTCTTGAAATCTTGCATTTATGAAGAACATACAATGAATTTCTCCAACTTAAGCTTTTTTTCACCTGTGGAGAATAGAAAGATAATTGCAACAACTGTGTATACACTGTAATTCAGTATTTTGGTGGTTGTATAGTTAGGCACTCAACTACATCCCTAAAAGCTGTGGTTACTTATCCCATCTGGGTTCATGCTGGAAGGATTATTGTTTCCAGTTGTTAATGGGTGCTTGCTCCTTGGAGTTAGGGAAGTCCTGGTTGGTCAGATGGAGTGCTGGACCCATCATTCCTTTGAGTACCATAAGCCACAGAAATGGATGCACTTAACCATGCCAGCATGATGGTCCACAAGGCTGGACTGACCTTTGATTTTACACTGCAGTTATTGTTGTGGCTGTGACTAGGGATTCCAACCCATCACTGCTAGTAAAGCTGAAATTGGAAGTTCATTTGCTATCCATAGGTATTACCCATAATTTTGAATACCATATTGGGTACCCAACAGGCTACAAGCACCCAATTACCCCCAAATACCAGTTCTTACCATCACCGAGTTGGCAAGTTATTGATTTACCAATTGGTTCTGGTTGGTAAATTGGTAAAGGAATTTGGATAGTAAATTGGAAAATCAGTATCAGAAGTAAAAAAAAACAGGACAAAAATGGTAGTTCAGTATATAAAGTAGCCCACCAGGCACTAATTGAGTACCAATTAGTGCCTGATGTTACCAGGTCAGATCAAATATTGCAATTTCAACAGGTTTGCCCATTTTTGTGGGTACTCATTTCATCTTTAATTGCTAGACATTGTATACAGACATAAAAGACATGCTTCCTTGTCCAGAAGAACTTGCTACCCTAGTAATAAGTATATAAAAGACAATGGGTGAATACAACAAACAGATGGAGGGGAACACTACAAATGTAACAAGGGGATGATCGTGATAAACAACGATGGTAGCACACCAGATGTCTCTTAACCATGGCTAATGTTTTGGTAGGCATAATAACAGACATGAGTTACACTAAAACACTACAGACTGTGTTTCAACTCGACATTTGCTGACTTTTGCTTAATGAACAGCTGTAAAACTACAGTTCCCATTGAAGAAGTGGCAATCATTAAAATGATCTCATATCACAGCTTGTAAATTAGTTTTAAAACTAGTCATGCATAAATAAACTTGAAGTCAATTTGATAGCTTATTTATAACCAGAATTTCCCCCCACCCCCTGTTTTTTTAAAATATTGAACTTAGTGCTGGATCAACTTCACTAAAATGGTTTACCTATATCCAAGACATGTGCAGATTACACTGTAGTAGGGTAAGCTTCCATTTCCACACACTGCTCCTCCAGTTTGTTCCCACCTCTGCAAATAAAAACCTCTTTGAGGGTTGAGAAGTGAGTTCGTTCTCTTACACTAAAGAAGTCAATTAATGCAACTTGCTATGGTGGCTTTTATGATGTGAGAAGGATCTGTCCATGAGGGATTAGACTGAAAGTACAATGCATTTTGTGTAGTTCACAGATGGCAAAGTCATTCCCTGCAAATTAGTTATTTGTATACAGTATATAAGGAGCTTTGGGTTCTGATTTGCTTTTCAATTACATCCGTTTTTATGCTAATATCAATGCATTCAGTTATGCTGAACAATTCCTGATTTACTCCAGTGTCCAAAAAGTGAGATTCGGGTATCTCTATATGTAAATAATAGGACTGAGAGTTTGTTCACCTGCCTCAAAGCACAGTTACTTTTATGCTTGTCTGAAAACTTGTGCATCAGACATGGAAAAGCTTTATTTGCTTGATTGCAAAGGAAGGTAATGAATGAAAACATAGTTTTCTAAATTTCACTTTATTTTGCATGTGTATCATTCCTTTGAATGGTCGAGTTTTGGAAATATAACATCAGGAGGAAGAGTAGCGTAGTAATATTTCTCCATTGGGCTTTGTTGGTGATGGTAACATATGCATTGCACAACTCTTTGTTTTGCTGTAGGACTATACTATACAGCATGGGCTTTCCTACAGAATTAATGGATGTAATTGCGGGACTCTTTGATGAATCTATTTAATTTCTCTCTTGATAAAGGTACTTACTCCCCACCCCCCCGCCCCTAACAGACTTTACCTCCAACAATTACCTTGGACTGTAACAGTGTAACAGCTTGGATATGTGCAACTGTTTAACCTTTTTCAGGAACATCCAAAAATTCTGCACATTGACAAAATAGAATTTTGTTTTATTTTTTAAAGAATAATGCAATTAAATCCATTTGAACATGCGGCTTTGAAGTGGAGTCTGTTGTATGCAGAAGCATAGGAGACAGCATACCTTGTATAATCAAGGGCACAAAGAGGGGCATTCTCAGGGGCTGCTCCACAGCTGTGGAACTCCCTTCTCTGGAAATTCACCAAAGCCTGGCCCTGATTTTATGGGGTTTAGTGTCATATTTTATATGCATATTTTTATTATGTTACCTGTCATTGGGGAAGAGTAATTTAAAAATAAAATGAATTATTTGTTATAAATAAATCCTAAACATCAGTCCCAAATGCCATGGGATAGTTACATTAGTAAAATATATTTATATTTAAAGCAGTCTTGGTGCTTATCCAGTGCCTGGCTTCTGATGGACACCTGATGTGGGTGAGCCAATAGAAGCTGAATCCAGACAAGACCAAGGTGATGATAATTGCATGGCCTTGTGACCTCGGAGATATAGGAACCCTGTTATTGATGGGGTTCAGCTTTCTTTGGTCACTCAGGTTCACAGCATTGGGGTACTCTTGGATCCACTACTGTGCATGGATTACCAGGTTGCAGTGGTGGCCAGGAGTGCTTTTCACCAATTTCATCTTGTGAGAAGGCTGCAATTTTTTTTTCAGATTCAGATATGGCCACCATCCTCTATGCCTTCGTAACCTTGAGGCTAGACTACTGCAATGCAGTCTACAAGGATGACCATTTGGGAACTGCAGCTGGTGCAGAACACAGCAACCTACCTTCTGTCAGGGGTGGGTTGTCAGGAGCACATTACACCAGTGCTCCAGAACCTGCACTGGTTGCCAATTCTGAGCACAATTCAAGGTATTGGTTTGACCTATAAAGCCCTAAATGGCTTGGGTCCCAGGTATCTGAAAGACCACTTCTTCTCTTATGTTCAGCCATGGCCTCTGAGGTCAGCCAGGAGAGCCCTCTTGCAGGTACTGGTAGCATCTGCCTGTAAAGTTTTCACAACAAGGGCATGCAGAGAGGCATTCTCAGTGGCTGCCCCACAATTATGGAACTCCCTCCTCTTGGAGTTCTGCCTAAGCCCGAGCCTGCTTGTCCTTCAGAAGAGATATAAGACCTTTTTGTTTGGCCAGGTGTTACAACGTGACCCTTTATCCATGCGTGAACATGGGGGTCCCAGAGGAGGAAGGTCCCAGTGCCCAGACACAAGCTCAAAATTTAGGGAATTAGCCTTTTTCAGTCGCTTAGGGTCCCCGCGCGCTAGCGATTCAGTCTGAGGTCATGGCACGCTACAAGCTGTTGGCCTACCCTCTTCTCCCCCAAAAGATGTGCCAGAAACAAGGAATATTTCTAAAGAAAGAGGGCATGTTTATTCATCAGGGTTTAACAAGACACACTATGTTGAGACATATACAAACAGTGCTGCCTAGTCTAGACTGGTGATTACAGGGTTAAACAAAGCAGTGTGGAGGGGAGCTCCGAGTCATGGAGAACAGAAAGTAAGCTAGTCTGCCCAAGGTCAGAGACAAGAGGGAGAGAGTGAAATTGGTTAGACAGGAGGCAAACAAGTCTTTACGACAGGAGGGGGGTGAAATTTCAAGCATGAGTTTGAAGTGGGGGGGGGAAGGTAGAAAATGGGTTACCTCTCCTTACCTGTTGCGAAGGGGATGGGTGAGCCCCAGTGATCCTGCGATGAGTCGGGAGTGGGAGGGGGAATAGACCTGGGCCTGGGAGACCCTTGGAGCAGATTCACAACGGAGACCCATGCGTATCCACATCCAAAAGCAACTCAACTCTACAGTGGGAAACTTGGGTTCATTGTAGGAACCAGGGAACAAAGCCGCAGAGAAACTCACAATTGGTATTTGGATACTAGAAAGAAACTTCCTGGGTGGGTGTTTGAAAGCCTAGGACTAGACAAAGGCTTGCAATGGGCGTTGAATGGGGTTTTTCCAGACAGGGGAGAAGGATGTTTTGGGGTAACAGTTACTAGAAATAAGCTTCCTGGGTGGGTGCTTGGGAGCCTAGGGCTAGAGAAAGGCTTGCAATAGGCGTTGGATGGGATCTTTTCAGATAGGGAGAAGGGTGTTTTGGAGTCATTGCAATTCTGAAGGGATGCAAACATCAGGCTGGATGGAGGGGCAGGAGAATTATGTGCATTGGATGGTATCCCCTTATCTTGAGGGGTCTTTCACTGAAAGGGTCAAGGACAGACTATTAACTGGGGTACTGTGATAGGCGGGAGGATCTCTGGAGGTTACAGAAAAGGGGGAGATGCCTGGTATTTCAATTGCTCTATTTCTTTTATGTACCCGCTCCTCCTGTTTCTTTCTTAGGCTGCTTGTTTTACATGAGGCTGCTCTTCTGAAGGGAATTTCTATGAGGCCAGCTTGACCTGTTTTTCTTCTCTTTCCACATGGGGTCCCACTGCGCCTTTCAGTGCCCCTTCTGAGTGAGGGTGTGTGTGTGTTTTTTTTAACTCATGTGTAACAGGCATTTGGCGGGCAGGAATAGGGTTGGGGGGGCGTTAGGGAAAAAGTTGGTTGGGGGTGGGGGCAAGGTTTTTTTTTAGGTGGTTTTATATGTTTTTATATTTTCTAAGTCACCCTGAGCCTAACTGGGAAGGGTGAGGTACAAATTTAAATAAAATAAAATAAATAAATAAATAAATAAAATATTTAGTCCCGATGAGCATAGTCTATTAGATGTCATTTTTAAACTGTTTGCCATTGTCTTAGTGCGACTGTCCCACTTAAACCCATAAACCTATCTCAGTCTAAAGAAGCAATGTTTCTGACTGCATTAGAGCAGCCTATCTCAACTGGAGGAGGAGCAGGAGCAGGAGCAGGAGCAGGAGCAGGAGCAACTCCAGTCTGGCCCTTTATGCCTTACTGCTGGGCAATGCCTTCTGTTCATCTAAACATCTCATCCATGGAAATATTTATAGCAGAATTATTCCAAATAATGATAGCAGAAGATGGGCAGGGCATAATGTCAAAGCCCCAACTCCTACAAGTCCAGGGATATGTTGGTCATACTCCCTCATAAATTTTAGCCCAAAGTTATGACCATGATCTCATCCCATCCCATTGGTCAGAAGACAGCAGGTGCCTCTCTTCTCACTCCTCTCCCTTACTCCACCAGGCACTACATTGTGGTTGAAGAGGGCTGCCTTGGTTGGATAGGAGGAAGTGCCTGGCATAATGAGGAAGGAAAGAGAAGGAAAGTAGCAGTAGCAAGATGGTGGAGCAAGAGAAGTGGACCCTTTCCCCCCCACCCCCTCACCTTGTTGCTGCTAGATAATATTGAATTCCCTTTTCCCTACTCCTTTGTCTTACATGGTGCCCAAAGGGGAATGCCCTCCTGAGGTAAAAAGTAGTGCTCTATGGCAGGGAGGGAAGGAGAACAGCAGTAGCAAGATGAGAGTGGAGTGCTTCAGAGCAGAGTCAGGGAGTGGGTCTTTCTAGCCTGTAGGTGCTGGTGGATAGGGCAGATCACTCGATTCTGCTTAGCTCCTTTGGAATTATGATGTAGCAGATAATTTAAAAAAGAAAGCCCCCAGCAAACTAGTGTTTGCAAATGTGCGAGGCCCTCCTCTCCTGTACAAGAACTAGCTAGGAAATGGAGGACAAGCTTCCTTGGTTCTCCTGAATCTCAGTTTCCATTCAATCTATCTGAAAATGTATTACATATGTGCATCAAAGCATGTAAGAAAGTCACAGAGCCATCACACTCTGGAGCTCTAGTGCTTTTCTATGGGTGTTTTTAAATGAGATGCTGTTCCGCATGGCCACCCTGGTGCCACGCATCCGACCACGCATCTGAAGGTGGAAAGAGGGGATGCATGGTCCCACAAGTCACGCAGTACCCACTCATAGCCACTCACAGTACACTGCCAAGAAACCCAGAGTGCTCCATGCGGGGCAAGCAAATACCTTCAAGGCAATGATCAGCCACAGTGCCCCTGCCCGTATGAACTGGGACGGTGAGCTACATCAGCAGACTGGTCCGCTATTCATAGTTAGGCACCGTGGGCAGAGGAGACAGTCTTTGTAAGTCACAAGAACTGGATGGGAGCACTGGGGAGCCCAGGTTCCCCAGTGCTAGTCATGCCAGAAACATGTCAATTGCAAAGGCCAGCCTGGCACACTTCTTTCTCCCCCATGGTCCATGGCAGAGGGAGCGCTGGTGGCTTCCCTCTGTGGCTGGGATAGCCACGCTGGGAGCCACCTGTATGAATCCCTCCCCACGCACTCCACCTGGGTGGGTGCTTGCATGGACCCCCATCCCACACCTTACTCATTTAAAAACATCCTTTGAGTGACTGACCCACACATTTTTCATAGGCCTTAAGCAACACTTGTTGAGGCTGAAGAGACCACAGTTGGTTTCATTTTCCTGAAGGAATGCTTATCTTTCAAAAATTTGGAAATGCCAGGATGGCCATCCATGAACTATAGCTCTCTCTGAAGGCAACCCCCCACCCCCCGAAACTACTAAAACTGAACATAGAATCTTTGCTAACGAAGAACATGCGCTTTATTTTTTTTGCCAGTTTTGACTTTACATAGTTTGATAATATGTTAATGTTTGTACTTTGTAGCAATTGAGCAATTGGCTTTTTCACAGTACCCTAAATTATTTAAATTATGAGTTTGATTAGGCTGCAGAAGACCTTTATGCCCATTTGTAGCCAGAATTGTCCCCACTTAAAACCTGAGAGAATAGAAGCTAATTTACTTATTGCTGTGGTTCAAGTAATGACAACTCTTGAAGTAAGTAACCACAACACCACTTATTGTTGTGGTTCAAATAATGACTTCACAAATTCTTAAATTTCCAGTCCTCAACCTAAGCCTCCTGGATTTTACATTTCCGCCCCCTGTCTGAACAAAGAATCACTCTGCCGTGCTACTAAGGTGGATTTCAGCCTTGCATCTTGTTCAAGTTACCCAGGGATTGAGGGAGTGTTCCATCCTGGACCCCCAGCTCTGGAAGCAGCTAAACATTTTGCTCAGACGTAAGACCACCAAGCACTAACAAATCTGTTGTACTTACATGCTTTATTCTTTGCCAGTTTGATGAAGGAAGCTAAATATTTACGTATAATAGCTTCGTAATGCATGGCAAAGTGGCTTTATTGAAGAATCCAGGCCAGATGTCATTTAACAAAGCCTGTGGTTACTTTACTAAAACCTCTGCTTTCTGGTTTGAGGCTTTTGTAACCCTAGGTCATGCACCTTAAATGGAAAGTCCTTGGTTATCTTTGAGTGATTTTAACTAATTATCTTGCTTTTCTTCTTTTTTTCTTGGAAATTCCTGACATTTACTTATGTCCTCACTAGGTCACTATGGTATGACATTTTAGACGATATGTTCCTTTTCTTTACTTTTGTTCATTTTGTCTATTTGTACTCAAAGCATTTGTCTCTATGTGTTTTTCCTAAAAGAACTGACTTTGAGCCATTATCTTTGTAGCAAGCTTTATATGGTAATCTTTGGGGGGGGGGGGGGTGTGTTTTAGCGAATGAGCAATTGGCTTTTTTGCAGTGGGTTAAACTATTTTAACTGGAAGTTTATTCAAGTTGCACCAGGCCTATAGGTCCATTTGTAACCAACACTGTCATACACTAGTTTATAACAGGTTGTTTACCCTAGGAAACTTGGAAACATTAATTCTGAAGACAGTACAAGCACAAGACGCAAAAAAGCTCAAGCATTTTTACAACTTTGTTGTAAAATCCTCCTTTTAGAACAGGGCTGCACAAAGTATGGCCCGAGGGACGCATGTGACCCGCAAGGACCTTTCCTGTGGCCCGACTCCCCTTGGCCACAAAGGCTTTTCCTGCAGCCCACCATGTCTCCTCGAGCTCTGGCAATCACTTTTCCTCCAGCCCCCCCACAACGTAAAACCCTCCTTCCTCTGGGCAGCAAGCCTATTATAGATGCTGGCCAGATCCTTTCTTCCTCCTCCCTGACTCCAGCTTCCTGCTGCCGTCAATGTCTCCACCTGAGCCCCTTCTGCCACCTGGATCTCCAGCCCCAGCTCCTCGCTGTCAGGGGTTGGGGTTATGCAAATTGGGGGCGGGGCCACATGCAACCCAAGGTTGGGTCCAAACCAAATGTTCCGGCTCTCAGCACGAATCAAGCTGAGCATCCCTGTTATAGAACCAACTGTTGGTAAACATGATAAGGAGGAGACAAGGGATTATAAATTATACACCAGTGGCAGGAAACCTTTCCCCTCCCAGGGGACACTTTGAAAGTTAGTACAAGCTCTGAGGACCATATAGAATTTGGGGAAGGGGTTGCACTCAAGAAAAGAAGGCCCCAGGTCCTGGATCTTCCCCACAAAACTGTTCCCAATCCTTGTGTGTATGTCCTCATTTCTGCTCCCTTACCCTAAGCCCAATTTGTCAGCGTTTGGAGGTAGGGACTTGATCCAGGGGCCAAATCCAGGAACCGGAGAGGGGCCACATAAAAACTTGCTGCAGTACAGGCTGCATTTGCCCCTTGGGCCTGAGGTTCCCCACCTCTGTTATACATCATCTTTTCTTTTTTCTTTTCTTTCACCCACCAAAACTGATTGCACCTGTTCCTGTAATTATAATCAAAGCAGATTTGCATACTGCTAGCTGTTATGTGTATTAAAAGCAGCATCTAGAATAGAGGTTCCCAAAATGTGGTTCAGGATCCCAAGTGGATTCATGCCATCTGAGGATGTGGGTCATTTGATATACATTGCTTGCCTTTGTTTTAGCCTGGGATCACAGTATTGTATTTAAATCTCAAAACTGGGGTCACAGAGGGAAAAAAAATGAGGAGCACTAATCTAGAAATTCCTCAAAAGAAATTCTCCTTTTTCTTTGCTTAGGTATGACAACTCAGCTTGAATTAAATTGTGAATATTGGTTGTGGCCTATATGAGAAAAACATAAAAATTAATTCTGGGTGAGGCCAATGGTCCATCTAGCCCTGTGGTTCTGCCTCTGAGAAGGTGCAGTGGCGAGCCTTGGATGCATTAAGGGTATTGCACAAAAATAGAAAATACATGGAAGAATCCATTTAGGGTTGCACCTTTTCTAAAGCTTTGACCTGAAAGGGGTGGAGCCACATAAATGGAGACCAGGGTAAATTGACTCTTGCAACATTCTACAGGATGTGGGGCTCCATTAGAAAGGAGGGAGGAAGAGTCTCTTTTCTCCACATTTTTCCATGTCCTCTGCTTACCCCCCTCCCCTCCTCATCTTATCCAGGCACCCTGGTTAACCTGAGGAATTTGGACCTTCACCTGAACCCAAAGATGATGCCTCAAAGCCCAGAGTCTCCAGATCAAAACAGATGGACCATTACATGTTCTCTATTTCCAGATTCCAAAAGTTAGAGTTTTAGCAGCTTCTCAAGCACATGGCTGCATCTCCTGACCTTCTTGACTAATAGCTATTGATGGAGTACAGGTAGTAATGTGATGTTCTGGTGAGAGAGACTTTAACAGCCTTTGTGTAAATTTTTCTCCCCATTTGAACAGCATGAGAAATTTATCTGAAGAAATGTTTTGGCTTGGAGTGTACACCTGCTGAAATTTATCAGACAGGAGATCAATAAGAGGGTGCCACTTAAAAAGCCAATTGCTGTGGTTCACACACTAAGGGATGGTTTCTCACACTAAGGGATGGTTTCTCGGGTGAGGCTGAGAACTGTCATTTACAATTAAACAATCTCAGCTGGAAAATATATTATTGTCTCTTCTGATAACAGTGTATGGAATAAGAAAAATAATTTTAAAGCCATTATATCTGCAGATCCACCTCATCTTCTCACTCTTCTTTTATTGAACATAAGAACATAAGAAGTGCCACACTGGTTCAGATCACTGGTCCATCGCACCTAGCACCTGTCTCCCACAGTGGCCAATCTCAGTCACTTGGAAAAAGTACACAACAGGTCACAGTGGGGCAAACTGTTCCTTGTTGTTCACTCCCAGCTCCTGACACTAAGATGTTATGTTCCCCATCCTACCTGGCTAATAGATGCTAATGGACCTTTCCTCTATAAAACCTCTTCCATTCTTTTTTAAACCCAGCTATACTACTGGCCTTGACAACAACTGACAAACAATTGTACAACTTAATTGTGCATTGAGTGGAAAAAATACTATCTTGTAAATCTGCTACTTGTTAGTTTCATGGGGAGTCCCCCAGTTCTAGTACTATTGGAGAGGGTAAACCATTCCCTATTCTTTCTTCCACACCACTCACAATTTTATGACCTTTTATCATATCCCCTCTCAGTTGTCTCTCCTCCAAGCCGAAGAACCCAGACCTACCTAGCATCTCTTTATAGGGGAGCGGTTCCATATCTTTTATCATGTTTGTTTCCCTAATTTGTACCTGTTCTGTTTCTTCTACTTTATCTTTGTTGAGATGGCGTGGCCAGAACTGCACACAATACTCAAGGTGAAGTCACACCATAGATTTATATCAAGGCATTATGATATTTTCGGTTTTATTCTCTATCCCTTTATAAATAATACCTAACATTTTGTTTTCTTTCTTGACTGCAGCCACATAATGGGTGTCTTCCCAAAGACAGCTTCCCTGCCTCTGCACCATTTCAGCCCCGGACAGGCCGTCCATTTAAAGGTGGTCTGCCAGATTTGCAGGTGGAGCAGAGGCGGGTCAGACTGTGCCTGCTCTAGGGCTTTCCTGATGGTGGTGCTCTGGAGCATGCCGGAGCATCGCCAGCAGAATGGTCAGCCTAACCCCAGGGCACCGGCTGGAGGAGGGGCTTCCATCCCTCTGCTCTGTGGATGGCTGCTGCATGCAGTCCTGTTCTTTTCTGGAGGTTTCCCCAGCAATACCATAGTGTTGTGGGGATATGCCTGCAATTCTATGGGGCAATGCATGAGCCAGGTCCATTTAAAACAGACCCAGGTGCAGATGCAAGTGGGCAAACGTAGAAGTGTGCCCCCAGATTCTCCTGCATCCATGTGAAAATATCCACTGACATGGATCCACTGAACTTTAATATCCACATTAAAGTTCATCTGTCATTTAGCTGCCCAGTCACCGAGTCTCACAAGATCCTCCTGTAACTCTTCACAGTCAACTTGTGTTTTAACTACCTTAAACAACTTTGTGTCATCTGCAAATTTAATCACCTGACTCTTTACTCCCTTTTCCATATCATTAATGAATACATTAAATATTACTGGTCCTAGTACAGATCCCTGGGGCACTTCACTGTTTACCTCTCTCCAATGTGAAATCTGACCATTATTAGAGCGCAGAAGCCCTCTAATAGTTAAGGTGTGTTGCACGCTACGTTATAAAGCCCCAACAGTCTATTTGTTCTAAAATCAGCATGATCACAGTTAAGATTGTGAAATTTGTTGTGGAGTAACACTGGGGAATACGGGCCCTGCTGTGAAACGTTCAGCTGAGTGCACCTTCTACCCTCTGGTCATCTAATGGTCCCAGTGACTCTATAGCAGGTTTCTTGGTTCTGATGTACTTCAAATTCAGTCAAATTTGAAGTCTCTTCAAATTCCCTGCTTTATTCACATTTTACATCTAGTTGCCCAGTGTATATGCTCTTTCTTATTCTCCTCATAAGGACTAGGTTTCAATTTTTTTTAAAGATGCCTTTTTGGCTCTAATAGTTTCCTTCACCTCACAATTTAGCCACACTGGCACATGTTTGGTCCTTTCGCTATCTTTTTTAAAGTGTGGAATAGATTATTTGTTAATGTATCTTTACTTCTCATGCGTAGCATATTGCCCATGTTCCTGCATTTGAAGTACATATTTCCTCCCGAAAAATCCATCAAGTTTTGACAAGAGAAATTACTGACAAAGGATGAAATTAGTCATGTGTCTTGCTTCTAAATATTCTGCTAAAGGAAAATAGTTCAGCCTATGTGCATAGTTTAAGGTCAATACAAATTGTAAAAGATTCAAATGAAATATCTTTGCTCTTGGCCTAGATCATTTGAGGCTCGTTTTGTCTAAATATAATAGTCTGTCGCATTTACATTTTGACAGATGTCAAAACATATCTGACATTTTGTGTCAGATATACTGCTGCGAGTAAATCTTCAGTATGATGGAATTAATTTGGGAGGAATTGCCCTTGTGTAGTAAAAATCTTGTTCATTTCATTGAAATTGTCTGCCACAAGATAGCAAATTGTCCTGTAAGTAGATCTTCTAAACAGTGGGTAATGCTGGGGGAGGGGGCTGGGGGACTGCAGAAGGTTATGGATCTATCTATGGAGTCATATTCTTGGTGTATGCATAGGCCAAATACCAGATGAAAACATCTTAATTAGGGTTGAAATGAAGTCTTCGTAAACCTTCAGAATTTGCTATCTGTTAAGGTATTTGGTTCGGAAAGGCTGAATTCTAAAGTTCCGAGGACCAAACCCGTTATTCAAAAAAACGATCATCCTTTCCGTAGGGCCAAAGCTGGGGGATGGGGGTTACATTACACTTTACCATGCCATGCAGTTTTTAATAATAATAATAATAATAATAATAATAATAATTGGGTGCCACATTGCTGCCTGCTGCTTGGTTGGCATTTGGCACCATGAGGAAGGATCTCTCTGCCTGGCTCCACTTCCCAAGTTTGGTTGGTCTTTTCAAGTTAAGTTACTATTGCCACAGTGCTATGCCAAGGAAGAGGGTGCCCCTGGAGGGGGAGGGTGTGAATGGCTGTTTTCTTAATTTTGTGACTGCTGCTGGGGCCTGTGCTTGCTGGTAGGGCTGGAGCAGCAGCAGCTTTTACCATGCCGTGATTCGATTCCGCCATTTCGGAATTGCCCATGCCACACCGCGGCTTTTCTGCTAATTCCACTAATTCCACTGGCATTCTGCAAATTCGGAAACTATCGTAAAAATTGCGGAATTGTCGGAAAACCGATGTTCTGCTATTTTGTGGCGCTGGCGGAATGGCGGAAGTAGCGAAAATGTCATGTTTCTGCTATTTGCGAAGCCTGTGGAAGTAGCGGAATGAAATTAGTGGAACTGCAGAAGTAGCGGAAAAAAACTAGCAGAATGAAAGCCTCTGCCACACCGTGCCACTAATTGTGGAAACACTGTTTCCGGCAGAAATAGCTACCGCTGCGACTTTCCGTTTCAGCCCTACTTGCTGGCTTTTTTTGGTGGGATTTATTTCTCCATGCAGTTGCAGACTGTTTTGCGAGGGTTGTTTTATTCTTCTTGAGTGAATGTCCCTTGCTAGCCTGCATTTTTGTGCACTGCTTTTTTGGCATAATGATAAAGTGGCACACTCACTTCTGTTGGTGGGCCATGCTGTGGGTACACTATTGTTGATTTTTATTAATTATTAATATTTCTGCATACAGTTGTACTCTTTGGGGGTTGTCTTGTGGAGTGATTTTCCCAATCTTGCTAGCCTGCTTTTCAGGGTAGTGCTTTTCCGGGGCGTGCTTTGATCAAGGCCTTATGGTCTTGAGGATTGACTGAAACTTTGCATGTAGAAGGTCCCCGGTTCAAATCCAGCCTGATGCTCTGCAAAAGGTAGTGCTTTGGCTGTGAGTTCAAGAACTTTGCAACAACTTTCTGATGTTTTTTGACGTTCTGTGCTTCGGTCTCCAAAGTCCGAAGCTTAGGCAAGAACACCAAATTTCCTCGGACTGACTATTTGAAACTTCAAAAATCAGTCCAAATACTCAGAAGTACTATTCGGTTCACCCCTGATCTTAATGTCAACTGTATGTGTCAAAATATGGATACTTGTGGAAATTGAGAGTTCCTGTAAACAAATCTCTCCAAACTTAGATTTACTTTTCCAATGATTCTTTGTTTATTAATCTTCTCCGTGGTGTAAGAACTCATTCAAAGAGAATATCAACAAAAATGTGTCATAAAGCAGGATTAATAAGGATATCTTATAAAATGTTTTGGTTCCAATATTTGTGAATGACTGACAAGTCAAATAAATATTTAGACTGATGGATAGACTAGAGTCTTTTCTTGGGAGTAGTTCTGTAACATTAGGAGTGATTGAATTTCAGTTATATTATTTGCTGGTTAATATAGCTTCATTTATTTATTTAATTAATTAGTGCAGCTCTGAATAAAATGTCCAAACAGAGTAAGCCATCTAGGATGGTTATTTGTCTCAGAAAAACACTTGTGAGGTGTGCAATTTCATAACATTTCATTAATGACAAAAATGGATGGAGCTTCAATCGTTTTCATAACTAAGGAAATGAAAACAAATAGATTATTCAATGACATTTGCTTGATTACATTTTTATTTTATTTTATTAAAAAATAAAAAATCACTGTGCATGCGCAAAATGGCTGCTGGTGCCCTTTTGGAAAAGGGCTGATCTTGTGCAGAATGGCTCTGTTGGCCTTTTTGAGAATGCATAGTGATTTCTTTATTTTAATAAAATAAATTGAAAAAAATACATGAAAATGGTAGTCTTTTACAACTTTCTCCCCTCCTAAAATAAACATGTTTTTGGAAATGAAAATGAAAACAAAAATGAGTGCTGTGCCTGCTGCACATCCCTTAGCACTTGGTGCTCGAGATGGTAACATTTTTTTCTGACATTTTACTTATAATGTAAGCGACAGAGGAAATGCTAGGGATGGGCGAACACGGTTCAGAAGTTTGGAGTTCGGACCGAACTCGGTCTGTTCGGTTGACCGAACTGAACTTCTGAACTGAACTCGAATTTCCAACCGAAACAAATTTCTGAACTCCATTCTGTTCGCCCATCCCTAGTGGCAACACACACGAAAAACCTGGTTTTGAATGGCCGAACTTAGTTCAGAAGTTTGGAATTCAACCGAACTTGGTCTGTTTGATCGACCGAACCAAACTTCCGAACCGAACTTGAATTTCAAACCGAACTGAACCGAATTTCTGAACTCGAATTTCAAACCAAACTGAACCGAATTTCTGAACTCGAATTTCAAACCAAACTGAACCGAATTTCTGAACTCTGTTCTGTTCGCCCATCCCTAGGAAATGCACCCCTTTGATTTTGCCAAAAGTCTGAAAAGCATCTTCTGAATTCCCAAAACTGCATTTCATTCAGTCACAGAACAAAAATAGCAAGTGTCCCTTTCATACAAGCATTCCTGTATCATATAAGCAACAAATTCTGACAAGCACTCTGGAATTAAATTTTAAAGAAAAATAAGCACATACAGACACTTTTAAAGAGCTACCATGTTACAGTATCAGTTCAGGGAAAACACCGACTAGACTATGTCCAGGATAAAGAGCTTATCTGTGAGGTTTGAGGTAAGTTTCACCAAATAAAAGGACTATCAGTTTTCCTCTAATGTACTAGAATACATCAGGGAATGTACTGTTACCAATTTGTGTATCTTTGGGTAATTTCAGATGTTCACCGGGCATGTTCAACCACGCACCAGGATCCATTTTGGATCTGGGTCAGAAATCAGTCTGGCTGTCCTTTAGACGTGCCAGTTGATTCCTACAGGGCATCGGGGAGGAGGCGGGGCTGCGCGGTGCGACGTGCGACTGCACAGCCCCACTCCCCCCTGCGCTCCCCTGGCCACCCACCCTCCGGGAGACGGGTGGGTGCAGTGGCCAATGTGGCTGCTCTGCCCGATCCCGCATTGGGGTCCGGGCCATGGTCTGGGATCAACGGAGGTAACAGACATTACTTTCTGCTGATTCCAGACTGTGGTCCAGCTAACCATGGTTCTGGACCTCCTGGCATCCAGAGGTCCAGAACTGTGGTCAATGTGTTTCCCGCTAGGTGTTCACCGTGGTGAACATCTGGCGGAACGCATTACAGATATTACGGTACCGCATCCACCAGAGGGGGTTCACTGTGGTTGACCGTGGTATCGTAACGTCTGAAATTACCCTTTGTTGTAAGAGTAACTATCTGCTTTCTGCTTCAGGTAAAAGAAACCATTTCCTCTTTCTGTGGATTTAATGTCGAACATCAGCACCAAACCATCCTGAAGCAAAGATGTATATTTAGGAAAGTTTAGGAAAGGTGAAGTCTGGCAGGGAGGAAGAAGAGGAGTGATGAAGGTGTGAAATGTTAAGGTGCAATGGGGGATTTAAAGATAGAAGTACAGAGAATAAAATAAACCCCCAGAGGAAACAAGAAGAAACAGTGTTAATCTGTCTTTCCCTTCACTTCTTTATATAGGGACACATGATAAAAGAGCTCTGATGCCAATGTAAATTGGGACTAACTTTACTAACATCAATAGAACTACAATAGTGTAATACTGTGAAAATTTCTATACTCTTCAAAAATAAATTAAGAGTGTTTGTTCCCCAACTATCACCAGTCTATTGCCTGAGAGTACATGCTTCCTCTATTTACAAAACCTAAAAGACTACTCTTCCGCCCCTCCTAGTGGAGGTATGAGAAATAGCTAGATGAGGCAATAAAAATGAGTCACCAGGTTAAAAATAGATGTGACTTTGGTCCACTCTAGCTTGGGACCAACCTACATGCATGTGCAGGCACTGCCAGATGTTGTCCTGGAATTTCCCGGGGCCATGTTGGTGGCTAGCCTGGGCTCTGCCTCTGGCAAATCCCTGAGGTCACAGCACAGGGCTACAGACCAAGCAATCCAGAGTGGTCCACAGTGGGCTAGCACATCTGTTCCCGTGCATTATACCTGCCCCAGGCAAGGCTAGGCTATGGCTGTGTCTCATTGGTCGCTATGGTTGCCAGTCATGGTGGTGAGGGGACACTGAGAGCAGTGTGTGGGTGGGGCTGCCCACCTGAATGTTTGTTGTGCTCCTGGCCCTACTCGGGCCGTGTGGGCAGCAGGTGATAGCTCCCTGGCCATTGTTTCATCATTTCAGTGTCCAGACCTGATCCGGGCCATGTTGTCTGCAATTTTCCACTGAGGGGAAGCATGGGAAGTGGTCCTGCCATCCAGACATCTGTTTTTACCCACTGTGGTGTGGCAAGTAGTGCTGAAACAAATCAACTGTTCTTGCATTGACAACCAATAATTTCAGGAATTTTGCCAAATTTTGTAATTGGGACATATTTTGCCCATTTTCACATTGTGAGATTTGTGTATATCACTTTCATCATTCAGTAAAAGCAACAACCACAAATCAAATGACAAAAAATCCCCAAAGTTTAAAAAAACAAACACACAAATGGGGAAAAAATAAAATTTAATCAAATTAACAACAACAACAAAACCCAACAAAACCACCAAAGCCATTTGCAAATTAGCCATTGCAAAAAGCCAGCAGTTTTTGCCTTACCAGAAAAATGGCAAATTGGCCATTTTAATAGGAAATAGCATTTGTTGCAATAATCTGTTTCAGTTTATTTTTAAAAATTTATTTTATATACAAGAAATAGTATCCCGCATCCTCCTGCACACTGGCAGCTCGGAGTGGCGCAGAACATAAAACCAAAAATAAAACCATCTAAAATAATGATATATAAAATATACATCATAATTGTTTTTTTAAGCAGCAGCTAAGGCAGAATAAAACACCTCCCCCCACCCTCCCCACTCCCTCCCCGAAGGCCCAACAGAACAACCAGGTCTTACAACATCTACAGACGGGCCTCCAATGGGAGGGAGTTCCACAGCCAAGGTGCAGCCACCAGGAATGCCCTCTCCACCATTGCCACCCAGCATATTCAGGAGACTTCAAGTCGGGCACCCCTGGCCGACCACAAGGGCCACAAAATGACCCAGGGCTTGAGGTGGTCTCGCAGGTAAGCAGGACCCAAGCCATTTAGGGCTTTATAGGTCATCACCAACACCTTGAATTGGGCCCGGAAGACAATAGGCAGCCAGTGCAGAGTATGGAGCACAGGTGTGATGTGCTTGCGGCGGCCCGTCCCCATTAGGAGACAAGTCGTCACATTTTGCACCAGCTGCAACCTCCGGATCATCGTCAAAGGTAGCCCCACGTAGAGCGTGTTAAAGTAGTCCAGTCAAGAGGTAACAAAAGCATGGATGATGTTGGCCAGATCCGAACCTGAGACATACGGCCACAGCCGTCACACCAGATGTAATTGGCAAAATGCTCCCCTCGCCACAGCTTCCACCTGACAATCCAGGCAGAGTTGTGGGTCGAGAAGCACCCCCAGACTAAAATGGATGGGGGAGGGCAGGCCCTGCCAATGACAGGAGCCACCACCCCCTCAGCCCTGCCCACCAGATCACCTTCGTCTTGTCAGGATTCAGCCTCAGACGGCTCGTCCTCATCCAGTCCCCCACAGCTGCCAGGCACCAGGTAAGCACTGAGACTGCTGGGTCTGGGTCTCCAGAAAACAAGAGGTAGAGTTGTGTGTCATCGGCGTACTGATGACATTGCACGCCGAACCCTTTCATGACTTCACCCAAAGATTGCAGATACATGTTGAACAGGAGAGGGGACAAAATAGAACCCTGCGGACTCCACACGTGAGATTCTGGGGAGATGACGAACAGTCCCCTAGAATCACCCGCTGAGTTCTCCCTGCCAGGAAAGAACGGAACTATTCAAGAACAATTCCACTAACCCCAGCCTGATTCCGCAGCCTTGCCACCAACATCTCATGATCAATGGTATCGAACGCCACTGACAGATACAGTAAGATCAAAATTGAGGATCTGCCCTGATCCAATTCACGGCGTAGGTCATCGACCAAGGTCACAAGTCCAGTCTCCGTGCCAAACTCAGGGCGAAAACCAGACTGCGGGGGATCAAGAAAATAGACCTGGTCCAGATGCTCCTGTAACTGCTGGGCCACCACCCATTCAATAACCTTCCCTAAAAAGGGAAGGTTAGAGACTGGCTGATAGCTGCCCAGGAAGTTAACGTCCAAAGATGGCTTCCTGAGCAGAGGTTGTACCACCACCTCTTTGAGTAGGCTTGGCACCCTGCCCTCCCTAAGCAACAGCACTAACGTCTCCCAGCTGGTCTTTAAATGGTAATTACAATGACTAGATATTGGGAGAGTGGATCAATTGATGAATTTTAGGAAGGAGTATCATGAAATTGATAATTTTGGAAGGGGAAGATTGATTACATATAATGCTAAATGAGGCTATAATTTTTTGAGGGACATCCTTGTCAAGTTAGTGAAAATATCAATGGCTGTACTACAGAAGTGTTTCATTACAGCAGCCATTTCCTTAGGCATTGGGTTTTTTTGGAGTCTTTGTTCACTAGGAAGCATGAAGTTATTGACCTTGGTGAAATGGACATATAACATGATTTTGCTGTTCTGTTGATGATGCTCAGTATTTGGAGAGTTCAAATCCATAAGGGATTCAGAAACAAACAAAAAATTCTCTTGGTTTTAATTTTAGTGATGTTGTGTTCCCTTTTCTTTTCCATCATGGGTTGGTACCGATTTAACAATTGGGTTAAATTGCATGCAAGACAAATATAAAATGATGGTATATCCTCATGAGGAATGGAAATGTCATATACATTCAATGGATGATGATTGTATCTGAGTTTGGAAAGAGTTTTTCCAGTTTAAAAGTTTCGGTTTCCATGATACTTATGAATTGAGAGATTTTTCATACATAATGCTTTTGATAAAAGATTAATCTAATTTCAGCTTCACATTACAAACATTTTACATAGCATTAATTATATAAATAACATTTTACATCACTAATCCTTAAATACCAAAGTACTGAAGCCATATTAGACTAATCATATATGTAAGGATTACTCAGTTTATTAAGAATTGCAGATTTAAGCCTTGGATTTTAATAGGAAGTTGTGCCTCACTAATCTATTGGATTTTTTGAGGGTGTGAATAAGCATGTGGATACAGGTGAGCCAGTTGATATAGTGTATCTGGATTTTCAGAAACTGTTCGATAAGTTCCCTCATGAG
>QEPC01001858.1:90891-117922 GCA_003113815.1 Sphenodon punctatus
CGAGAGAAGCTGCGGCAGATCCCCGTTCACATTGACTCTTTTCCTGTCAGCTGGTTCCTCCATGCTGCTGCATCTTCCCTCGCCCCTCCCTCTGCTGCCACCGCCACCTCAGATGGGAACGCAGCCTCAGCAAGACCATTTTCAATTTTATTTCTGTCTTGTAAGGTGTTAGCTATTCCTCCCAGTTTTGTGTCATCTGAAAATTTAATAAGCATCCCTTCTACTCCCTCATCCAAGTTGTTAATAAAGATGTTGAACAGTACGAGGCCCAGGATAAAGGCCTGCAGCACGCTGCTCAACGCCTCCAGAGATGTGGCTTGACCCAGAGTACTTCAGCAACTTTTAGTGATTATTGCCATCATGTTTTCAAACCAGAATCAAGAATTAAGAATGTGTGTGAATATTGGAAAGCACAAGATATATAAACTTTTAAAAATTTAAGATAAGATGCTGTCTGGATTCCTTTTTGACTACCGAGTGATAGGGATGGGAAATTGTACTGAAGTTTGGGTTTGGGTTCGGTTCAGAATCAGACAGGCCCGACTTCAATTCAAATTTTAGATTGTATTGTCTGGAATTGAATCAGATTCCGAGTAATACAAGGCTACATCAAATGTCTCCCCCAGCTCTGCCTCGCCCAGACCTCTGCCCTGCCCAAGCGCTGTCTGGGGGAGAGGCAGAGTTGGGGGTAGAGGAACCGTGTAGGGGTGGGGAGAGGGTAGTTGCTTATTTACCTTTTTCCTAGGATCCATCCTGGCACAGCCTTCTCAGGGCTAAAGTGAAACTAAAAATCAGTTGTGCATGTGCAAAATGGCCACCAGAATGGTAGCTGTTCTATGCATGCTCAACTGGCAGCCAGGCATACATAGACCAAATGCCATTTTCCAAAATGGCACCAATACTGCCAGCACCACTTTGGGAAGTGGCAGAATCATGGTGACCATTTTGCATATGTGCAACTGATTTTTTAGTTTCACTTTCCTGGTGCGGCCCTAAGAAGGCCGTGCTAGGCGCCATGACCAGGCACTGATTTGGATAGAGCCTAGGAAAAAAGGTAAGTAAGCAACTACCCCCCTTCCCATGCCTGCGTGGTCCCTCTACCCCCAGGTATGCTTTCCCTGGACCCTTGCTCATGCCTGCCTCTTCTGGACTCCTGCCCTGCCTCCCTGCCCCAGCAATGCTGCTGCAGCAGATGCTGGGGGGGGGGGGGGCACAGACAGGAGTCTGGGGGAGGCAAAGCTTGGAGCAGGATGGGTTTGGCACAAGCTGAAAGCTCCTTGGAGCGCCACTAGCACTCCTCCAAAAAGCTGATAGATCTTCACCGGAGGATCCAATGAGAGATCGTATTGTATTCCCTGGTAAGATCGGATTATTACAAATCATTCAATTTAATCCAAAATCAGATGATTTGTATTAATCCAATCCCAATCTTCCTATTTCTAGGGTTCAGATGCAAGCCTTATTCCTTAATTTGATTCAAATTAACTTGGCTGCAACATCTTAGCAACCATATGGGCTAGTTGGCATTACAAGAAAATTGATAGATTATACATGCATATGATGTGCTTGCAAGAAGGGGAAAAATAAGAATTTCCTAAAATGTGGTTATTTTGAAAATCTTAGTATATTAACAGCATATTGTAATTGGACAACTACAGTTTGTTGTAACTTTTGCGTTAAAGAGCAATTACAGTAAAACATAATTATGTAATGGAATGCTGATTGTGCATTCCGCTCAGAAGCAGTTGTAAATTCTTTAATGCCATGTGTGCACATTTGGAACACTACAAATAGTGCTATTTAAAATTAGGACATTACCATTACAACACTGCCAAATTACAATATAAAGCATCAGTGAGACTGTATACTGAGGAGGAAGTGTTGGGCTCCCAGCCCTGGTGCAACTTTAAGAAAGTTGCATACATGGCCGTGATTTGCAGAGGTTTAGAACATCAAGACCCCCTCTTGTCTTCAAAGGGAAAAACAAATATTTGGCACTTCAGAAAAGAGGTTCTTCACCTCGACTGTGGGGCCAGATTCAGATTGTAGTATAGCAGTAAGAAAGCTCCAGAAACCATAGAATGGTTATTTCCATTTACCTTACAGTAGCTGGGGATCTGGACCCTCTTTCCCAGAGAACAGGGATTAATAACATCGTGACTGACGCTACATGGTTACGTTAACCATTGGAGAAATCAACCCCATGGTACTGACTCACTTCAAGATTATTCCATGGTCGAGCAGCATGACCAAACCTTCATGTTATTACATGTTTATTGTGCCACCTTATGTACTGCGACCAAGAGGGAACCCCTTCGGGTGGGATCAATACGCAAAGCCCCAAAGCCCTGCTGGGGAAATTGAAAAGGCATAGCTTCCGCTTACAAAACAAAGTTCCCTGCTGGTAAAACTACTGACAAGGCAAAACTCCTGGCTTCAAGGCAAAGCTCCTGACTGGGTCATAAGCCGTGCTGGTGAAACTGACAAGCAGTCTGGTGAAATTGACAAAAGTGTGAATTGCTGGGATTAACGTTCCTTCTGAAACTGACAAATCTGGAGCTTTGCAGCCAGGAATTTTGTGGACAAAACATCAATATGAGCAAACATTGATTCTGTGGTGCTTTTGTTTTCAGCTGCTTTGGGGTCTGCCAAGGAGTTCTCTGGATATGTTCTAGAGAACAAACCTCTGCAGACCTGTGTTCATTCTCTGGGTTTGATGAAATGTAACATTTGGTCCTGTGTTAGGCAGCCGGAACAGTGGCAGTTGTTATGTGTAGAGACACCCACAGTCTCTCACAGGGATGTTAGTGGACCTAACTAATTGCATTTAAAGTTTTCTAAGATCCTGACTTAGCAAGCTCTATGGAAATGCTAAACACAAACATGGGATGGTACGTGGGCAGGAACTACCATTCCCTGTTGGTCTTTATGTAAAGGGGATGATCTGTATGAATCCTACATTTCCAAGGTAGCTGTTAGGAATCAGCTACCTCTGAAACACTCATTTCTTCCCTTCATCCTCAGTCACAAGAAACACCTTCTGTGAGCTTGGGGCTGCATCATGGCTAGACCGGGACAGATGTGCATAATTTCTCATCTTCTCAATGGGAGCACAGTGAAAAATATAAAATAGGCTGGTGCTGTGTAAGCTTTCCTAGGGATCTGTTCCCTGCCCACTCAAGGCTGCAGTATCAGCCTATGTTGTAAAAGTCCTTCCATAGAGATGAATGGGGGCCAATGGAAGATGTCATTGGGTATTTTCAGACGTTACGAGATCACAGTCAACCACAGTGAACCACAGTCAATCCTGCGGCGGGGCTAAAGTGCCCTGAACGTCTGTTTCGCGGGCTCCAGATGTTCACCACAGTCAATCCCCACCAGGGGGTCAAAAATAACCACACTTTCAGAGCTCCAGCCCAGACCATCTCCTAAAGCGTGGTCAAAGCGATTCCCATCGGAAAACAAAAAAAGTAATGACTGAATGGCAACCACCTGCTGGAATCAAGCAACATGATTCCCAGCTGGGGACAAAGCATGCAGCGTCACTGCCAGGCAACGATCAACAACACAGGCCAAGGAGGGAGATTTAAAGGGCACACAGCAGCAGGGGGACGTGGTGGGATGGGGTGAGGCAGACAGGAGAGGAAAGCGGAGGGCGAGAGAGCAAGGCATGAGGAGGAGGTGGAGGAGGTGCAGGTGGAGGAGGTGGTGGTCGTGCTGCACATGGAGGCGGTGGAGGGACAGCAGCAGCAGCCGGGATGAGCCGCCCTGGCGCCTTCTGGGTGCTTTGACCATGGCACGGGATCGGCGTAATGTCTGTTGCGTTGCCCTGGGCCATGGTCAGCCGGTCCGATTCCCTGCCGTGGTCCCACTCCCATCACGTCTGCTTGGGGCCTCTCTTGCCCATGGGGGGTGGTTAGCCGGTTCGCCACCGCTGGGAATCCACTGTGGTGAATCGGGCGCCCGTAACGTCTGAAATCACCCATTGTGTGGCTCCAAAAATGACTAATTCTAAGTCTTTTCAGATGGTGCCCGCAAGGTGTCAAGGACCACTTGGCAGGGGGAGGGGCTACCAGGGGCCCCACATTTTATATTCTCCCTGGACCCTGCAAATTCTAAGGCCAGCCCTGGTTCTAGTGCAAGAATGCTCAGCCTTGCTTTAATTTGTATGAGGGAGAGGAGTTTATTATATTTTATGTATTTTTCACTTCCATAGTCTATACTTTGATGGCAAGTAGGTATTTACAGGCAGCAAAGATTGTCCAATTGCCAGGGTGTTAGTCAGGGACTTGGGCTATCTGCTTTCAGTTCCCTAACTCTGATTCAAACACCCTGTGTAACTTTGCAAAGTTACCTCGTATCCTTGTGTCTCAGTTCCCCTTTCCATAAAATGGTGATGATTAGGGTTGTAGCTGAATCTTGATCTTCTCTCAATTCTCATCAAGCATCATGGTTCTTGGCTTGTTTTTTGTGAGATTTGATAATCAGGAAAAAACCCAGTTCTTGACTCTCGGTCAAGATTTTTTTTTCTATTTTCTGTTTAGTGTGATTTACTGTGTACTGTGTGCCAATTTCCCATGTACCTCGTTTGTCCCAGTAATGTGAACATGCAAAATTGTTATGATGCTGCCAACGCCATCTTGGAAGAGTGAAAATCCATTTTTGCTTCAGCCCTAGAGATGATATTACTTCTGTACTTCACAGTGGAGATATATTTACAGTTATATAAATAAATATATAGTATCAAAGACCATATAAGGCTTTAGACAAATGGATTCACCATAGAGTTGCACTTTTTTCCAAAGGTCTGGTCTTGAACTGTCTGCAGAAATGATTGTTTTAAAAAGTTTGCTTACAAATGAAAGAAGATAATCAGCACAGACTTGCACCATGCTAACCTGACTTTCGTTTGCCTGCCAGCTAGAATTTTCCTCCCCATCAGCATCAAATTATACCACACTCCACAAAACTTGAAAACATCAACCAGAGTTTATTACCTTAAACAGTTTGAGGCAATCCATAACAATTTATGTGTGTCAAGATATATCTATGAAGCGCAAAGCAATTCCTTTAGGTCTTTGAACTTAGGGGCAGCTAGCTGTGTCCTGTTTCCATCCTGATGGGTTCCCCCCCTCCAAACTGTGCTCTACAATACATTTTGTGTACTGAATACCTAATGATATTAAATGTACCACTATAGTAGTTTAGTATCTGCTTAGACTTACTGTTTCTCTAACATTTTAATGCACTCATTCTAGAGAATTTCACATTGCGATAGTATATAGTATATATCTTCAAGCAAATCTGACCTGCTGGTGAGGAGGGAAATGCTTTATTTTATCAAATATTTCCCTCTAGATGTAAGAGTAGGGGATCTGGGACATGGGCAGACTCAATGCTCAGGTTTGGGAGCTGGATGTTGGGACAGAGGATACAAGGTTTGGGGCCAAGAACAGAGCAGGCTTGAGGCAAGAAGCTAGAGGAACAATCAGACAGGAACAGGAAGTGGAGCAAGTCAGATGATCTGCCCAGCTTCCTGTTGCCACCAGCCAGTCTTATATCCTAGCTGTAGGCAGCCAGTCAGAAAGTTTGGGAATGTGAACAGGGTCTGGAGACAGATAAGTGAGACATGGCCTGACCAGAAGTTAGGCACCCTTTGTGGGAATGGTAGACCAGAAGCAAGGCAGGGAAATGGCACTGCCAGCCCAGTCACCTCCTCAGGAACACTGGGGGCAAGGATTCAAGGCCTAGGTCCTGACAGTAGGCAATCTATTTTTAAAAAGATTTTTTTTCTACTTTAATAATGTAAAAGTGTCATGGGGTGATTTCAGACGTGCCGGCCAGCGGGCTTGCCACGGCATGGGATCAAATCTTCATCCCCCTCTGGAATCAGGCCAGCTGGTCAACAGACATGGCGGCTGNGCTGGAATCAAGCAACATGATTCCCAGCTGGGGACAAAGCATGCAGCGTCACTGCCAGGCAACGATCAACAACACAGGCCAAGGAGGGAGATTTAAAGGGCACACAGCAGCAGGGGGACGTGGTGGGATGGGGTGAGGCAGACAGGAGAGGAAAGCGGAGGGCGAGAGAGCAAGGCATGAGGAGGAGGTGGAGGAGGTGCAGGTGGAGGAGGTGGTGGTCGTGCTGCACATGGAGGCGGTGGAGGGACAGCAGCAGCAGCCGGGATGAGCCGCCCTGGCGCCTTCTGGGTGCTTTGACCATGGCACGGGATCGGCGTAATGTCTGTTGCGTTGCCCTGGGCCATGGTCAGCCGGTCCGATTCCCTGCCGTGGTCCCACTCCCATCACGTCTGCTTGGGGCCTCTCTTGCCCATGGGGGGTGGTTAGCCGGTTCGCCACCGCTGGGAATCCACTGTGGTGAATCGGGCGCCCGTAACGTCTGAAATCACCCATTGTGTGGCTCCAAAAATGACTAATTCTAAGTCTTTTCAGATGGTGCCCGCAAGGTGTCAAGGACCACTTGGCAGGGGGAGGGGCTACCAGGGGCCCCACATTTTATATTCTCCCTGGACCCTGCAAATTCTAAGGCCAGCCCTGGTTCTAGTGCAAGAATGCTCAGCCTTGCTTTAATTTGTATGAGGGAGAGGAGTTTATTATATTTTATGTATTTTTCACTTCCATAGTCTATACTTTGATGGCAAGTAGGTATTTACAGGCAGCAAAGATTGTCCAATTGCCAGGGTGTTAGTCAGGGACTTGGGCTATCTGCTTTCAGTCCCCTAACTCTGATTCAAACACCCTGTGTAACTTTGCCAAGTTACCTCGTATCCTTGTGTCTCAGTTCCCCTTTCCATAAAATGGTGATGATTAGGGTTGTAGCTGAATCTTGATCTTCTCTCAATTCTCATCAAGCATCATGGTTCTTGGCTTGTTTTTTGTGAGATTTGATAATCAGGAAAAAACCCAGTTCTTGACTCTCGGTCAAGATTTTTTTTTCTATTTTCTGTTTAGTGTGATTTACTGTGTACTGTGTGCCAATTTCCCATGTACCTCGTTTGTCCCAGTAATGTGAACATGCAAAATTGTTATGATGCTGCCAACGCCATCTTGGAAGAGTGAAAATCCATTTTTGCTTCAGCCCTAGAGATGATATTACTTCTGTACTTCACAGTGGAGATATATTTACAGTTATATAAATAAATATATAGTATCAAAGACCATATAAGGCTTTAGACAAATGGATTCACCATAGAGTTGCACTTTTTTCCAAAGGTCTGGTCTTGAACTGTCTGCAGAAATGATTGTTTTAAAAAGTTTGCTTACAAATGAAAGAAGATAATCAGCACAGACTTGCACCATGCTAACCTGACTTTCGTTTGCCTGCCAGCTAGAATTTTCCTCCCCATCAGCATCAAATTATACCACACTCCACAAAACTTGAAAACATCAACCAGAGTTTATTACCTTAAACAGTTTGAGGCAATCCATAACAATTTATGTGTGTCAAGATATATCTATGAAGCACAAAGCAATTCCTTTAGGTCTTTGAACTTAGGGGCAGCTAGCTGTGTCCTGTTTCCATCCTGATGGGTTCCCCCCCTCCAAACTGTGCTCTACAATACATTTTGTGTACTGAATACCTAATGATATTAAATGTACCACTATAGTAGTTTAGTATCTGCTTAGACTTACTGTTTCTCTAACATTTTAATGCACTCATTCTAGAGAATTTCACATTGCGATAGTATATAGTATATATCTTCAAGCAAATCTGACCTGCTGGTGAGGAGGGAAATGCTTTATTTTATCAAATATTTCCCTCTAGATGTAAGAGTAGGGGATCTGGGACATGGGCAGACTCAATGCTCAGGTTTGGGAGCTGGATGTTGGGACAGAGGATACAAGGTTTGGGGCCAAGAACAGAGCAGGCTTGAGGCAAGAAGCTAGAGGAACAATCAGACAGGAACAGGAAGTGGAGCAAGTCAGATGATCTGCCCAGCTTCCTGTTGCCACCAGCCAGTCTTATATCCTAGCTGTAGGCAGCCAGTCAGAAAGTTTGGGAATGTGAACAGGATCTGGAGACAGATAAGTGAGACATGGCCTGACCAGAAGTTAGGCACCCTTTGTGGGAATGGTAGACCAGAAGCAAGGCAGGGAAATGGCACTGCCAGCCCAGTCACCTCCTCAGGAACACTGGGGGCAAGGATTCAAGGCCTAGGTCCTGACAGTAGGCAATCTATTTTTAAAAAGATTTTTTTTCTACTTTAATAATGTAAAAGTATCATGGGGTGATTTCAGACGTGCCGGCCAGCGGGCTTGCCACGGCATGGGATCAAATCTTCATCCCCCTCTGGAATCAGGCCAGCTGGTCAACAGACATGGCGGCTGATTCCAGAGGGGGATCGGGGGAGGGGGCAGGGCCGCGTGACGTGCCACTCAGCCCCGTCCCCCGTGCTCCCCTGGTTGCCCGCCCTCCAGGAGATGAGCAGGCGCAGCGGCCAATCTAGCCGCTGTGCCCGATACATCCTGGGGTGTGGGCCATGGACCAGAATCAGCAGCAGTAACAGACGTTACCGTCCACTGATTCCATGCCGTGGAGCAGTAACAGATGTTACGATACCACGGTCCACCATGGTGAAGCCCCCGTGGTGACTGCAGTACCGTAACATCTGTTAGGCCCAAAAGAGATTCCCGCCGGGGGTGAACATCTGATGGGAATCTCTTTTGGGCCCAACAGACGTTACGGTACCATTGCCACCACAGGGGTTTCACCGTGGTATCGTAACGTCTGAAATTACCCATAGTCTACTGGACAGAGAACTAAATGGGACCCAGGAAAATTTGCTTCTCTTTCTGGATCTGCATCTTGTGAATTTGCAACTCATTTCATCTCTGTTTCTCCTTTGCACTGTAAATGCTGAATGGCAGGGACTGTCTCTTTCTATGCATGCAAACATGACTCTATTGAAGTCAATGGCAGAACTATTTACTTCACTGGAGTGATGCTCACTCTTTGTTTCATTACAGTGCCAAAAAAAGCAGGCCTCTTCTTAATAAGATCTGGCTCCCAATATATAACTTTATCAAACTCTGAGTAAGGATTGTGGTGAATGTTTGTTGACATAAGAATCTGAAAGTTTTTGCAAAGATATAACTACCACAAAAAAAAAAAAAAAGGAGGCGCAGGAGCAGGAGGCAGAGAGGAGGACTAGTTTAAGCTGGTTTCTGAAGATTTGACTATAAGTACAGGGATGATTTAAGCAGACAGAAAATTCTGTTAAGTCTGAGGAATGCGTATATAGTAAGGTTATTAGAATACAGAATACCTTTTCAAGATGAAACCTCATTCCTTCATTCATTTCAAACTAGACTGAACTAAGTGTTAGGACATATTTATTTATTTAATTAATTTATTTATTAATTACATTTTTACCCCGTCCCTCCTGAACACAGCTCGGGGCGGCTTCCAACAATAAATACAATTTAAAACAATCCAAACACTTTAAATACCATATAAACATTAAAATGACATATAAACAGGGCCTGGGATATAAATTACTTGGGATAGGGGAATAAAACTAAACTACCCACCTCCCTCCCCAAAGGCCCGGGCGAACAACCAGGTCTTCCATTTCCGCCGAAATACTAATAGGNCCGGCCTGGCACTCTTCCCTCCTTAAAGGAGGCATTGACAATGCCAGTCATCAGCAGTCATAATGTCTCCCGGCAGGCCTTGACCAGCTAGAACGGGCATGGATCTAATTCACAACAGGTGACTCTAACTGCCCCAAGCACATCTGCTGCATCAGCGGGCGACACCCACTGAAATTGGTCCCATGAAATCGGACAAAGTGGGACCCCTACAGTCTCATGCACTGCTATATGTGTGGTGTTGTTGTCGTGATGAATCTGAGCAATTTTATCCACAAAAAAGTTGACAAACATGTCACAGTAAGCACTTGAAGATTCCAGTTCTAGGCAGAGGGAGGCTAGACTTACCAGCCTCTGCACAACCCGGAAAAGCTCAGCTGGACGTGACTTCACAGATTCTATGAGGGTAGCAAAGAACACCTTCTTTTCTGCCTGCACAGCGACAGCATAGGTTTTTAAACTAGCACTATGCTGCAATTGGTTGGCTTCAGTATGAGTACGGAGCCACCGTCACTCCAACTGCCGCCCCTCATGCTTTATCCATCGCAAATCCTCTGTAAACCAAGGGGACCTGTGTTGTCAACATCCAGGAAGCTGAACTGAATGGATCATGCTTTGTGTCATTGTATATTAATATTCAATTGACAATTGCTGATGAAACAACAACTTATAATGTCAGTTAGCCCTCCAAACCTTGTCTCAGCTTCAGCTTCTGCGTTTAAATGAATGTATGATCAGAACCCTGTCAATGGAAAGTTAATGCAAGATGACTTCATTTTCTCTCAGCGGACAAGGAGTGGCGTGTCAGGTGACATAACTGTAATTAGCACATATTACACCATGTTGTCCCTAGTGGTTTGAGTACTTTTGCAGCCTCTTATTCTTTCTCCCTGAAGATAACCAGAGACCAATACAATTGCTTTGTTAAAATAAGAATGAGAAGAGTTTTATCACTGAAGAAATGGCGTTATCATAAAAGTGTGTGCCCCACAGGCAACATTTTCTATTAGGAGAGAAAGATTTAACAGATGTCCATTATAAAAGAATGGGATTTGTACTGATAATAGCTAGACAATGGGTTCCAGACACCATTTATTATCTAAAGTCTTATTTTTATACTTTTGGAGAACAAATATATCAAGGTTGACTTTTATGCAACACCTGTACAAGCTCTAATATGTCCTTTACCAAATCTCACTGAGATTATTCTTGGTACCTTTAATCTAGAAGAATCTATCCCCATTTTTATTTTTATTTTTTTAAAATAAAGACAAAGTTTAGAACAACAATTACAGGATTCCTTTTTAGTTGTTCTTTCCAACCACCAGGATACTCTCAAAAAGAAAAGGTCAGTGTCAAGGGCAGAATACTACAGTGGTCTGTGGTATTGTTGAAGGAATTAGTTGTAATCTTGGATTTACTTTACGATTCCAATAAATCCAAGACATTTGAGAAACAGGAGTAAAAAATGTTGAATTGCAAAATATTTACTGTTTTCACAGTATTGCTCTCTACCCTTTTCCTCCAGAAATGCATTTGCTTTTTGTGTGTACAATACATACAGGAGAGATGGACTTTAATAAACTGGGTGGCCCATCACTGGGCCACAGATCCATCTTGTCTCCTAACCAATGAGTCCCAGGAATCCAAGCACTTTGATCCAAATGTCATTTGATTCCAGTTAAATGTAACTAAAAGCCTGACCCTCTGACAGATAACATATGCATTCACTGCTATAACACACATGAGTTCCATTCACTTCAAGGGATCTTGCATGCATGTTAAATGATACTGCACATGTTTTCTGATAGCAGATTAGGACACAAGTTATTAATTTAAACATTGTGACATGCCAGCAATTAACCACAAATTCCTAAGTGAAATGTTGTGTGCAGCCACACAAGCTAGGGCTGGCCTGATCCCCTGCATGCCTTGGGGTTGGGCAAGAACAGCTGCCACCATTTGGGCGGGCAAGGAGAGAAGACCACACAACCTGCCCCCTCCCAACCACAGGGAACCTGGGCAGGCAGGCCACTCTCAGAGGTCCCATCATGCCCAGGATGGGCCAAGGAGCTGGCTAAGGATGGGCGAATGCGGTTCGGAAGTTCAGAGTTCAGACCGAACTAGAAGATTTTTGTTGACCGAACCGAACGTGTGAACCGAACTCGAATTCGAATGTTTGGTTCGGATGTGTTCGGTGAGTTCGGAATTTAATTTACATTGGTTTCAATGGAAAACACATTATTACTGTAACGTNGGACCCCCGCCTCAAGGCCATATGATTTGGCAAGAAGAAAACCAGATTGACCAAATTCCAAAAGTGGATAAAGTAGCAAGCCTGATTTCTCAAAACCAGATTCAAACTCATGTTGATATTCTTTGTATTGCCAAGCGTACATACAATTTAACACACATAGGGCATAATCCAATGCCCTGTATGCGCCCTCTGCCTGCACAACTTGCACGGGATGTGCGCGGAATGCATGAGAATGGCAAGCGCACAGCCTGACCCAACTTGACCCCATGTGCCCTGCCTTCTCCATAACCGTGCACCATATCTTTCATTCCTTTGGGTTTTGGGGTGCATGGCTGCAGGGGTTCAGGTAGAGACAGGCTTTGTGAGTGCATGCACGCACATCCCACGTTTATTCCTGGCGTATTCTGTACGTGTTGCACAGGCGGAGGGCTCATGCAGAACATTGGAGTGTGACTGACTATAGGGTTTAGTATAAGATGGGATCTGAGAGCTAGTGATGGCAATATGGTTTTATAAAACTTGTCTCTTGCTTTGATAATTTTATGGAGTGTTGAATGTATTGCCATATGAAAATTTCCCCATAAACACACACACTTCTAGATCAGTACAGTGGTGAAAGAGATGTTTCATATCAATAAAATATCAAAATCCAGTTCCAGCTGAGAATGAGTTATTTTATACATTGCCAAATCCATTCCTGTTATATAAAGGCATGTATTGCAAATGTGTAAACTTAAAATATTATTTCCCACACATGTAGATACTAGTGGATTTGAATTTAGGTCGAGAATTCCAACTGTAAGTTTGTCCTTTTTCAAAAAATATTTTCCCTGTAGAATTTTATTCTTCTCCAAACAGAATTGTTAGTGATATTTTGCTGCAAAGGAATTAATACTGCAAGCTTGCTTGAATAGAAATGGCTCTGCTCCGACTTACATTAAATTAAAACACCCATTTATTGATGGGGCTGCGTTGTGTAGAGGGTGGTAGGCAAAAGATAGAGGAGGAGGTATTATTATTTCAGGCACGGAGCCAGAATGGTAAATATAATGTACTGCTGGGATAGTTGAAAATTAGAGGTGACTTTTTCCATCAGTGATTGCAATACTATAATCACATATATCTGCAACTCAATATAATGAGTTTATCTGCTCAGACAGAAGGTTATGATGACTGATATGTGGCATAACAGGAGCTCAAATTATCAAACCGAAGAACTAAGAAAAGTAGGTCGNGGTTGGGAAGTGGCTTGGCCTGCACCCCAATGATGAAAGCGGTGGGGAGAGGCTAAGCCCTCCAGACCACCACCACACTAACCTGAGGGGTCCTTTTTCAGGCCTTGCCTCATTCCTCCCAGGACCTGCCTGTTGGTGGGCGAAGTGGGGCACAAGTGCTAGTTGCCTAGTGTGGGCTCCGCCCCGTGGGGCTTACTCCCCAGACCCCGAGCCCCACACCAGGTGAAATGCCAAATGCCCAAGTTAAATAAAATGAAACCAAATGTAGAAGCTGAAGCTAACACAAATGAAACCAAATGCCACCAAATCCCTACAAAGACACAAATAAAATGACATCCAAATCCCAATTTAAATAAAATGCTGTCAAAGCTACTGTCCACACTATACACACACATTTTCCCTCCTACACATTCAATAGTCTCCCTATGCTGGGCCCTCATGGTTGGAAACACTGATGCTGCAGCCTTGGTCACTACTGTTGGAGCCAATCCCCAGGACAGTGTACTATTGCCAAAACTGCCCCCAGGACTTATGAGGAGAAGCTAGTGCAGCAGGAGAGTAACTTCTGAAGCTTTTTCTGGTTTCCAGAACTGGTTCCCAAGGAGCTATTGAATAGCTGGTCACTGAAAACCATGAGGAACTACGACTGTCACTGGTGGTGTACCCTCAACCCTTTGCAGTAGTGCCAGAAGCAGCTGTGGTTCCAGGCACAGTGCCAGTTATGTGAGCTGCAGACAATAGCCAATGGGCCAAATGTTGGAGGGCCACAGGGTTTGGCTTCGTGAGCCACGTGCAGCCTCTGGTCATGTTGAGCATGCCAGATGTCTAATAAGAGAGGTCTTGCATGAAATGGAATTGCTTAGCTATCATCAGTGTTTACTTTTTTCATTTTAATAAGTTATGTGAAGAGTTAGATACAGTGATCCAGACACATTCTGTAAATTCATCCTTTCTGATTAGAAATGCTATGCATATATTAATTGCAAATATTGGGAAATTCATTATCTTCCCATACGTTCCAATTACTGCTAAGTCACGAATGGTTCTCGCTCAGTAATGACTTTATTGTCACTCTACTCATGACATAGGGGTGTGTGTGTGTGTGTGTGTGTGTAAGGGCACACCAACTGAAGAACCAGTTCACTTCTATGTCACTAATTCAGACTTTCTCCATGGGGCTGTTGTACATGGCAGGGCTTCATGAGAATGGCGTATAGGCTCCTCCCCCCCCCCCCCCTTTATGGGATTAAAACTCTGACTAATTTCTGGCACCAATAAGAGGAAGTAGGCAACAGATGTTTCTGCTGTCATCTCTTCCTTCCTATTTTTTATGTTTGCATGCAGAATAGCAAACAGTCCTAGGGTTTAACCCTCTACTTAAATGGAGGCATTATCAGGGCACTACTGATGTTATTCAAGACTCATCACACCTTGCCTATCAGAACAATTTGGAAAACCACCAGCTTCGGTTTCCCTTGGAATCCAAGAAAGGTGTATGTTGCTGATTTGAGAAGGAAAGAGGCCTTTACACAAAACCACTGAGGTATTTGGTAGAATCAGCTACCAATTTTATAACCATCCTGTCTGCAAGTCCTGCTACCAGGACCTATTGGCAAAGATGCTGTTAGCCTTGAATTTAGCTGACATACCCTACCTATATGAACATGACACATAAGCAGGTCTTAGTCCAGATGACAATGTCCTGTTTGATCCCATTAGCGCTAAAAGGTGAAAGACACAGGCTGCCCATATGAATTTTGGGGAATTGCATGAAATTTTCTCATGGTTTAGTATCTAGTGATAAGCCCAATGCAAAATATTGCATTATATTGCTTTTTAGGCCAGACAGCTGCTACCTGTGTGTGAGTGTTTCTGTAAAATGCACATAGCAGCAAATCCTGATCACGTCAGCAAGGCCCAGGGAAGGAAGCCCCTTGGTGCTGTCCAATCCCATTTCACTTAAAGGATGATCAAATTGTTGCTCCCCCAGGATGGATCAGCATGACAAAGAGGAAACCTGCATGGAAATCAGCATGACAAAGTGTTACCTCTGAAGCTTGTGAATCCAAGGCATTAGCTGCTCCCACTGCATGATGCCCTGCTATCTGACCTTGCAAATTGAGGTGTATCATATACAGTGCTGTGGCCCATGAATCAAGTGGTGAGTGGGACCTACTACCAGTATAGCTTCAGTGTAGCACTTGTAAATAAAAACAGTTAGACTAGGAGTAGGCACAGATTCAAAAAAGGTGAGGAACACACAAATAGGTTTGGCACTGGGGTTCAAATACACTAGCTAATTCAACAGATAAATGGAAAGCCAAATCCATCTGGAAATACATACTAGAGCAAGCAAATAAAGCTTCCAAATTTTGACCCCATGCATGGAAGCATCTTGGAATACAGCACTGTCCAAAGTAGTGGAAGGCAGGAGGTGCAACAAAAACTTAAAGCCGGATATATCTTTATGCTGCACAACGCATGTTACTTCCTGCTCAGTGAATGTGTGAGCATGTTCACTCAAGATTGGTTTATATTAATGATCATTTGCCATGGCTACAAAACAATTGTAATCTACCTACTAGAATAATCTGACATAACAAATGTACTTTTCCCCATTCCTGCCTTTATAATGCTGTATTCAGCCTTGGTGCAGTGTGGTATGTCTGACTGTCTAAAGCATTCTAATTAGCACCAGAACCATACATTCAGGTAAATGAATTATCATTTCCCATGATAGGAGTTGGGAGGAAAACACAATATTAAATTGGGAGGGGGGGAGATTAATAATTTAACCCTGTATTCCAGTTTTCAGTTAGGACATCAAGTGCAAAACAGCTGAAGGACTTTAGTAGCAACATAATTAATATTGTGTCTTGGTGTATTGTAATAATATTAGATTAAATTGGAACAAAAACAAATGAATATAGCTTAATATGTCTATTTCTCTTGTACTAAGTAGTTCTGATGACAAGCCAAATCACAGTACTGAAAAGTCATCCATTTTGAGAGGTTTGGTATAGGGCTTTCATTTCCTGAGGTCATTTATATAACAGGGAGAATTTCCCCCTTTCCATCTGGACAGGTGGCAAGCTCATTTTAGATTAATGACCTTCCAATCAAAGGGCATCCAGGCTAATAGCTAAATCAAATAGCTCCTATCAGAGCTTTACTGCACAAACATTTTGCTATTTGCCTTATATGATGAACTTGGGTGAGTGTATTCTCAAAATGTTAAATGCTGTTTCAATAAAACCTAATAGATTAGGATTTTAAAACAGAAAGACAAACACACAGGATACTTGGAATATGGCAACTATCAGTGACAAACATCTGTCTCTCCTTAGAGTCATTTCAAAGTAAACAAGAAGCCTTTCCAAACATTGTAATTTAGGTTTAGAAGTTGAAAATAATTGGGTTTCAGATTGGCAGCTAAATTCTCTTTTTTCCCCTTTTCTTTGTTGCAACCTACTGTGTGATTGCTCCCCCCCCGCCCCCCACATGTGCAGGTGCAGGGGGATGGCTCCCGCACTCAACCCACCTCCACCCATCACCCACGCATGGAGCAACGGGCAACAATGCCCAATTCTCCATGCATGGAGATGGGTGGAGGTGGGTGGGGGGACCGTGGGAACACACCCTCCACCCACCGCGCCACTCACCCATCACCCACCCACCCACTATGGCCCGTGTGAAAAGGGCCTTAGATGATACAGTCAGTGTGGCACACAGGGTGTTCTTTTTTCAGGATTTCTAGAATAGATGCCTATTGCTTTAAATAACTCCAGAACCATATTTTAAAAACTGAATCAATTCGTTTGTAAAAAAAACCCCAAACACTGTAATTTTTATTAAAAGATTTTTGGGCAGCATTTAATTCAAAATATTAATTTTAAGCAGTTTGAATACATCTGGAACTAATTAACCCCAATAAACTTTCTTTAGATGAGAATTGTCTTAGCAGAGGCTCAAACAAGAAAACCAGTAGATTTAAGAACATAAGAAGTGCCATACTGGGTCGGACCAATGGTCCATCTAGTCCAGCATCCTGTCTCCGACAGTGGCCAATCACGGTGACTTGGGAGAAGCACCCAACAAGTCACAATGGGGGATCCATTCCCTGTTGTTTCCCCCCAGCTCCAGTCATGTTCCCTGATCCCGTCTGGCTAATAGCTGCTAATGGACCTGTCTTCCAGAAACTTGTTCAAACCTCTTTTAAACTCAGCTATAATACTGGCCCTTACCACAGCCTCTGGCAGTGGATTCCACAACCCAATTATATGGTGAGTGAAAAAATATTTTCTTTTATTTGTTTTAAACTTGCCACCCATGAGTTTCACGGAGTGTCGCCTAGTTCTAGTACTAGCTGAGAGGGTAAATAACTGCTCCTTGTTTATTAGTTTCACACCACTCATGATTTTATAGACCTCTATCATATCTCCTCTCCATGGTCTCTTCTCTAAACTGAAGAGTCCCAACCTACCAAGCCTCTCCTCATACAGGAGCCCTCCCATGCCCTTGATCATTTTTGTTGCCCTTCTCTGTACCTTTTCTAGTTCAGCTATGTCTTTTTTGAGATGAGGCGATCAGAACTGCACACAATATTCGAGGTGCGGTCGCACCATTGATTTGTATAGAGGCATTATGACATCCTCAGTTTTATTCTCTATCCCCTTCTGAATAATTCCATGCCACAGCACTGCACTGTGGATTTCATTGTATTGTCCACAACCACCCCCAGATCCTTTTCTTGAGTGGTAACTCCTAGCTTAGTACCCAGCAGTGTGTACACATGGTTTGGATTATTTTTCCCTATGTGCATCACTTTGCACTTGTCCACATTAAATCTCATTAAGTCCAGGCACCCAGTGTTGTAAGATCCTGTTCCCGTTCTTCACAGTCTGCTCGTGTTTTATCTACCTTGAATAACTTGGTGGCACTTCACTCTTAACACCCTTTTCCAAATCATTAATGATTTGGTCCACTCTCAAAGGTTGTCATGAAATCACCTTAGTACTCTCTTGAATGGGATTCAAATTCATAGCCTCTGTGGATTGCTGCTAGTATTTTCAAGTACAGTATAAATGGAAGAAGTAGCAAAACTTACAAATTGCTGTCAATTTGTGTTTTGATTGCTTTTTTATTTATCATTTCTATAGTTAATAAGTGCTTTACAATCCTTTTCTAGTTCGCCCACACAATAACCATATGAGGTAGGTCATTATAAAGATTATACTAGGCTCCATTTTTCATTACTTGAAATAATTAAGAATGGAAAACCTGAAAAAGAGTGATCCTATTAAAATATCCCTCTCTCCATCCCATCCAAGTGGGAGGAGAGGGGCAGTTTGTTGTGACCCCCTTAAGGAAGAAGAAGGCAGGGCGTTGGGGTAGGGGCATGCCACAGGAATGCATCTGCATCCCCAAGGGCGAGCATGCAGGGGGAAGTCTTGTGATATAAGACTCCTGTGATGCCGAAATTAAAGGGCCAAGACAGACTCCTGCCATTCACAGCTAAGCCTTCAACATTGTGGCCAGGAGATACCCACCCACCCCCTGCTGCTCCATGGGCTGTGCTAGTCACCAGTTGGGGCTGGGAAGGAACTTTTTACAGACATGCCCAAATTGGTATGGGGTCTGTCTGGTTTTTCGCCTTCCCAACAGTGCAGAACTATCATTGACTGTTAAAGGGGGTTGTAAACGGACTGTCCATCATTACTATTACACACACTTATGGGCAGGGGTCCAGCATGGTGCTAAGGGCTTTAGGTCAAAGCCTGTCACTTCCCCCCCCTGCCCCCTCCAAGACGTGCAACTTGGAATGGCGAGGAAGAGGGGGGGAAAGGGAAATAAGGGAGGGTGCATGGGTTCGTTTTCTCTTGGAATGGGCTAGTACTGGTGTGTGCAACAGGCACAGACCAGGAGGGTGTCATTGCTGGATCCAAATTGCAGTGGGAAAAGGTCCTCTTGGATATGGTTACTATTTAATAAAGAGTGCAGCCTGTTGAAACCCAATCTTGTGTCCCTGCCTTCTTCTGGGGTGTGGCAGCAAAGTGGCTTTTTTCAAAATCAAGAAAAATGTTGTTAATTAATAATTCTTATCCTGCCCCCTCCTGCCAAAGGCAGTCCGGGCAGCGTACACCATAGAAGCATAAAATATACATATCACTTAAAAGAAACAATAAAACCATAAATTCCCCCCCCCCATCTCATCCCTCCCCCTACCTGGCACTCTCACCAAACACCTGGAGGAACAGCCAAGTCTTACACTGATGCCTGAAGAAGGGAAGGACCTGGGCCAAGTGAACCTCTGTTGGGAGGGAGTTCCACAACCGATGTGTGGCAACTGAGAACGCCCTCTCTAGCGTGACCCCATGTCTAACGTGGGGAACCGCCAAAAGGGCACCCCCGAATGACTGCAACGACTGTTCCAGAATCTGGGGAGTGAGGTGGTCCTGCAGGTCAGAGGGGCCCAGGCCATGTAGGGCTTTAAAGTCAACACCAACACCTTGAATTGGGCCCCATAGGCAACTGGCAAGCAGCGCAAACAACAGAGCGCTGGTGTTATGTGCTTCATGTAAATTACACACTTAAAGACGAGAAGGTACCCACATCTGTGGCAGCTGGCTTTCAGGCAGGGGGTCTGTAAGGAGGGCAGGGAGGAGGGGAGGTGTAGAAACAGGGTGTGTATATGTGGATGGAAGGGAAGCCAGGGAGGGGTAGTGTGTGTGTGTGTGTGTGTGTATAAAAAAGGGAAGCTAGGAAGGGGTAGAAACAGGGTGTGTGTATGTGGAAGGAAGGGAAGTCAAGGAGGAGTAGAAATGGGGGGGTGGAAGGAAGGGATGCTGGCAAGTGGTGGAAACGGGGTGGAAGGAAGGAAGGAAGGAAGGAAGGAAGGAAGAGAATTGTAGCTTGGGTGTTGCTTGAGTAATTCAGGGTACACATCAGAGCTGCTTAATTCAGTGGTCTTTATTCAACTGCCAGAAAGTTTTAGCTCCTCCCCCTCTGTCCCTACTCATCCAGTAACTGCAAAACTTCAGGGAAGGTTATGCCACACAACAAAGTAAACTCTCAAGTGACCACATCCCTCCCCCCTGAAGTCTAAACATACCAAAACAAGGGAAACAAATAACTAGAGATGCAGGGTAGACTGTTGGATCTCAGTGACTAAAAGGAATGAGATTATTTGTATTTATTTCTAGTTTTTTTTATTTATATTTATAATAAAATTTGTATGCCGCCCCTTCCTGCTAAAAGCATTTCGGGGCAGCTAACAACATATTAAAACAATTTAAAACAGTAATAATAGGATTTAAAACACTATTAAAACACAATATAAAAACAACATACCCCCCACTCTAACCCAACCCACCCACCCCCTCTCCCTCAGAAAAAGCATGGCGGAACAGCTAGGTCTTACATTGTCTACAGGAAGAGGGGAGGTCAGTAATCAGGTGGACCTCCAATAGGAGGGAGTTCCATAACTGCGGTGTGGCCACAGAGAATGCCCTCCGCAAGGTCGACACCCGAGAAACCCAGGGGACCTCGAGGAGGGCGCCCTGGCTGACCGCAGGAACCAATCCAGGACCTGGAGGGTGAGGCGGTCCTGCAGGTAGGTGAGACCCAGGCCATTCAGGGATTTAAAGGTCAACACCAACACCCTGAATTGGGCCCGGAAGACTATAGGCAGCCAGTACAGAGAGCAAAGCACTGGTGTAATATGCTCGCGTTGGCCTGCCCCCGTTAGGAGACAAGCCGCTGCATTCTGCACCAGCTGAATGCGGTGCACAATAGCTGCTCGGAGGAGATAATGATCCATCCATGACAAGGGTTCTGCTGACACCTCCCCCACTGACGGATCCCCTGCCTCAAGGCCTGTTCAAAACACCATGTCTAGGGTATGTCCCCCAATGACCCTTTTGCGGATTATTTTGCAGAGAAAATCACTCATATTCATGAAGATCTCAATGTCGCACTTAATACAGTGGAGGAGGTAGAGGTGGCAGAAGCTCTGCCTTGTCCGATTTTGTGGGATGAGTTTCAGTCAGTGACACCCGCTGATGTGGTAGGGGTGGTTGGGGCTGTTCGAGCCACTTCTTGTGAACTAGATCCATGCCTGTCCTGGCTGATTAAGACCTGCCGGGAGACAATGGGGCCGTTGTTGGCTGGTCAACGCCTCCCTGGGGGAGGGCAGAGTGCCGGCCTGCCTTAAGGAGGCGGTGGTATGGCCTCTGCTCAAGAAACCATTGCTTGACGCTACCTCCCCTGCCAGCTATCGGCCTGTCTCTAACCTTCCCTTTTAAATTGAAGGTTATTGAATGGGTAGTGGCTCAATAGTTCCAAGGGCATCTTGACCGCACCGGTTATCTGGATCCCTTGAAGTCTGGCTTTCGTCTGGGGCATGGCACTGAGAGACCATTGGTGGCTTTGGTTGATGATCTGCACCATGAAACGGATAAGGGTCGGTCGATCCTTTCGGTCCTTTTAGATCTTTTGGCTACATTTGATACCGTTGATCACAAGATGTTGGTGACGTGCCTTCCGGACAGTGCGGGGGTGGGTGGGATTGTTCTCGAATGGTTCCGTTCATTCCTGACCGGGAGAACTCAGCGGGTGGTGCTCGGTGATGATTTTTCATCTCACCGAGACCTCTCATGTGGGGTCCCGCAGGGTTCTGTCTTGTCCCCTCTCCTGTTCAATATGTACATGCAGCTGCTCAGTGAAGTGATCAGGAGGTACGGGGTGAGATGTCATCTGTATGCGGATGACACCCAACTGTACCTCTCATTTTCAACCGACCCAGGCCCGGCTCTCTCGGTGCTTACTCTGTTTCTGACAGCTGTCAGGGACTGGATGAGGGCTAATCGACTTCGACTGAATCCTGACAAGACGGAGGTGATGTTAGTGGGTAAGTCAATGGAGATGGTGACCTCCTCTGTTGAGGGGGTGTGCCCTCCACTGGCTTCCCATGTGAGGAACCTGGGGGTGCTCCTTGATGCGCAGCTCCGCCTGGATGTCCAGGTGGAGGCTGTGGCGAGGAGTGCCTTCCTCCAGTTACATCTGGTGCAGTGGCTTCGGCCGCTGATTTCGGTTCCGGACCTGACCATGATCATCCATGCTTTTATCACCTCTCGGTTTGACTACTGTACCATGGGGGAGATGGTTGAGGGTGGATGGGATGGTGAGGGTTATGGGTTTTTTTCTCGCCATTTTTATTGTTGTTTTTATTGAATGATTTATATATATTATTGTATTGTTATTGTGTTTTATTGAGTGATTTGTTAGCCACCCCAGGCTGCCAGGTAGGAGGGGCTGGGTATAAATTTTGTAAATAAATAAATAAATAAAAATAAATGTATGTGGGGCCCACCATCCTCTGAGACAGGCCCATGTTTACCATGGTGGCCATGAACTCTCGCTCTGCTCCTCCAAGACTGGCATCAGCCTGGATATTGAAGTCCCCCAGGACTATTGCCCTCGTAGACCGCAAGACTACCCCCGACACCAGCTCAGTCAGTGCAGATAAGGAAGCTTCTGTACAGGTGGGTGCCTGGTATATCAGCATTATCTCTAATCTGTCTCCGGCCAAATTCAACACCAAATGCAGGCCCTCTATCTTGATGATGGTTTATTTATTTATTATTTATTTATTTGTTATATTTATTAGCCGCCCCCTCCTACCCACCTCATCCCCGGGGCAGCTTACAACACTAAAAATGACAACAATCATAAATTATTAATTTTAAAATACTTTTTAAGAAAACATCTCCCCCCCCGCCTACCCCTCCCTCCCACCCTCCCCTCTGAAGGTCTGGGCAAACAACCAGGTCTTGCAGGCTCGGCAGAATGCCAGCAGACCAGGGGCCAGGCAAGCTTCCTCAGGGAGGGAATTCCAGAGTCGTGGCCCGGCCACCGAGAATGCCCGTTCCATTGTGGCCCCCCACCTAACATGGGGGACCTCCAGGAAGGCGCTCCTGGTAGACCGCAAGGATCGCTCTGAGACTTGGAGGTCAAGGCGGTCCCTGAGGTATGAGGGGCCGAGACCGTGTAGGGCTTTATAGATCAAAACTAGCACCTTGAATCTGGTCCAGGATGCTATAGGCAACCAGTGAAAAGTGTGGAGGACAGGTGTTATGTGCTCCCGCCGACCTGTCCCTGTAAGGAGACAGGCTGCCACATTCTGCACTAGATGCAGCCTCCAGACCAGAAACAGGGGAAGCCCCACGTAGACCGCGTTGCAGTAGTCCAGCCTCGAGGTGATGAAGGCATGGATGAGAGTGGCCAGGTCAGGCTTGGAGATGTATGGATGGAGTCTCCATACTAGATACAGCTGGTGGAAGGCCTTCACCTACCGATCCAGATGGAGGTCCGAATCCAACACCACCCCCGGACTCCGAACCTGCTGGACTACAGGAGGGCAGACCCCCTCACCTCCCACCAGAGGAGCCAGCATCCCCCTCGCCCTTCCCACCACTATCACCTCTGTCTTATCGGGATTAAGTTTCAGTCTGCCCTGCCGCATCCAATCCACCACGGGCTCCAAGCATTGGGAAAGTATCGAGACAGCAGGACCTGGGTCAGTTGAAAATGAGAGGTACAGCTGAGTATCATCAGCATATTGGTGACAATGCATCCCGAACTCTCTCACGATTTCCCCCAGGGGCTGCATATATACATTAAATAGTAACAGAGACAGAATTGAACCCTGTGGAATGCTGCAGGTCAAGGCCTGGGGGCTTGATGTTTCAGCCCCAAGCACCACCCGCTGGCTTCTCCCTGAGAGGAATGAGAGGAACCACCCAAGGACGGTCTCGTCCAGACACCCCAGGTCTCGCATCCATCTCAGCAGCAGCCCATGGTCCATGGTGTCAAAAGCGGCTGAGAAATCTAGCAGGATCAGAAATGTTGAACATCCTGCATCCATCTCCTGGCGGAGATCGTCCACCAAGGCCACCAACGCCGTCCCAGTACCATAGCCATGGAGGAACCCAGACTGAAATGGGTAAAAGAAACCAATACTATCCAGATGTGCCTGGAGCTGCAGTGCCACTGCCCGTTCAATAACCTTCCCTAAAAAGGGAAGATTACAGATGGGGTGGTATCTGGCGAGTGCACCCACATCCAGAGATGGCTTCTTCAGAAGGGGGCACACCACAGCCTCCTTGAGACTGCGTGACAGCCTCCCCTGCTGGAGGGATGTGTTGACCACCCTTGCCAGCACCATCCCCAACGTCTCCCTGGAAGCTTTACCAACCAGGACAGGCATAGATCTAATTCACAACTTGTGGCTCTAACAGACTCCAGGACATCCACTGCATCAGCCGGCATGACTTCCCAAAAATCCTCCCAGAAAGATAGACCAGACGGTGCCTCCAGAACCTCGTGCTCCTCACCTACTGCTTCCAACCCGGTATCAAAGTTACTCCGGATCTGAGCAATCTTGTCTGCAAAGTAGATAACAAACTCCTCACAGCGAGTCCGGGACAAATCCCGTCCAGGTGGAGGGAGGCCGGACTGACCATCCCCCACACCACCCAAAACAGCTCCGCTGGACGTGACTTCGCAGACACTATGAGGGCAGCAAAGAACTCTTTCTTTGCTGTCCTCACAGCCTCAACATAGGACTACAAATGGGCCCTATAGAGAAGTCAATCAAATTCAGAGCAAGTCCGACGCCAGAATTTCTCCAGTCTCCTGCCTACCTGTTTCATACACCACAACCCCTCAGTAAACCAAGGGGCCCTGTGGTGATGAGACGGAGGCAGAGGACATCTCGGAGCTACCCTGTCAATGGCCTCCCCCAGCAAGGTGTTCCAATGCTGGACCAGCACATCAGCAGAGTGGCCGTCAGGGTCTAGGGTTAACTCCCTCAGAGCCTCCTGGAACCGCTGCGGTTCCATAAGCCTCCAAGGGCGGACCAACCTAACTGGTCCATTCCCCTTCTGGAGGGGGTGCGCTGAGAGCCTGGCCTGTAGGAGATAATGGTCCATTTGTTTGCAGAGGAAATCTCCTCACAGACAATGTATTCTTAAAAACAATGGCTACATCCCTCCCCGACCCCGCAGCTGAGGTTGATGCTGCACGGAGTACCCAGCCGGGACAAGGTCAGCCAATATAAGCCCCAACTCATTGTCCAGCCAGGTCTCTGTGATACATGCGAGGTTGACCGTCTGGTCCAGGATCATCTCCCGGACCACAGTTGACTTATTGGCCACCGACCTCGCATTCAGCAGCAGTAACCCAAGGCTGGGGGCCCTCTGATCCCGAATCACCTCACCGCTTGCCTGTTTATTCTGCCCATAAACTCCTTTGCCATGTTTAACTACAAGTTCAGCTGTTCTGGATGCTTTCAGACTCTTTCTTAATGTCAGAGTAGGTCCCATCTGGGTGGGCCCAGGAGTGACATTACAGTAGTGACATTCTGCCTCACTAATTTTTTTTATTTATTTATTTATTTATTTATTTATTTATTGCATTTCTTACCCGCCCCCTCATGCCCACGGCATAAATGTGTATGTTTCTGGGTGATGGTTGTCCCCACAACAATAGCAACACTGTTGTACCTGCTGGATGGCTCTCTCAGCCATCTTTCTAGCATGGCCTTGTGTAGGGGTCAACACACTTGGTTTCTGGCTTCTGGGTGCTGCCACAACTTTGTGCACAGGCTTGGATGGGGTCCTGATTGAAAGTCTTTAGCACCTTGGTCTGCAGATTTCATTGCAAACACAATTCCTAAAGTAGATTTAAGAGTTAAATTAGTCTTAGCCAATAGGTGACGTTGGATTGCACACTGTCACCTACACACCATACTAAATGGTTTAGAAGCATGTCTTCTGGGGCATTGCCAAATACACCTTGCAGCCAGCTGCTTAAGTTTCGCTACAAATTCAGCTACGTATTCTCCTGGCATCTTGGTGCATGAATTAAATTTAAATCTGTGGATAATCACTAACTGCTTTGGCTCATAGTGGTTTGTCATGGCTTCCTCTAGATCAGCATAAGATACAACAGCAGGGCTTCTTGGGGCAATTAGATTTCTGATCAAGCCATAGGCTGCACTGCCACAGACACTCAGCAAGATAGCACTCTTCTGTTCATCATCAGTCAACAGAATTTGCTTTAAAGAAAAAATTAAAATGCTCAATATATCTTGCCCAAGATTCCTGTTCTGGATCACAAGCCTCTATATTTCCAAAGCGTGCCATGACTGCACCAAGTTCCTCTCTCTCTTTCGGAGTAGCTAGCTCTGACTGACTCTTGGCTGGTTGCTAGGCAACTCCCCCTTTTCCTTTGGACTAATGCAACTGTGCATTGTCCTTATGTAAGTATTAATTTATTCTTCTTACCAGAAGGTTTAAGGAGCTGCAGTGTTCCTCAAGGTGATGTACAATGGTCTGTTTCTTCTGTGCCTTCTGCAACCAGTGATCGTCTACAGGCACGCAGGGGGTCTAGCAGCACTCACTGACTCACTGTTCAGCAACAGGCTGTTTGGGAAAGTACACTGCTTGCAGAGGCAAGTAGCTTTTCTCTTCGTCACCAAATGTTGGGGGATGCTTGAATAATTACAATTACACACCAGAGCTGCTTAACTCTTCAGTCATCTTTATTCAACTGTCAGAAGTCCCTCCCTCTCAGTCCCTGCTGACCCAGGAACTACATAGCTTCAGGGGAGGTCATGTGTCTTTATTAGAGGTGGGACCCCGGGCCCATTACCGGCTACTGGATTTACCGGTTACTGGTTCTCTAAAAACCGGATTCCCGGATTAAATCCGGTATGCCGGTACCGGTTTTATTTCATTGATTTCAATGGGGCGCTGTGTCCCCATTGAAATCAATGAATTCCTTCCCCCTCCCCCTCCCAGGCTGCGCGGGTGGAAGGGGGGACACCCCCCACCCACCCTGCCCAGCCTGGATTTTTGTTTAAAAA
>QEPC01001858.1:118341-132357 GCA_003113815.1 Sphenodon punctatus
GGCGGCTGCGGGGACGCCGCGGCCACTGGTGCTGGGGGGTGGGCTCGCCTCTGAGTCTTTTTTTAAACAAAAATCCAGGCTGGGCAGGGTGGGTGAGGGGGTGTCCCCCCTTCCACCCGTGCAGCCTGGACTCGGGGAGGGTTTGTTTTTTTTAACTTTTTTGTGGTGGGGCTTTAAGTTTTTACATTGCAGCCATTTTTAAATGGATGCAATGTAAAAAAATCCGGTACCCAGACCGGACTTACCAGGTCGAATCCGATAATGCCGGTACGCCCGGTACCGGCATTATCGGATACCGGATTTACCAGTTTTCTCGCTCCTAGTTTTTATACATAATGTTAATGGGTGTCTTAATGTGTGTTTTGACCTTGATATGAACACCAGTTTGGCCCTGTGTTCACCATGTGGCGCTGCTTAGACAAACAGCCCATCTGGGTGCAAATCAGTGTTTTGCTCACTGATTTGCACCCAGAACACCCCCTTGTTTCCCGTGTTGTACCTGCTAACATGCCACATGATATCATTAGACACAACGTTGACCACGTGTTCAGCCAGAACATGCAAATTGTGCTTGTGATGGAATGGTGTTCACATCGCATGTTCAACGGGTGGCCAAACTGGTGCTGGGATTCTTATGGTGCTTACACACAGTGTCCAAACACGTACTTAGGGGGTTTAACACCCAATCTTTGTTATGTATAAAGACACCTCATGCCATACAACAAAGTTAACTCTCAAGTTACCACACAGAGAGAGGAAGGAGCAGAGGGCGGGGGTGGGTGGAGAGGACAGATTGAAATGGGGGGTGGGGGATGTCAGGAAGGATTGGGACTCGGGAGGAATAAAAAGGAGACATGGAGAAAGGCAGGGAGGAACAGAAATGGGGTGAGTGGATGGGCAGGAAGGCAGGGAGAGAGATGCAGAAACAGTGAATGAAGGGAGGCAGGAAGAAATAGAAATGGAGGGTGTGGGAGAAGGCAGAAAGTTGGTGTCACACAGGGATGGGTCAGAGCTGGAGAAAGCCAGAGGGAAGGATCAGAGAAGGGGAGGACAAGCCTGGAAAGCAGAGATGAGTTTAGAGGCAAGGGAAGGGGAGACCTCTCAGCCACTCTTCACTTTGGAAGGCTCCACAGGGAAGTTGAGAACTTAAGATAGTAGAGATCATCTCTGTGTGTCTTTAGACATAACACTGTTCAGTTTTCTGTAACAGAGTGTCCTTTGGTGCTTTTACATGCAACACAGAACGCGGGTGTTGAGAGGATCAAACACACATTCAACGCCCATCCTGTGTTATCCGTATACAGCGCAACAAATTTTGACACCTATTTGAACACACACTGAACACAGGATGAACCCCCTTTTTTTACTCACCGGTTGATGATGGGTTCATTGCCTGTGTTCAGGGTGAACACCGGTATCATCGCTCGTCTAAATATGACTGCAGTGTGTTGCAGATCATATGACCAGAGTAAAGGGTACCCAGAAGTGGTAACAGCAAGCATCGCTCGTGGTATCGGCAGTGCTGCATCCTTTTTTGAGCTACCAGTGCAGAGACAGCGCAGAGAGGCAGAGGTAGACGGCACTGAGGTAATCCACTTAAACACAGGACGCAGTGGGAAGAAAGGTGTTCAAAGGGTGTTGAATATCACACCCTGTACGTGTAAATATGTCAAGGGTGTTGACTCAGTGTTCATAAAACCCCCTTTAAACACCCATTCTGTGTTGTGTGTAGAAGTGCCCCCTACTGTTACAGTGTTTAGACATACCATCAACACAGTGTTCACCCCAAACACTGGAAGTGAACATTGACAGTTTAATCAGTGTTTGGGGTGAACACTATGTTGACGGTATGTCTAAACTGTAACGGTAGGACACTATGTTACAGAATACTGAACAGCGTTATGGCTAAAGAGACCTGGGTTTAGGAAAGGAAGGGGAAAGCCTGAAGACCATTTTTATATGAGCGGGATTTCTACCACAGTTTAAACATGTGGCACTGGAAAACCCCCACGGGGGGAGGCGGGCTTTAGCCACTCGTCCATGAACCAAAAGTCACCCAGGCACCATTAGAAACAGCGGCACTGCACAACTCCCAGGTGTTTTGAGATGTGGGGTAGATAAGACCTTCATTTCGAGGTCTTATCTATGCCACATCTCAGAATACCTGGGAGTCATGCAGTGCTGCTGTTTCTAATGGTGCCGGGGCAACTTTCAGTTCATGGAGGAGCGTCTCAAGTTCCCCCGTGGGGTTTCCCAGCACCACGTGTTTAAACTGTGGGAGAAATCCCGCTCGTATAAAAACTGCCAAAGGGAACACTAGAGCCAGGAGGTAACATAGAAGCTAAGGACCAAGAAGTTAGAGAGTGAGGGCCCAAGGCAGCAAAGGGGGACTAAGGAGCAAGGAGGAAGGCATCAATAGCCAAGGGGTTAAGAACCATAGGGGCTAGGCATAGGGGATGAAGGAACCGTGAACAAGGAATCATGAATGGAGGAGTCTGGCATAGAGGAGCAAGATGGGGGAGGAAAAAGTTACAGCAAACAAGCAAAGGGAGTTATTCTGCTCAGCTTCCTTCTGGCTGGTATCCAATCAGGAAGTTGGGAGGCAGAACTGGAGCAAATGGGAAACAGCTGGTAACAGGGCAGGTGTGGCATGGCGAGGACTGAGACGGCACAGGAGGAGAGGTGGGGCAGGCCTGGGCGGTGGTGTCAGAGGCTGAGGCCAGTGTTCCAAACTCCTGGGGCCAGGGGTTCAAGGGCCAGGGACTTTACAGGAAGGAAGAAGGGATGGAGGGAGAGTAGTAGTTATGAAGGTTGAATTTGGGGAAGTCAAGGAGAGAAAGGGACAAGGGTGGAGGGAATGAAGGTGAGGTACAAACAGAATGTAGGGGGAGGCAGGAAGGAGGACTTACCAGTGATTCTTCTCCTGGCTGCAGAATCCAGTGGCTATTTTGGTTCTCTGGGGAGAGACAACATATCTCCCAGCAGCAGTCAGGAAGATCCATGCCTCCCCCTCCACCCCCTGGCTATGCTGTTATTGGCCTCTGGGCAGTATGTATCTAGGTCAGGGGTGGGGAACCTATGCGGCCCCTGGCAAGTTTTAATGTGGCCCCTTTCTAGTTCCTGGATCTGGCCCCTGGGTCCAGTTCAAACACCAAAATACTGAAAAACTGAGGTCAGGATAAGAAAGCAGAGAGGAGGGAAATGTATACAAGGATTGGGGACAGATCCATGGCACAGATTCATGATATGGAGCATCCTTTTCTTGTGCATATCCCTTACACCTCTCCTCTTCCAACTTCTATGTGGCCCTTAAAGCTTGTATTAATTCTCAAAGTGGCCCCTACCAAGAAAAAGGTTCCCCACCCCTGATCTAGGTACTGTTAATTGAGGGGCTCCCCGCATTGGGAATTACAGGAAGCTCCCCCACCTTCAACATCTCCTGGGCAGGACCTAATTTCTATCCTGTCACTCCTGGGCGAGATATAATTTTTTTATACATAAAAAACTAAATTAAAATATTATATAAAGAGGTACAACAGTCTTTTCCAAAAGTGGTATAGCTGTGATCTACCCAAATATGTGGTTGTGCCTAATATTAAAATGGAGCCCTCAGCTGTTTACCACAGTAAACATTGACCCAGACTGAGATCACTGAAGCTTTATAAGCAAAAATTAAGGGTGGCGCCATACAAAACAGGCTGTGGAGGCTACCACACCTTAGTTAGCCTAACTCCTCCCTGAACAAACGAGCCACGCAATGCAGTGACTTGTGTGCATAGGGCCCACCAGATGTTTCCCTGATATGGGGTGGAGTGAGCAGCTGGCTGTTCCGCAATGCATCCTCGAAAAAAGGACACATTGCAGAGCAGCCTTGGGCAACTCATGTGACGGGGCACACTTCTCCTGCCATGAGTGGTGCAACACTGCAGGGCTGTGCACGACAGGTGCTAGTGCCAATTGCACGTGGCCATGTCATGGTCAGGGGCGGGCTCTCAATACAACCGGGGGAGGGAGGTGAGGCAGGGTTGGGTGCCTGCCCACTTCTGTAGGTGGCAACTTGGCCTGCCCCTGCGTGGTGGCAGCTTCAACAGGGGCCAGCCTGCCCAGTTTCCCCGAAACCATCTGGCCAGCTCCCCATACACACCCTACAGTGTGGCAGAGATGATTGCCTGCCATAGGACTGTGTGGGGATCAGGCCCCATGTGGCTGCATCCTAAGTATATTTCACTTAATTCATGGGAGGCTTTTATTTTCTATCATTTACAGCACTGCCAAGACAAGACTACACAATATGCTAGGAATTAAGCAGGTGCTCAATTATTCTGAGTATTGGGATCTTTAGATTATAGTAAAAAACCTGTGTAGCATCTTTCATACAAATCATATTAAAAAGTTAAATAATACAAGAGAAAGATATGGTATTGATGAAATAATGTTGCCATAGGAGGCAATGTTTGAAATTAACAGTATCTGTTCTTACACCAGAAACAGGAAATTAAGAGGACTAAGAAAGGGAACAACCATTTTTAACAGGTATGCTAGTCAAGTTTAACATGGCTTCAAAGATACCTGGTTAATGTGGCTAAACTGTATATTTTAATCTCTATTGTGAATTCTTAGAATTTTAAAAGAACCTGAGACAAGTCTGACTACTGCCAACTTGCTGGGCTCCCCCCCAGCCCACCCTACAAACTTTGGCACAGAAGTTAGAATTTACCAAGTTAGAATAAGTCTTTTCCACACCATTAAATTTTAACATTTCACATTTTCAAGTGTTTGGCTACTAACACAGCATTACTTTTAATGAGAAAACTCAAAGCTGATTCCTTGCCAGCTGTCACAGTTAAATAGCTTGACATTAAAAGCTATCAGAAAGAAAGAGGGAAAGAGGAGAGCTATAAAGTGACATTAATGGCTAAATAAAATATATGTTTGTTAGAAAATATATAGATATTACATGTTGACAATTTCAGAGGCAATAAATTACATCCTGTGGGTTATTAATTCTTTCCAGTTTAGCCTTAGATATTTCACAGTTCTTGAGATACTCATAAAAAGGGTGATAGTCTAAAAATAATAAATTGCAGAAATGTTTTTAAGCCCACCTCCTGATTCTCCTCCTTTCATATTAACCACCATAGACTGCTATGCATACATACATGCTTTATAAGTGGTGGCTGGTGGGTTCTAAGGCTGGTGGGGCAGTGGGTGAGGGCAGCAGTGGACGGGGCCATGACAGTGGTGGAATTTTCAAATTAATATGGAAATGTACAGCCTCAGTTCCCCATCTGCACAAAATGGGAATATGTTTGCCTCTCCCTGTGTTCCCCTCACCCTTGTCCTTCTTAGATTGTAAGTCCACTGGGCAGGGACATGTTTCCAATAACCACCAGCAGGCAATGTGTTCAATAATAGGAGTATCATAGCAGAGAAAACAGAAGTTCCATAACAGCTAGTCCAGATTATAGAAATTCCAGTACCTTACTTAAGGTGCAATATAAGCAAACATAACAGTATCAATCAATCAGTCAATATGTTCATTGTTTTAGCCATAGGCTATAACAAAATAAAACATACATATTACAAAATACAAAACACAGGGTACAAAATACTAAATAAAATTCAAATTAACACTAGAAACAATTCAGCCCACACTGGACCACTTGGCAGTGTACTGTGTCAAATAAAATACAAGTAAACGTACATCATGACTCGAAACAAGACATACATTCGGCCAGACCTTAGCTCCCATATTAATACATAGACAAACCAATAAAGATGATAACTTAGAACTTCTGCAAAGCTGGACTATGCTCCTATATGAAACGTGTGATTAATCAGACCCAGCCCCTGAGGTTAATGCTTATTTTGAAAAAGATGTAGACTTTTATAAAACCCTACCAGATTTAACCAGACCTAGCTCCTGAATTTAATTTTTAAATCCAACAAATTTATTCAGAGGGTAAATACCATGCCAATAAACAAAATTAAAGTGTAAAGGTAATACAATACAATACAAATAGTCTATTAAAATAACTGCATACCAGCACTGCAAAAACATAGATATATAAACCAAAGTTAATTTTTAGGGGATCAATGACATAAGGTTCCTAGTGACATAAGTCTTGCTCCTACGCGGAGCAAAGGGTTGACCAGACCTTATCCCTGAAGTTGCTGTTTGCCAGGATATAATTATGAAAGATCCTCACTAACATGGGTCATAATCCTAACAAAGCATGAATTTGACCAATCCTAATCCTTAGAATTTGTGCTTGACCCAAGCACAATTATTCACAAATACCCATCTGATAGTAAGCAGTCAGAGGGGGGCCCCATCCTTCGGTGCAAGAATAATAACATAAGCAACGCTACAGGTATTTCTCCTATTAACTACAAACCAATCTAGCATGTTAAAAATAAGCATGGGAATCCAGAGGGGGATAAAGCAAATCGAAGTAGGGAAGTAGTGGTTCCAGAACTAAAACCTGCCCCTTTAAGCTCCCCTATTGGACAATCCTCTGTATGGCCACAGCTCTTGCTTTAATTGCTAGGGCACAGAATTTAGCTACCTGCAGAGATATTGCTGGAACTGAGTCATTTAATAAGGACACCAAAACCTCTGACTGAGAACGAGGCCCAAGTTTCATAATTATAGTCTCCAAAATTGATGAGTATATCTCCTCATATAAGCGGCAATCAAAAATTATATGAATGCCCTGAGCTGGCAGGGAGGTGCAGGGAGCACATGGTGGGGCTGCCATCCATGACACCGAAGACACAGGGGGCCTCACATCCAGCTGCACGGGGTCACAAAGGGGGCTGGGACGGGTTGGCCCACCAGATGCACGTAGTGGGACCACTGAAGCATGTCCTGGCGGTAACCCAAGCGTGTCATGTGGTGAGCAACAAGGTAGTAGGCCTCAAATGGATCCGGGCCGGTCAGCCCCACCTGGATCAGCATGGGTCCACACAGCTGCCAGCGCCATCAGATCCGGTGCGGTGGGCTCTGACAAGGAATACTCAGCAGAAGGGGGCCAAAGCAGGTGCTCGAGCTCCAACAGGCAGTAATACGCTGCCCCACGTGTCTGCTGGTAGCCACAGGCCCCGTGGATGCAGCAGAAGAAGGAAACATCCAGGGCAGGGGCCTCCTCCGCCAGACAGTTAGTGAACCCAGCCAGGCCACAAATCGAGAGGGTGGACACGGTCTCCGCTGCAGACCACGCCACAGGCGAGCACCTCATCTCCAGAACGCGCCCATCAGGAAAGGGATGGAGACCCATCTCCTCCGCATGGAGCCGTTATGCGCTACTGCTCGCCTCGTAGCCAAAGCGCCGAAGGCCAGAGCTCAGACTCGCATAGGCACCAGAGAGGGTATCCTGGAAGCACAGGAGCAGTTGCACAGCCGGGGAATTGCACAAGTCACATAGAACCATGGTCTTCCGGAAGGTCCAGCTATGGAGGGTGCCAGGCGATCCGGGGTGTGGGAGCCCAGGGGCAGTACTGCCGGCCATGGTCCAGTGGGCAGAGGGTCGGACCAGCAAGGAAGGAGGGGCCCCATGACCCCATGTTGGCTGGGGAAGGAAGCAAGGGAGCTCCAAGGACATGCGATAAGCCCACAGGCCGTAACAAGGCACGGCTAGTGAGCGATGCATGGGGAGCGGACCCAGCAGAGCTGCATGAACTGAGAGCACGGAATGTCCAGGAAGCACTGATAGCAGGGAGGTGATGACAACAGGCAACCAGCTGTGGACCGCACTGGCAGGCGCATGCGGGCCCGGGGCATGAGCCCCTATAATGGGAGCGCAGGTGCACCCAGGGGAGGGGTGCCATTTGCAGGTACACAACGGCTGGTAGGTGAGCGCAACCGGCACGAGGAGCCCAGGGAAGGCCCCACCGGCACAGTTGAGCAGCCCCCGGCCAGTTGGCAGTGGGGTTTTTTGTCGAGGGTGGCCAATAAGGGTGTGCCGTGGCCTGCCCCACAGGTTCACAGGTGGGGCACGGAGCTGGGGCGAGCCCAGGACATGGGCAGGAGAGCTGTCCACCAGACTGCACCACAGGCACCCTCCACCATGGACCCGGACCAAAGGGTCGCCTGTTGCCAGTTCCTGGACCGAAGTGCAGAGTGGCACCAGCAGCACACCAACCTCCAGCGGCTCACCATGGAGTTGCTCCACCTGAGTGCCCACATTCGGGTGTGCCTTACAAGGACTGTTGTGGCTGCCCAGCATGTCCACCAAGGGCGCAGGCACTCCCAGGCCAGGCTCAGGGCCTTGTGAGCATCTGGGCTGTACCAACGGGCCTTGCGCCTTACCCAAGGGCATTCGCTGCCCTCCGAGAGGCAGCTGGCCAACACAACTGGCGCCAGACAGCCATGGGGAGCACGGTAATGGTCTCCATGGCCACGCAAAGGCGGCTCTGGGTCATGGACCAGGCACAGGAATGGAGATCCACGGTCCTGGCATAGTGGGACGATGCAGCATGGAGGGAACACTTCTGCATGGACAGGTGGTCCCTCCTGCGGCTCACTGAGCTGTTGGTGTCCTGGCTGGAGCGACTGCGCACCTCCATACCCATGGTCCAATTAATGGCTATAGTGGTCTGGGCACTGGCAACACCAGATTCCTGCTGGTTCGTGGTGCAACACTTCTGTGTGGGAACGAGCACCGTCACTGGAATCCTACGGGACTTCTGCGAGGGTGTGGAGGGCATGCTACTGGACCGAGTGATCCAGCTGGTGGACCAGGCGGCCGTGGTGGCTGGCTTTGAGGCTGGCAGGTTCCCCAACTGTCTGAATACTTTGGATGGTACCCACATCGAGATCCTTCAGCTCCTCAACGGGAATGCTGGCGAGTACATCAGCAGGCACGGGTACCATTCCTTGCAATTCCTGGTGGTTGTGGACCACTGGGGCCAGTTCATGGACATCTTCACTGGCCACTCCAGCTGCAGCCATGATGCCCAGATCCTCACCATATCACCCCTCTATGCCTGGATGTACTTGGGGGACTTTGGCAACATGGAGATGACCAGGATCGAGGGGGTGTTGATGCCCCCCTGCATCTTGGGGGACCCGGCCTACCTGCTCCTCTGCTGGCTCATGAAGGCATACCCGGTCCCCAGGACCCCTGTGGAGGCACTGTTCAACTCCCGGCTATGCGCCTCGAGGACTGTGGTCAAGAGGGCCTTCAGTCCCCTCAAGCAGCGCTGGAGGTGCCTTGCAGGTCGCCTGGACTTTGCTGTGGAGACCTCAGCCTTCATGATTGGTGCCTGCTGTGTTCTGCACAACATATGCGAGACCGATGGGGCTGCCTTGGCGTTCCCCATGCCCCAGTGGCCACCAGGACCCGTGCCACTCTATGTGAACGCTGAGAACCCGGGGAATACTGCTATGCCAAGTGGATCCGCGCTGCCCTAGTGAGATGTATAGCCAGTGAGCTCGGGGCCTGAGCATGCTGGGTCGGCCCCGGGGCCCCCCATGGGCTGCTACGGGACACCCCCGGTCCCTGGGTCCCCACCCCATCTGCACAGGTGGGTCACATCACCAGCCGTCCTGGCACTTGTGCCCACCCACAGCCATGTGGAGGCCTCCCCACGGCAGGTCCCACCTGTCATCGAGCCACAGATGAGCTGATCCCCTGCCCTCTTCCTGTTACCATGAAGCAGACAATAAAGTGGTTGCAGGTGCAAACCCATGTGTTTATTGTCCATAAAGTGCCCCCTATCCCCTCCCCTCCCCCTTCCCCCATCCTGCTCCATGACCCACCTTACCTCCCCCTCCCCTGTCCCCTTCCCCCCAACCCTGCTGCTTCCTGGGTCACCCCCTCAGCCACCTAGCGGGCGCTGTGGGGCTCTGGGAGCTCTCCTCACCCCCGCTGTCCATCTCCCTGACCATGTCCTGGGCAGCCTCCAAGTCCGGACCTCCCTGTGTGGCAGGGATGGGATACGGTGCTGGAGGGGTCTCCCTGGGCGGCTGCTGTCTCCTTAGGCTAGGTAAGACCGGGAGGTGGATTTGCAGGCCCAGAGGTTGTGCTGGTGGCTGGGGAAGTGGTGGTGGCGGTGGGAGTGGCGCGGGAGGCCGCTGAGGCGCTGAAGTCAGTATGGTGCCAGGCAGAGCAGCTGCTATGCAGTAGGCAGTCATGGTCCCTGCATGCAGCAGCAGTGAGGTGCCAGTGTCCAGGGACCTGTCCATCATCCAGATGTACTCCTTGCCCAGCTGCTCGATGGTCTGGTTCAGCCACTCCAACGCCTTCATCTGCCTCGTGTGCTCCCTTCACTCCTGCCTCCATTCCTGGCACATTTCTTCTGCCAGATGCCAGTCCTTGGCCTCTGCATGCTGCAGGGTCCTGTCCATGGCCACCTCCATGCTGTCGATGGTAGTGATCATCAACTCCCCCTGGTCTGTGCTGGTCCAGACAATCTCCTCCACCAGATCCTCCCTCCAGTGCCATACTCGTGCCCTGTGCTCCTGCAGCCGCTGTGCCAGGGGCATGGGCTCGGCTGGTTGGGGAAACCTGTTGGGGAAACGATTGGTGACAGTTGGTCTGGCTCGGTCACATACCACCTGTCCCGGAGCTGCGCTGGGGGTGGCCGTGGTGCTTCCCGGCACCTGAGCAGGCATGGTCCTCCCCCTGGGGGGCCCCCTGTGCCCCACTCATCCCCCCATCCCGCCCTGAGCCATGGGGCATGCCATACCGGGGCAGGGGGGTTGGTGCCTCACCCACCCATCCATGCCCTTGGTGCACCCTCATTGGGCAAACCCCCCCTGTCCTGGTAGCTCACCTTGTTCCACCTGCTGCTGCTGTGACTGTTCCTCTTGTTCCTCCATGCCTGACTGACCCACATGCCGGGACATGTGTGCACCTGTTGGGGAATGGATGGGGGGTGCATTACCCTTGCATGGTCCAGGTCCCCATCCCACCATGGCCCTCACTCGCTGGCACTGGAGGCCGGTGCCCCACAGTCAGATGTGTCTGTCCACCCTGTTGTGTGCCTGGCTGGGCCCCCCTGCACCCCGACCCCCTTTCCTTGTTCCCTGTTTCCTGGGGGCTGTGGGGATGGGCCTGCACCCTGTGGGGGCCCCCAAGCCCTGGGCGCACCCCCTATGGCCCGTGTGCTCGCTCAACTACTTGCCTACCTTCTATGTCCATCTCAGAGTCCTCAGATGCTGGCTTCTCCATGGGGCTGTGCTCCCCCTGGGTCCACTGGCTCAGGGTGACCACTGTGCCGGCCTCAGATCCACCCGAGTTGGACTGCAGCCATGGGCTCCCTGTGCTGGTTCACGAGGGGGGCCTACTGCTCCCCGAGGTCCTGGGGAATTACTCAGGAGGAGCTGGGTCCCCGGGGTCGGTGCCTGTGGGCGGGGCTGCCAGGGGTGGGGTACATCGGCCTGTTCCCTGTCCTGGACCACGGTGCTCTCCACAGCAACTATGGAGCCCTTCAGTTGTAGTATGCGGTCCAGGGCATCATAGTAGGGGTGGTTCATGCTCCGTTTCTGGACTGCCGGTTGTTGTTATTTATGGCCTTGTACCCCCTCTTGAGCTCCTTGGCCTTGGAGTGGCATTAGGCCACAATCCTGCAGTGCCCCACCGCCTCCATGTCCCGCATGATCTCCATGAACACGTGCTCGTTCTTCTTGTTCATGGAGAGCTCCACCTGGTGCTTCAGGGACCCCCAGATCCGAATGAAGTCCTGGGTATCCTTGTGCCCCCATTTCCCCCCTCACTGGTACTGGCATCTTCTGTGTGTGCCCTCCTCCTGTGGTTCCTTCTCCGCCTCCTCTGCTTCCCCTCCACCGGTCTCCTCCAGGGGTTCTGGCTCCCCGGCCCATTTCTGGGTCTGTGGGTCGTAGACGGGGGTTAGTGTCCTCAGTCCTTCCAACTCACGGCCTGCCCCCCTTTCTCCCTGCCATCCTCCCACCAAGCACCCCCCCTTTATGACCCTATGCCACTGTGCAGCCCCCCTTGCTCTCCTTACCCATTTCCAGGGTGCCTCTGTCCCCTGGCCAGTTGTCCCCTCAGGGGTGGCCAGCTCCGGCTGCTACTGCTGCTGCTGCTGCTGCTGCTGCTGCTCTGCCGCCACCACCTCCACCCCCTTCTCCTCCTCCCCCTCTCCTCCTCCCCTCTGCCTTGCTCACCATCCGCTCTCCTCTCCCTTCCATCTTGCTCCATCCCGTCACATTCCCCTGCTGCTGTGTGCCCTTTAAATCTCCCTCCCCGGTCTGTGTGTTGCTCATTGCCTGGCAGTGATGCTGCGTGCTCTCGCCACAGCTCAGGATAATTTGTTATGATTCCGTCTGGTGGTTGGCGTTCATTCGTTAGTTTGGCAGTTTTCTGGTGAGAATCGCTTTCACCATGATTCCGGGGATGGTCCCGTCCTGACCTCTGGAACCGTGGTTGGATTTGGCCGCTATGGGTGACTGACCATGGTGAATATCTGGATGCCGCTGGTCAGACGTTCACGGCTCTTTGGCCGCACTGTGGGATTGTCTGTGGTTCCCTGTGGTTGACCGTGGTCTCGATATGTCTGAAATTAGTTTGGTAAAATCTTTCTTTTTGTTTGGAACTCCCCATCATAACATTTCATTGAAAGTTTTGAAAACCACAATGAAATTTGGTTAAATATTACAGGTGCTCAAAAACCCATGTCCTCATCAAAATTTTGTTTTAGCATGAAATTTTGATCCAGTCCTAGTGGCAGTTTGCATAGGACAGAATGGGCCCAATTTTAAAAGCATCAGACACTAGTAGAACTTAGATGTGCTCAACACCTCTAAAAATCAGGCAATATTTTTCCAGTCAGAAATCATTAGATGTGTCGTTGATGCACCTTGTTTTTCCATTGTTGAAGGTAAAATTTCCAGTATTATGTCATTCTAAAAATCTTGCTGATAATTTCCATGTAGCCGCAGTATTTTGTCCTTATCATTTAAATTTTCTTTATACATTTTCTCTTTTTGTTTGAACTTACATGGTTTGGAGTTAAAGAATTCTTCTTAAATAATACATTTCCTGTTACATAAATATAACACTTCTTTTGGGTGATTTTATATGAACTGCACCCATGCCTCTGCTCTGCCTCACATGCACCCAGGCCAGCTGTCTGTTTAATGGCAGACAACCCGAGTATGAGGTGGAGCAGGTGCTTGTGATGCTCTGGAACATCCCAGAGCAACGCAAGTGGAGTGGGACACCCAAACCCGGAGCACTGGCTATGGCGGAGCACTGGTCCATCTACTCAGTGGACAGACTGCTGCAGCTCTGCTTCAGGCCGAGACTTGTCCCAGCAATGCCATAGAGTTGCAGGCAGCTGCCTAGAGAGTCAGGCAATCAGGGGCAGATTGGGAACTCAAAGTGGCCTGGGAGAATATAGTGTTAGTGGCCTTGTGCCGGCGGCGAAGCCGCGGCCGCGTTGGAAACGGGTCAAGGGGGCGTGGCTTGGGGGCGTGGCTTGCGGGCGGGCAGAGTGCACCAGATTTGAGTCCTATCAGAGCTGTGTCCCCAGACTCAGCTCCTCAACAGCCTGTCAGGGGTGAGTGGGAGGTTATGGGGGGCTGGCAGGGGGGGAGACTGCCACTGGTGGGGGTACTGTCCCTCATTTCAGTGCTCTGGCTTCCCAAATCACTCTGTTTTAGTGCTCAGTGGCCCCCAACCGAAAAAATCACTGTCCCTTGCTATGCATCCTACAGTAAGGCTTCTTCATTCCTACACCAGCTGCACTAGTATTCCACAGGCCCTGTGTTTAGCTTAGCAACGAGAAGACTAATGGGAGAATTCATACCAGACTTCCTACCACTCAGGTTTAGCTTATCAGTTCTCCCCTTAGTCTTCTCTTTGCTACCAGACTTCCTTCCAATCAGGTTTAGCCTAGCAAAGAGAAGACTAAGGGGAGAATTGATACCAGACTTCCAATATCTACATTATTGAATATTAAGGTCATTCCTTGCACCTGTAGTAATGCTGCACTGGAACACAAGTAAGGAACAGCCTTGAAGGAATGCACCCTTTCCGCTAACGCACA
>QEPC01001858.1:133400-154632 GCA_003113815.1 Sphenodon punctatus
CCCCCCCCAGGCCGCCCCCCACCCCACCCCCAAGCAAGGACAGCCGGCCCAGCAGGTGCCCACACCCCCCAAGCCCCCATCCAGGCGGCTCCAGCACCCACCTGCTGCCTTCTCCTCAATCTGAACCTCCTATCCTGCTGCACTCCTAGCTCACACACTCTGCCTGGCCACGAGTCTTTCCCTCCTGGAAGTTGCTTGTATACTTCTGGGAGGAGGGAGCACGATGGGGCCAGCCAGACTGTGTGAGAGGGAGGGGGGAGGGGACTCAGACTCTGTATCCAGGCTGCTGCAGCCTGGAACAGACCACAGAGAACGCCCTCCACAGGGTCGACACCCGAGTAACCTGGGGGATTTTGAGGAGGGCGCCCCCGGCCGACCGCAGGGGCTGATCCAGGATCCAGAGGATGAGGCGGTCCTGCACGTAGGTGGGGCCCAGGCCATTTAGGACTTTAAAGGTCAATACCAACGCCTTGAATTGGGCCTGGAAGACTATCGGCAGCCAGTGCAGAGATCAAAGCACTGGTGTAATATGTTCGCGTCAGCCCATTCCCATTAGGAGACGAGCCGCCATGTTCTGCACCAGCTGCAGTTTTCGAACCAGCACCAAGGGTAGCCCCACATAGAGTGTGTTACAGTAGTCCAGTCTCGAGGTAATAAAAGCATGGATGATCATGGCCGGATCAGAGATCAAGACATACGGCCGAAACCGACACACCAGTTATAACTGAACAACAACATTTTCAGACTGTAAGCTGTTTGAGGTAGGGAGCATGTTTATTCAGCATCTCACATGGAAGATTCTGACTGCTCTCTCTAGGTACTACCACAGCATAAGTAATAATCAACATGACAGACTCTAAAATGTGAACTAGTACTCTGTTGCTGCTTAGCTGATTTAGCCTGTTCTAAGTGCATTGGTGGGGCATCTTTATTTTTTTCTTGTCTGACTAAAGCAGAGTATTTCAATTTAAAATGGTCTGTTTTGAACTGTAGGTTTTTCATTGTCAGTTAATTCCCACTTGGAATAAAGCTTTGCATTTAAACAGATGATGAATATAGCACACTGATCTTACATTCTGCATACTGCTCAACACAGAAGGGAAAGAGACTGAATAAAAGTTATTTAAAAGTGCTATGCAGAAAGTGGGAATTTTCTCTTCAGGAAATATAGTGGCTACAGGAACATGAAAAAAGCAGTGTTCCTTTTTCCTTTCTTTTTAATTTCAAGACATAAGAAGTTAATTGTTTAAAGCACCTAAAGTGCCATAGGCACTTGCATCCTATTAAAAGAAAATAAGTACAACAATATGTATGACTAAATTACTATGCATGGGATGTCAGAGGAATTTGAGGAGTGGATTTTCAAAAATGTGACATCTAAGCACTTTTGAAAGCAGAATACCTAACAGACTAAATGCCATCATGTTATTATTATGCAGATCAAGCCATTAGATTCAATCCTAGTATGGACACAGGGCAACCTTTGGGAATGCCTACATTTTCTGAATCAGTCCTGTTTCTTGTGCAATTACATAAGACCAGAACTAGTGCTGAAACTCGGTATTGGAAATGACTCTGTTTTTATCAAGTATCTTAGTATTCAACTCAGTTTTACCAAGTAACTGAGGAGTTGACCCGGTACTTGGTTCAGCACTCAGAACCTGAGTAAATTCTCGGATGGGCGACATACAGGGCTTTTCCAGCAACATACGGTGCTTTCCCTAGTCCTATATAAGGGGTCAGTACTCGGTACTTGTAAAATACTTGGTTTTCGTTTTTATTTTACGAAGTATTTTACAAGGTACCGCATATTGAGTATTCGGCCATGTTACCGAGGGACCAGCCAAACACTTGGAGCCAATCCTCTGAACTTGGCAATACTCGCGATTATTTTTTTACTATTTGGTGCAACCCTAACCAGAACATAATGTAGTTTGGTATTGATACACAATTTTGTTTGGCTTTCTGGTAGTCTTGTACTATGCACTCTTGCCTCCCTTTAAAAAATCAATACAGCACTGGGAGTCTTTCTGGATCTGGTGAGAAATTCTTTAAAGTACCTTTCTTATTCCTTGACATCAGTCTGTTTTTAAAAATTTTATTTTATTTATTTATAGTTCCATTTGTATGCCGCCCCCTCCTCCTACAAGCATCTCAGGGCGGCTATATTTGTAGTACAAAGATTGTATTTTTGTAGTAAAATAGTCAGTGTTGCATTTCCTTTCATTAATGGTAGGTTCTCAATCCAAACCTTTTTGTGATTCTCTGAGAGTACTTTTTTCACACATCAAAGTATAAAGTGATAAAACCTTTAGGGGCTCAGGGCAGAAAAACTGGTAAAGCACCACTCAGTAATTCAACATGAATTTATTTTGTGACATCTGAACACTTCTACCATTTGATAAATCCATGGTGATCCATGGAAGAGGTCAGAAAACCATGGATTTACCAGGTGGTAGGAATATTCACGTCACAAAATAAATCTATAGTGAATTATCGTGTACCACTTTTTGCAAGTTTTAGTTCATTAAATTGTCATGTATGAAATTCATATTCTTAGAAGGGAGATTAAATGGTATCTTCCCCCCCCCCCAATGTCATGAGTGGGAATCTCTTGAATTATGGCCCATGATGTGCACAAGGAAAGACCTGAAGGGTGTGATTCTGATCACAATTACAATAATATAAACCCTACAAAAATAATTGCATGCCAGAGGAGTTATTTTGGGTTAACGTCTATCTATTGGAGATCAGAAACTGGTCCTTTGTATTTTGCAAACTTTAATGTTTATAGTCTCAGCTAAAGAAATACTATGTTTTGCCAGCGAATTTCAGGCAGTAGGGAATTCCCAGCTAAAATGATGAAGGGAATGTTCCAAGTGAAAAATGAAACTTTTAAATTGTTTTTTGTCTAGTTAGAGAGAGAGCAGTTCTTTATGTCCCGTTTGTGCTTTGATATTTTTATATGTCTCTATGCCACTAGACTGCAGCATTTCTTTCAAGCTTTCTAATTATGCTTCTTATTGATCAGTGTGCTTGAGACAGGTCTAGGTGCAATCGATGGTCTGTGAACTCCCAGGTGGTCTGTAGTGTGTTAATTCAAAGCTTTTGGATAGTTCAAGAACAATAGCTAAAGCTTGGGTATGTTTATCCACTCGACAGCTCAAACCAAGGGCTTTGAAAGCCAAGTGTCAGTTTAGTTTTGTATTAAACAATATTCTGCAACATGCCACCAGAAGGATGCAAAATTACAACAGCAATCTGCGTGTCAAATTCTGGAAGAAGAATAACTTTGTTTTTACTGTACTATGGATCAAGCTTGAACACAGCTGTGTTTCAAATTTTAGTTCTCAGTGTTTCAAAGATTGATAAATGTATGGGATTTAATAATGCCTAGTAGCTCATTGAACTGCTTAGTAGAGTTTACACAAAAAAATAAATAAAAAATACAGTGAATTGTAATGATCTGTCTATTATAATCATGATATAATTTCTGCCTGGCTTGCTTTCCATTTTATTTTTGCTTTGAATTTTGGTCATCTCCACACAGCTAGCTCATCCCTTCCACTGCTCTCTCTTGCACACATTCCAATGCAGTAGCTGAGAGCATGGAAAGTGGCTGATTGTGAGCAAACACACAACTATGGGGTGAAATGCAATGCAAGTCACTGCTGTATAAAATGCAGAGCAGAGAGGAAGTTTCTGCCTCACTAAATATGCAGTGTAGATATGTGCATTTCGGTTTTGGAAATATAATTCCGAAACTGAAATTTTCAATTTCAGAATTCAGATCTAATCCCAAATTTGGAATTTCTGAAATAATTCCAAAACTTTGGAATTTGAAATTATTTCAGAATTGTCTGCAGAGGGACGCTCGTGGCAGCCTTTTGGGCTGGACAAATGTGGTAAACAAGTCCTGGGAGAGGAGGGGGAAAGTAGAGAGTACTGAGCCAGGAGAATTGATTGGTGTTTACCCTGGCCAATGGGCATCAAATATTTTCCACTGACACTAAGATCTAATCACAAGGGCTGGGGGAGGGCACTGCGAAGCTTTATATTGTCACAGTGAGGCTTTTTGCTATTGTTCTGTGTTAGTCTCTGACTTGTCAGGTGGCGCTTTCAGAACTTCTGTAGCAAATTACCCCAGTCCTCAGTGTTTCCTGATCCCTTCCTTACACCTTCACACCTCAACACCCATCCACACACATTACACAACCCTTTCCCCCTCTAACTCATCCCCTCCTTAGTCCCTACCTTACCCCCCTTTATTCCTCCTCTCTGTCTCCCCCTCTCCCATAGTGTCAGCGTAGTTAGTTGTGTGTTATAGATTTAGTTATATAGGTATAGGATTTGTTTGTTTGAAATAGGATATTTATAGATTTAGATATTTAGTTATATAGCATAGTTCATATATATGATATTAGTTGTAGTGAAGTTGTTGTAGGTGTATGTTTGTATAAGGATATAGATCATAATATATAGTCTCTGAGATAGAGAGATCATAGAAAGTAAGTTACATATTTCATCAATATATATAATTAATTAGGTACATATTATTGTTAGTATAGTAGGTAGGTATATATAATTGTGTGTGAGATAGCAAAAGGAAAGAGAGGGAATGCTGTTGGGCATTGGTCAGCTAAGCCAGGGGCAGGTGGGCCCTCTCGGTAGGGGTGTGCGAACACCTGGGGGTTCGGGGTTTGGCCCGTTTGGGGTTCATGCCCCCCAAATCATTCAGGGTTTGGCCCAAACCCATTTGGGGGGCAAACCCATTCAGGCAGCGGGCGGGGGGGCAGGGGGGACCCGGTTTCCCCTCCCTCCAGACTGCGTGGGTGGAAGGGGCGCCGGAGCTCACCTCCCCCCTCACCTTACGCAGCCTACTATTTTTTTTCTTAATCCCCCCACCCAGGGACCCCCCTACCTAGTGGCTCTGGGGCTCCGGTCCTTGGTCCCGTGGCAGTGGCAGCTCCAGCTCGAACACAGGAGCAACGCCCGTGTGTCCTTCTGGACAGCCTTCCACACTCGAAACCACCTTTCAGGGGGCAACCTCAGTTATTTATTATTATTTATTTATTATAAATATTTCTGAGTCGCCCCCTATGCCTACTGCATCTCGGGGCGACGTACAATATAAAACATTCAATAAAAACATTTTAAAAACAATATAATAAATTTAAACCTAAAACAGGGTTGGGGAAACAGAAATTTAAAAAAACAAACCAAAAAGGTAGGGGAGAGCCAATACCCTACCCTAACCCACCCTCCCCAAAGGCCTGGGCGAAAAGCCAGGTTTTACAAGCCCTCCGGAATGTCAAAAGACTTGGGGCCAGGCGAGCTTCCTCCAGGAGGGAATTCCAAAGACGTGGTCCGGCCACAGAGAATGCCCTCTCCATTGTAGCAATATTGGCAACCTGACAATGTGCAACATCTAGAGAATTGCCAGGTACTCTCTTGTGACCACCAACCTTTTATCTTCCACATTTAATTATTACAACAGGTCAGGTCACTCCTGGTGCTCTCTACAAGTTGAAGCCTTAGCCTTGTGAAAGCTGGGTTACTGACACGATGAGTGAGGGGCTCCCTCTCACGCATTGGCAGAGGTGGTCCCATGTGGGGTGATCTATAGCCAAGCTCAAGATACCCTGACACCAAGGGGCTTCCCTAGGCAGCCCCATGTGGGGTGATCTATAGTCAAGCTCAAGTCACGCTGTCACCCTACCACAAAGGGCCTTCCCAAGGCAGCCCCCTGTAGGACGATCTCAAGCCAAGCTCAAGACACCCTGCCACCTAGGGGCTTCCCAAGGCGGCCCTGTGTGGGGAGATCTGTAGTAGACCTCAAGACACCCTGCCACCAAGGAGCTTCCCAAGGTGACCCCGTGTTGGGAGATCTGTAGCCAAGATCAAGACACCCTGACACCAAGGGGCTTCCCAAGGCAACCCTTTGTGGGGTGATCAATAGCCAAGCTCAAGACACCCTGACACCAAGGGGCTTCTCCAGACAGCCCTGTGTCAGGTGATCTATAACCAAGCTCAAGACACCCTGACACCAAGGGGTTTCTCAAGGCATCCCTGTGTTGGGTGATCAATAGCCAAGCACAAGACACCCTGTCAATGACAGGCTTTTCAAAGCAGCCCAATAATGTGATAAAATAATCTTGTGATAATAATGTGATAATCTTAATAGATAAGATTCTAAACTCATGGTGATGCCTCCAGTACTTCAATGCCAACTGTGTCCCACTCTAACTGGATGGTGCTGCTACTGCATCCTTACTGTTTCTCCCTTCTCCTCACCTTCAGCACATTAATCTTCCTTCATGCTTCCCCTACCACATCCCCTGCATGGTTCAGCTCTACTAGATAGGCAATGGAAGAATTGAAGTGGAGTAAGTTTTCTTATCTCAGTGGTTACTTTTAAATTTCCCAGCTCCATGGGACATAACTACATGGTCTTGCCTTACATTCAGTTGCAATTCAGTTATGCTTGCTCATACAGTGCACACACAATTGGATGGGGCATTATCTTGATGCCTTAGATCCCTGTAATGACAATCAGTGTCTGCTATGGGCCTTTAAAAAAATAATAATAAAGAACAAAATATGTCCACTATATGTGGCATACAGCGACCTAGTCACAAATTCAACTGCCTACTTCTCCCCTGTCTTTCCCTCAGCCACCCAAATCCAATGCATGGTCTGGCTCACTCAAAAAATCAGCATGACACGAATGGCCATTGGAATCAACAGGAGTCATGCGAATGAATGTCTGGCCAAAGGAACTGTTGGGATTTAACATTTTATATGAATACAAAATACTAGGGCCATCATTCTGTCAATCAGGAGCTGTCATTACAGTCATCTGGGCCATCTTTCCACTCCCAGGGGCCGTCATTCCATTGCTGCAGAAGCTGTCATTCCAGTCCCAGGAGCCATCATTCAAGACCCGGGGCCATCATTCATGTCAATTGTTTAAGTACATCCTCTTAAAAAAAAAAAAAAAGTCTCTCCCTGTTCCTAAGTAAAACTAAAAACAAACAAACAAAAAATTTACCAAGGTTGCACCTCTTCTGCAGTGATCCTCTTCCTCTTCACCAGACATGCATGAGCCCACCTCCACTGCCTCCTTAGAAGTTCCACTTCTGCAGATTGAGCCTCCTGCAAATCCATTGCTTCTCTCACTATAGCCTTTGTCTTCCTCTTCCCCACTCCTTCCGTAACCACTACCTCCCACACACAAGCAAAGTACCACAAGCAAAGTACCCACAAAGCACACACAAGCAAACTACCACACACAAGCAAAGAATTTCCAGTGGAATTTCCGATTGATTCCAAAATTCTGAATTCCAAAATTCCAAAATACTACAATCCCCCCCCAAAATTGAAATTCCAAAATCCGAAATGAGTCCCCCTTGCACACCCCTAATAGGTTTGTGTCCTTCAGGTGGAAGGGGCCAAAACACTATGAACTTCATATGAACTGAGAGGTAAAGGATGAACTTTATTTGTCCCAGAGACAAAATAAAAGACTTTGGGTATTTTTAGACGTGACAGGCCTCCCTTTTACCACGGCCTGGGATCAGTTTCGAATCCCATTCCAGAATCAGGCTGCCCATCTGCTTGAGGATCGTGGAGGGGGCGGGGCTGTGCGGTGCGCTGTGCGGCCACACAGCCCTGCCCCCCCCATGCTTCGCTGGCCGCCCACCCTCCAGGAGATGGACAGGCGCAGTGGCCAATCCAGCTGTTGTGCCCGATCCCGGATTGCGGCCAGGACCATGATCTGGGATCGGTGGATGGTAACAGACGTTACTTTTTGCCAATCCCGGATCGTGGTTGCGCTAACCACGATTCCAGAGGTGAGGCCGACCTCACCTCCGGAATCGTGACTAATCTGATTCCCACCGGAGGTTCACTGGGGTGAACATCTGGCAGGACTCCTTTAGACGTTATGGGCCTCTCCTCCACCACAGGGGATTGACTTTGGTAAGAGGTAGGCCTGTAACATCTGAAAATACCCTCCATGACTGACAGGTCATTTAGCATCCTCTAGCTGCAAGGAGTTTGAAAACCATCTTTTCAATTGGAAATTGAGGGCTTGGTAGATCAATCAACCTAGGAGGTAGTAATGTGCTTATTATTGTAGTGTAGTATGTGAATGCTTTATATTTTCTCACTCTCTGATACCTAAGAAGAGTGGAACAATTAGAGGGGAATGATTAATATTACTAGTCTTCTGAGAATAGAGTGTGAAGCCAGACGAGCAGGGCTCATTTCCAAATCTCCAGCATGCCCCAGCAGGCAATTGCAGCAGCCTTCTTTTTGTGCCAGCACAAAGAGCAGGGCAGATGCTCCAATCCCCTGTGGCCCTCCCCAGCCCCTGGGGCAGGCCAAAGAGCTAGCCACATGGGGATGGATGCCTGGACTCCTGAAACACTTCAGGATTGGGCACGCTGCTGTTAGGCATCTGTTGGGGGTGGGGGGAGGAGAAGCATGCATTCACTCCTCCCCCCACCTAACAGATTATCATGGAGGAGGTGAGCCTGGGAAGAGCACATGCCCTCTTCCCAGGCTCCTCTCCTGCGTGATCAGGTGTTTGGCGGGTGGATTGGGGGAGGGAAGCCTGAGAGGAGTGTGAATACTCTTCCCAGGCCCCCTTCCCCTGCAATCAGATGTCAGGCAGCAGGGAAGAGGGTGTGCTTTCCTCCCAGGGAAGCCTTCCCTTGGATCTACCCGCCAAACAGCTGATCATGGGGGATAGCAGCATGTGCACACTCCTCCCAGGCCTTCCTCCCCTTCAATTAGCTGTTAGGTGGGGAAGGAGTGTGCTCCTCTGGGCCCAAACTACACCTTTCAGTGGGGTTGTACAGCCTGGACAGAGCCTTTAACCAAATTTGGGCAGCATTATCCCACTTTGGGCAACGCTAATACACGATGACTCCTCCGCCTTTTTTGGATGATACATCAGATGTTAGCTGGCTGCTCACTCTGCCCCACGGCAGGGAAAACATCTTGCGGCTGCAGGGCATACAAACCACTGCATTGTGTTTAAACATTGCCCTAAGTGAGATAATGCTGCCCAAAGTGGGATAATGTCTTGCGTGGCTGCACCCAGAAAAAAATCTGCTGGAAGTAATTTTTAAGACTCCATCTTAGTAAGTTTCTTTGTTTGGATATGATTGGAAGATCCAGCTCCACCTCTTTAGTACAACTTTTATGCCGTTTTCTAATGGGCCACAGTGGGGGGTATGGGATGGGTGTGTGCTCGCAGAGGGTAGAGATGGGTGTGCACCCATTCCCACGGGCCCACACCCATCTCCACCCACCTCCACCCATCTCCATGGATGGAACAACTGGCATTGGAGCCCGTTGCTCCGTGTGTGGGTGATGGGTGGAAATGGATGGAACGTGGGAGTATGATGCACCCCCACTCACTGCGTGCGCGTCGTTCCCATGGGTGTCCACCCATCCCCCACTAACCACAGGTGGCGTTTGCGTGGGGTGGGGGGTGTACCTTTGTGAAAACGGCCTCAGTGCAGTGAAGTTAACTGTCCAAGAACCATGTTTATGAAAGTGGTGGCTGATAGGAAAAATGAGGGAGAGTAGCCCTATTGTACAAATGTGATCCATGGCTGGTGACAAAATGAGATCACTACTTAGGTTTCCTCTATTTTATGTAAATTGTATATATAAAACAGTGGGACAGATTCTCTGTGATCCTGGTTTCTACCTGCCTCTTATTTTTGTAGCCATGACTTTGGCCTTGCTAGGCTTGATGGAAGCTAGTTATTATATTTCTGAGCAGCTGTAACTGATTTCTAGTGGTTTCTTATAGGCCATTTTAAAACAAGATGTTCCCCCACGTGTCCACCCACGTGGGGAAGCACCCATGTAAAAGAGGTGGAGGGTGGCCATACACACCTGCTACCCACTCATTTCCACCCATCTCCACGCATGGAGCAACCAACGAAAAGCCGGATTGCTCTGTGCATGGAGATGGGTGGAGATGGGTGTGCGCTCATCTGACGCCTCCCCCCATGCATGCCTCCCACAGCGCTCTGCACTCGGACCCCTCCCCTGCAGCAATCCATGTACAAACGGCCATAGATGAGAGCATATGTATTAAATTTGCAGATGACAATAAAATAAGAGAGACTACAAACACTTTAAGACAGCATTAGAATCCAGAATTTTACATAAGAAAATAAATTGGGAGATTAGCCTAGCAACTAACGAGACAGTATTTGTCAAACACAAATGAAAATGGCTACATATAAAAAGAAAAAAGAAAATGAACAAATATAATTTGGGGAACATCTGGCTAGGCAGTACCACTGTAGGGAAAAAGCTGTTGGTTAGACTGTGGCACAAAAGGAATATACATCAACAATGGGATGTTGTTTCAAAAAAGGCAAATGTTCTTTGGGGGGAAGTATTAACAGGATTATCATAAGACATGGGACACAATAGCTTTATTCTACTCTGCACTGGTTAGACCTTGCCTTGTGTATTGTGTTCAGTTTTTGGCCCCACTCTTTAAGAAAGGTATGAATTGGAGAAGTTTCAAAAGACGGTGGGTGCGATCCTGACTCCTTTGAAATCAATGATTAGACTCCCATTGGCTCCAGAAGATGTTGGATCTCATGCAGTGGCAAAGAAAATGACATGTTTAGAAAGTGAGATCTATGAGGAAAAACTGAACATGCTTAGTCTCAAGAAGTGAAGACTCGGGTGGGGGCATGATTACATTTTTCAAATATATAAAGGGATCTTACAAGAATCAAAAAGTTGGACTGTTTTTAGGTTGAAGGAGGCATGTTGGAATAAATATTAGAAAAACTTTCTAACTCTAAGAGCAAGTTACTAGGAGGCTGTGGTATTTCCATCATTTGGAGTTTATTAACAAGAATTTACCTTTTGATGTACCTTCCATGGTTCCATGAATCTATGGCTCTGGCAATGCAGAAAGTTCCCACCTATTAGCATAACCATAGAATCCACTGAAAGATTAGGTTTGACAGGCTCACACAGTGCTTACAGTTAGCTGAAGAAGACTAAGGCCCTTTTACACTAGATGCTCCATTGCATAGACACACCCATTGTCTATGCAGGGGAGCGTGGATGCGCACTCCCACAGCCCACGCATTCTCCCCCTCCCCCCCATGGAGCAACTAACGACAATGCAGGTTGCTCCATTAATGTGACTGCATGGAGATGCTGGGGGGGGGGGAGGATCTGTGTGCACCCCCTCACCCCCGCAGTGGTGGAACCACAGACCACCTTCTCTGCCACAGCCCATTTAAAAAGGGCCTTTCTCAAATGTCTAGTAGTTGTACTCTGAGGTGAATAAACCTGTTTGTAAAGGACTGGGTGCTGCCTCTGCTGTGGTTTGGTAATGTGTGGGATGGGAAAGGAGAAGTTTGACATGATAATTTTTGGTAATAAGTATTTATTGGTAATTAAGTTTGTCCTTGTTGCCTTTTCCTCTGTCCTCTCCTTCCTACCTTCCTTCACTTGCCAGTTAAGTTAACAGTTTGGTTAATTTGCTACCTAGGAACTTTTATGACTAAACAGCAAGTGGGAGAGTTGAGATATTAATTCCTACCTTAATAGACAGCTCTCCTGTGTCTTTGATTGTTGGTGGATGCAGCCAGTCTTCTCTGTGAAACAATGAAATGAGGACACAACCCCAGACACAGTTATAAATAGGCAATATTTGTGTTATACTATATTTTCCTCTTTTATACTATACTCTCTCAAACTATACTTTCCATTATTTTCTAAACTTTTATTAGCTTCCCCATAATTCACTGGCCTACAGAAAATTTCCTCATTTCTTAAACTCTTTGGTTGTCTGGTTGTTTTTTTAGACCTCTTCAAATCTTGTTTTATGAAGCCATTTATTTCATTTTGCAAAGAGTGTGCACAGCCATATATTGGAGAACAGTGACAGAGAACACAGAAGAGCATTAAAGTATCAGTTGTAAACCCATTATTTCAGTCTTTACAGTTTTAAAAAACATGATTCTTATGTACACCAGCAAAAATATTGTAATGCAGAAAAAATAAATCATGTTTAGTATTAGTCATCTAGAGTTTCTTCAGACCACTAGTGTATGATTGAGTTTCCTCTTGTTGAGCCATTTCTATTATGTTTTTATTAGGGATGGAACTCCAGGGGAAATTTCAGTTTAAGATTTTTTGGTTTCGGTTCTTTATGAATTTCAGATCTCATTTCGGTTTCGGGTTTGTCAGTGTCGGATCTTTTTCTACCATTGAAGTCAACAGGAACAAGCCGCAATGAAAAAAAACCCAAACCGGCACAAAGCAAAAAAAAAAAAAAAAAATCAATGTAGAAGAACCAAAACGCCAGAACCAAAAAAATCTGAAATTTCATATGAATCCAAAACAGCCATTTTCAGGCAATTTCAGTTCTATCTGAAACCGAAATTCCCATCCCTAATTTTTATGCTTCTATTTTATTTAATACTTCTTTGGCCTCTGTCCCAGTCCAAACCCAGTCCCCCAAGAAGCCTTCTATATTTTAATACTTCATCTAATCAGTTGTCAATTTTCATTATTTGTCTCGCCACCATGCTAAACCCTGGGTATTAATCATTTTAAAATAATTTGGTAGAGTCATGATACTTGAATTTTCTTTTTGATAATTTTGCTCTACCATACTTGACATTTCTCTCTGTCATTACTCTTTTAATCTCTCTCTCTCAGTACTAATTTAGTGTTCATAACTAACCTTCTTTTGTGTCTTCATGTCCCAGAAGAGGTCATGGGAGTTGAACTGCTGTCTTTAGGTTTAATTCTGCAAGATATCCATGCATGCAAGCCCTCATGCCTTCACGGAGTTCAGCATCAGACTAGAGCTTTTATTTTTCACTTGTAAATTTAATTAACAAAAATTTTAAATGTTACTGTTTCATTGAGATTTGACCCAGACTAGAGCTAAAGGAGGGTACACCCACAAAAACGGGTAACCCATCAAATTTCTACTACCCAAATCAACCCGCAAATATTTGGTAACAATTGGTACGCAACTGCTACCCTGTGGAGTCCCACAGGGTTCCATTCTGTCCCCTCTCCTGTTCCACATGTATATGCAGCCGCTGGGCAAGGTCGTGAGGATCTCTGGATTTCATTGTCATCAGTATGCTGATGACACTCAATTCTACCTCTCTTTCATCCGACTCAGACCCTGCAGTCTTGGCGCTTACATGATGTCTGGCGACTGTGGGGGACTGGATGAGGGCAAGCCCACTGAAGTTGAATCCCAACAAGACGGAGGTGATGCTAGTGGGGAAGGCAGTGGGTATGGCATCCCCCATCATTGATGGGGTTCACCCCACACTGGTTCCCCAAGTTTGGAGTCTGGGAGTGCTCCTTGATGCACAGCTTCAACTAGATGCCCACGTTGGAGCTGTGATGAGGAGCACATTCCGCCAATTACACCTGGTGCAAAACCTGGCCACTACCATCCACGCTTTCATCACCTCAAGACTGGACTATTGTAACACACTCTATATGGGGGTTCCCATGGTGACGGTTCAGAGACTACAGCTGGTGAAGAATGCGGCGGCCCATATCCTTTATGGGAATGGGCTGCCCTTGGGGGGTGGTTACGGAAAGGCTGTTCTCAGTAGCCATGCCAAGGCTGTTGAACTCCCTCGTGGCAGAGGGCAGACCTCTCCTCTTTTTGATGGCAATGCAAGGCCTGACTGTTCCGTCAGGTCTTTGGCAAGGAAGATGGGTGAGGGTGGGTTTTTATTTTTATGGAGGGTGGCAAGGGTGGGATTTTTTTTCCCTCCCTCCTCTTTTCCTGGGAAGGGATGTTTCCCCCCATTTTTCTCCTCTTCTCCCCCCTTTTAGACGTTTTATGTGTATGTTGTTTGTGCATTTTTATATGTGTATTTTTATATTTATATACATTATAAGCTGTCCCAAGCTGCCTTTGACAGGAGGGGCGGAATATCAAATGTTTTAATAAATAAATAAATAAATAAATAAATACCACCCTGCTGGTCTTTCACACCCCTGGTGTGCACCCATTCCTAAATGTGACTGGTGGTGAATTTCTGCCCCAATTACCTGGTGGCTCTCTTAAAAGGGTCCTGCTCCCTAAGCCTTAAAGGGACAGGGGCCTTCCAGGCCAGCCTGTCACATCTCACCCAGGATATCCTCCTCCTATTCGGGCTACCACTCAGGCCATCCTACACTCCTGGGGACCCCACCTCCACCCAGGGCTATGCTCACTAACATTCACCCTTCCAGGGAATTCCACTTCACCCAGGGCACTAACTGAGGACTACCACTCAGTCTTTTTCATACTACTTGGGAGCCTCCTCCACCTCCACCTTGGGAGCCCAGGGTTATGCTCACTAAACACTCATGAGTAGACTCTTCTACCCAGCGTTTTGCTTCACTATATTATGGGTTACATCTAAACCTTTTACTAGGCCAGGAAGTCACCCATGCCCTCCGGCCTCCACCATCCTATACAGCTGGCCTCTACTTTCAGTCTCTTTGGGGACTTTAACCCCTTCCTAGGGGTCTTTGTATCTTAGCTAGGGAGGCATTTCTACACCCAACAACCCAACCCAGAGCCGGCTCCTCTCCCTACCTCCTCGCAGGCCTGAGGAATCTTCCTCCACCCATTCTGCTTTCCCATCACCACTTAACCTCCCTCTCAGGGCAGGCTCAACTCCCTACAACCTACCCTGGTATTCCTATCTCAGATTCGCCCCCATTTGAGTTGAGATGTCAGCCCACCCCTTCTTTTGACCATCACCTCCTGGGATCCCTTAACTTTAACACATGATTTGTCTCTCCGGCATCATAACCAAAACCCATACCTCTGTTCTATCCCAGGTTTATCTTCTCTCAATTCTTTACCCTTTCAGTGGCCAGCTTTTCTGCCTACACCATGCCACACTGTATCTCTGACTTTTCTGGTGGCCTTGGTCCCTTCCCAGGCCCCTTGGGTCACTTGATATCCCAGGGCACATCACCTTCTTAGTTCCCTGCCAATCTAGGCAGTAAACTGTATTGTCCCATTTGGGCCTCTGCTGATGTCCTATTTTGGCCCCATAATTCCTCTTCTAAATCCATATAGGCCTGCATTAGCCTTGTCTGGATCCAGAGTTCCCGTTCCATGGCCTCCATCTCATACCCTCCTTATTTCAATCTGGGTCTCCACTGCCCAAACCCTTCGTTCATAGTCACTCTCAGGCCACCCTTGCTCTGGACTTGTCTGAACCCCTCTGTGTCTTAACCATGGTTCCTGCAACCTCACCTGGGGTGCACTTGCCAGCTGCAACCCTCTGTTTTGTTATCAAAGTCCTCTTGCCTACTGGAGATTATTCCCATTCCTTGAGTCCCAAGCTTATGATGGGCCCCCCTATGGTGCCACATTCTCCACCACATTTTTTAACAGGGTGCTTACTGTTATTGTCCCATTGGCTCACTGCTCACTTACAGCTGTTTGTCTCTGGTCTCCTGGGTTCCTCGCCTCAAAATTTCACCTCCATGCCATCTTAGTTACTCCTTTTCATGCCAAACGGGGTCCAGGGCCAGGCTTCGTGTCTATGTCCCACATTTTGGCAACAGTTCCAGCTGCACTGCTTCCAGCTGCTGATTAACTCTGCAGTCCAGATCAATAATCCCCTCATCCAGCTCTTACTAGGTTCTCCAGGTCTGATACGATGTTCCCAGACTCTGGAAGCCTGTATTCCCACCAATCACCCTGCTGGCCTTTCACACCCCTGGCGTGCATCTGTACCTCACCTTGTCCTGTGATAAACTGCCGCCCCACTCACCTGGCAGCTCTCTTGAAGGAGCCCTGCTCTCTTAGCCCCACTGAGCTTAAATTTTACAGGAAATGAAATGTACTTTGGAATTTCTATGGATAGAAATTCCATGTTCAATGGGGAAATGTGTAACAGTGGGACACCCCAATCAGGACAGTGAAACTGATTGTGAAATGCTAACAGAGATCTGACAGGCTACTGAAGTTGGAAAAAGTAATAACTGGTGATTTCAGTTACCCTAATATTGACTGGGTGAATGTCTTCTCAGGTTGTGATGCAGAGGTAAAATTTCTATTATGCCGTAAATGACTGCTTCTTGGAGCAGCTGGTCCTGGAACCTATGAGAGAAGGAGTTACTTTGGATGTAGTCTTAAGTGAAGTGCAGGACCTGGTGCAAGGGGTAACTGGTAGAGCCACTTGTTAATAGTGACCATGATAGAATAGGAGGGAGATTCACACACACACACACACATACACACAACCCTACTGCAGTAACATTTAACTTTTAAAAGGGGAATTATGCACAAATGAGAAAACTTGTTAGAGGAAAACTAAAAGTAGCAGCCATGAGGATTAAGTGCATGCAAGAGGCTTGGAGATTATTTAAAACACCATTTTGGGAGTGCAGATTAAATGTATTCCAAATTTTTTTTAAAAGGTAGCAAGAGGACCAAACCTCTGCCCGGGTGGGTAAATGGGGAGGTGAAGGAAACTATTAGAGCCAAAAGGTGTCCTTTTAAAAAATGGAAACCTAGTACTATTGAAGTAAATAGGAAAGAGCATAAATATTGCCAGATTAGATGTAAAACATTAATAAGATGGGCTAAGAGAGAATTTGAAGAGCAATTTGCTAAAGACACAAACAAATATAATAAAAACCTTTTTGGTACATCAGTAGCAAGAAGGCTGCTAGAGAGTTGGTTGGGCCATTAAATGACCAAGGGGTGAAAGGGGAGCACAGGGAGGAGACAGACATTGCAGAGAAGCTGAATGAATTCTTTGCTTTGGTCTTCAGGACTGAGGATAGTGGGGAGATAGCCACGCTGGAACAAGTCTTTGTAGGTGAAGAATCGGAAGAACTGTCACAAGTAAGTGTGACTCTGGAGGAGGTTCTAGAGAAAATTGACAAACTAAATAGTAATGAATCACCAAGACCAGAAGGTATTCCTCCCAGAGTTCTGAAGGAAATCATGTATGAAGTTGCAGACCTACTATTGGTAATTTGTAACCTATCGCTAAAATCTACCACTCTACCAAAGAATTGGAGGGTAGCAAATGTAATGCTATTTTTAAAAAAGGGCTCCAGAGGTGATCCTGGAAATTATAGATAGGTGAGCCTGATGTTGGTGCCAGGCAAACTGGTGGAAATGGTTGTTAAGAACAGAATTACAGAGCATATTGATCAACGTGGCATAATGGAGAAGAGTCAACATGGATTTAGTAATGGGAAGTCATGCCTCAGTAATCTATTGGAATTGTTGAGGGTGTAAATAATAATGTGGATAAGGGGGAGCCAGTTGATATAGTGTATCTGGACTTTCAGGAGGCTTTTGTTAAGGTCCCCCATGAGAGACTCTTGAAGAAATTTAAAAGTCATGGGATAAGAGGCAGTGTCCTATCGTGGACTGGCAACTGGCTAAAAGATAGGAAGCAAAGAGTAGGACTAAATGGTCAATTTTCACAGTAGAGAGAAGTAACTACTCTAGTGGAGTGCCCCCCGGGGTCTGTACTGGGACTGATGTTGTTTAATATATTCATTAATGATATGGAGAAGGGAATGAAGAGTGAGGTGATTAAATTTGCAGATGACACAAAATTACTCAAGGTAAAATCCAAGTGGACTGTGAAGATTGCAGGAGCATCTTGTGAGACTGGGTGACTGGGCATCTAAGTAGAAGATTCAATTGAATGTGGATAAATACAATATGATGGACATAGAGAAAAATAACCCAAACTGTATGTATACAATTCTGGGTTCTAATTTAGGAGTACCACTGAGAAAAATGACCTTGGAATCATTGTGGACAATACATTGAAATCCTCAGCTCAGTGTGTGGTGTCGGTCAAAAAAGCAAATGGAATGTTAGGAATTATTCTGAAAACGGATAGATAATAAAACTGAAAATATTAGGATGCCTCTATATAAAACTATGATATGACCACACCTGGAGTATTGTGTGCAGTACTGGTCACCGTATCTCAAAAAGGACATAGTAGAACTAGAAAAGGTACAGAGAAGGGTAACAAAGATGATCAAGGGTATGGAACAGCTCCTGTATGAAGAGAGGCTTGATAGGTTGGGGCTCTTCAGCTTGAAGAGGAGATGACTGAGAGGCGATATGATAAAAGTTTATAAAATCCTGAGTTGTGTGGTACACGTAAATAGGGAGCAGTTATTTACCCTCTGTAACAGTACTGTAACAAGGGGACACTCCATGAAATTATCTGGCAGCAGATTTAAAACAAATAAGACCAAGTATTTTTTTCACTCAGCTCACAATTAACTTATGGAATTTGTTGCCAGAGTCAGTGGTCAAGGCCGGTAGTGTAGCTAGTTTTTAAAAAAGGATTGGATAAGTTCTTGGAGGATAGGTCCAGTAATGGGTATTAGCCAAGTAGGTTTTGGGGACGTAACCTCTTACTATTGGGGGCTGGAACAACAAGGAATGAATGGCCCATTGTGACCTGTTGGGTACTTCTCCCAAGAGACAGAGATTGGCCACTGTTGGAGACAGAATATTGGGCTTGATGGACCATTGGTTTTACCCAGTAAAGCACTAGTCTTATGGTTTTATGTTCTTTCAGGCCACTATGGCCATTTTTAAATGGACCGCAGTGGGTGGGGGATGATGTGCGGCCACGGTGGGTGGAGGTGGGTGAGGGCACACATCCATCTCCACCCACCTCCATCCATCTCCACCCATGGAGCATTGGGCACTGGAGCTCATTGCTCTGTGCATGGGTAATGGGTGTAGATGGGTATAGCGTGGGAGTGTGCTTGCATCCCCACTCATTCCCCGCAGCATTCACACGGGTGCCTCCATCCATTTCCATGCAGCAAAACTGTGTGGAGATGGGTTAGGGCACCTTGTGTGTAAAGGACCTATGTCACAGTCATGTACTACCTGTATCAAGCCATCAATTTGCCCTTTTGGGACTACCCATACTGATATGCCTTGATCTCCCTGCTTGGCCATGACTAGACCACTAAAATGTTTTTCAATTCTCCACCCATTGACATTTCCCTTCTACAGCAACTGCTGTCACTATCACCCCATTGAATGGCTGGCAGTTCTATCGGGTGGTGATTTTTCTGGTTAATTCACATTGAAGCTACTTTCACAGACTGCATCTGGCTTTGGGGGGCTGTTTTTGCTCCATCTTTAGCGCCTTTCTCTTTTTATTACTCCATTCTGCTTCCAGCACTGATTTCGTGTGAGCTTTCATCTTAAATAGCCAAAGATGTGTCTGGTGCTGGAATCACAGTGATTCAGATTTTTTTAGGATGGTGAATTGCATTACCATCTAAGCTTGTCATATTTGTTGCTTTCCAGATGGGCATCCTATCCAAACCTACCTGAAAAGCCCAATCAGAATCATACGTTACGACGATGGGAGTTTCCACTCCAGCGCCCATCAAGACAGCCTGAATTGTGATAATCTCTGCTGCCTGAGCAGAATGTGGCAAACCGCTTCCTGCTGTTAGTTTCCCATCTGAGTAGTGTATTGTTGCATATGCCATTTTGGGAGACTGGTTAACTGCATAGGATGACCCGTCCACAAACCTTACTTCAGGTTTTCCTTCCAAATTACCCAATTCTTTCCATTTAGTAATGGTCTTAAATGGACTGAGGAGAGGTGGCTCTATCTTTGGCAGGGGAAAATCATATTCAGCTCCCTCTACCAATAGCAAATAGGGGTAGGGATGGGTGAACAGAACACCGTCCGGACGTTCGGTCATTCGGTTCGAAACCCGAATTCGTGTTCGGCTGTTCGGTTCGTCCGAGTTTGGTTCGTCCGAACTCGGCTGAACATTCAAAAAAGTGCTATTGGTACTGAAACCGAAACCAAATTTTTTCCAGTATCGGTATTTTTAGCCCTGAAACCACCCTGGTGTCCACCCCTGGTGCCAGGAAGTCTGCTCCTCAGCTGCCTCCCCCTTCCAGTCATGTTTTTCCTGCCCAAAGTCACATTTTTCCCACCCCCGTACTCATCCGAACTCATGTAAACTTTTCCGAACTGTTCGGAAGTTCAAGCGTTCAGTTCGGAAGTTCAGTTTGGTTTTCCGAACAGGCCGAGTTTAGACCGAACTCCGAACTTCCAAACCGCGTTCACCCAACCCTACATAAGAGCATTTCATGAAGCTGTGCGTGTTTGCACTTCAACCTCCACATTCCTTTCCATTGGGGACAATGTCCATTTTGCTAGTCTTGGGCTGGATACATTCCCCTCCTCAATTTTTCCAAACATTATGTATTTAATTGGGGTACGGACCATCTGCAAAATCAACAAAGCGGAATCCATTAGATATAATGCCAATGATCCAAAGTCCATACTACTGCTAATGTCTCCCTTTCACATGGAGTAAAAGTAACCTCTGGCCCTTCTAGTATTTGTGAGGCATATGTCATTGACGTCTGGCCAGAAGGTCCTTCCTGACTCAAAATAGCCCCTCTTCCCTTGCGGGAATGTGACAGTCGCAGAATAAATGGCTTTGTGTCATTTGGATATACTAATTCCGGTCTTCCTGCTATAGTTTGTTCTAGGTCCAGCAGTGCCTGGACTTGTTCAGGACCCCACTCCCAGGGCACCCCTTTCTTTAATACTCATTCAATGAGTGTGCTCTTGAAGCATAATTCTCTACATAGTTGCAGAGCCATCCTGCAGTTCCCAAGATGGATCTTCAAGCAGCGGTCTCTGTAGAAGATGGTATTTTACTGATCAACTACACTTTCTGCTGAACAGGGGTGATTCCTCCCTGACCCAACACCATACCCAAATACCGTACCTCCTGGAAGAACAGTTGAGCTTTTCCCAAATTGACTTGAAAGCCTCCCTGCTCAATCAAGGTAATTACTTCCTCCAATAGGAGCACATGTGCTTCCCAGGGGGTCATCCAGACAAGTATCTCATCCACATATGAGATGCCATTAATTGGTGTGGTGCAATGATCACACAGTATAGTGACATTGACATTGCACATCACTGGAGCATTATGGAATCCCTGGGGTACTCGAGTAAAAGTGTACTGGCAATCCCTATATGTGAATCCAAACTTGTACCAACTTATCGGGGTGTAGCGGAATTACAAAAAAGGCATTTGACAAATCTAACACTGAAAACCATTTATGGTTTTCATCACCTCACCTTCATCACCTTGAGGCTGGATTACTGCAACGTGTGCTACGTGGGGCTGCCCA
>QEPC01001858.1:156312-175309 GCA_003113815.1 Sphenodon punctatus
GCCCAGCACGCCCTGCAGGGGGCGGGGAAGGTGGAGCCTCACGTTAATCCCGGAAGTAAAGGGAAAGATAAATAGTGCCGGCGGGGCTTGGCATCCCCGCCGGTAATCGATTTCGAGAGGCTGGCCCCTGGATTCCCTGAACCCCTTGAGAGCTATTCTGAGAGACTGAGAGCGTGTGATAGAGAGAGCGAGAGACTGAGCCCATACCCTGATCCTGGGTGAGTGTGGTGAGTGTGTGTGAACCCTGCCTATCCCTGAGTGCAGAGTGGTGTGTTGTGTATTCCCTGGTGACATCTTTCACACGAGTAGGACTTCCTGTAGTGTACCCCCGCTCCTTGCCCCCTACCCTTTGGATTGCAAGCCCCTTCTCCCTGAGCCCTCTTGTCCTTGTGTCCTGCACCCCTTTCCTTGGTCCCTCTCCTTCCCCCCACCTGTGGGCACGATCCTGGGCCCGAGCAGTTCCCAGAGAGAGAGAGTTTTCAGAGTGTACCCTTTCCCTTACCCTTGGGGGCAATTGGCTTGCTCACAGAGTCCCTATGATGAAAAGGGTTGCCTTCCATTAACGAGGGAAAGCCCACCCTACAACCTGAGGGACATTATTACCGGAGGGCGTTACATTCGTAAGAGCAAGCCGCCCTATTACTCATTGTGTGAAAGTGGTAGTCTCCCTGCTCTGAAGCTCGACCCCACGACCTTATCCTCCTTTCACCTAGTGCCAGTGACAATAAGGTTCATGCTGGCAGTTCAGCTCTAACAATTGTTGGTTCATCTGGTCATCTGTCTCATCTCTTGGTGCGTATTTAAGAGCCCTATTCCATAGTGCCATTCACAACGAGTCTGAACCTCACCCCCACCCCCACATACCGCCAGGGCGTTCCCATCCTCTGTCTCTATTCATTCTTTTGGGACTCCCGTTATGTCCTTGATTCTGGAAGGTGATCTGTGCAGCCACATTCCCCCTTCTGTTTATCTGGGAAGACTTTGCTGGCTAATACATGTGTTCATAGACCCAAAGGGGCCAGAGGACACAGAGACTTAATTCTGTCTCTCTGTTTTATAATATACGACAGCCACTATAGCTAGCAAACATGAATTCTTTAATCAATATTACATAATTTAAAAAAAAAATACCACAATGGTATGGACCCATTGATACAATAATATTGAAAAATACATATCAACAATAATAAGTAATAAGTATACAATTATACATACAAAAAAATTCACCCACAATGAAAGAAAAGACATCTAAATGGCAATAAAGATGGGATATTTCCAATAACAGAAGCACAGCTTACACACACAACAAATAATAGTGGAATGATTCCACAATGGTAAAAGGCATAGCTCACATGGGGAGCACACGCATACGCATTTCGGGGAGACCCCCTTCTTCAGTGCTGTAGCCTTTGCCAGTACCCACAGAATGCTTAAATCTCTAATATTCCTTCTTCATACATGAAAGAGGAAAGAATTCACACTTGTATTTCCCTTCTTTTTTGGAATTCTAATTGAGCCTTCTTCTTCCTTTCCTCAGCCCAGTTCCAAACATGAATGCAAAACTGCAGCTTTCCTTGGGGACTTGTAGGGCCAATGCTGGGGGATGGAAGTTACATTTATCTTTACTATCCCGTGCAGTTTTAAAAAATAATAATAATTGGGTGCCACATTGCTTCTAGTTCTGCCTGCTGCTTGGTTGGCACTTGGCACCATGAGGCCAATAGGATCTCTCTGCCTGGCTCCACTTCCCCCATGTCTGGTCTGTTCAAGTTACCAGTGCCACAGTACCAATGCCTCCTGCTTCTTTTGCCCAAAGGTCTCTCTCAGATGCACTCCCCCCCACACCCACCCACCTGGGTGACTACTGCTTCAAGCTGATGTGCCGTGCCACGCTTTGGGCTGCTGCCACTCCATTCTGTGATGATGGTCTCTCTCCCTTATGTCTCCTGCACACTCTCAGCAACCTTTGAAGCCATGAAATGCTAGCTAGATGGAACAGTAAGTCTTCTCCTCTCCTTTGCCAGTCCCTGCTGTTTCGGCAGCCAGTGCCTGCTTCCTGCCAGTGCCTGATATGTCCTGTCCAGTCCACCTACTGTGTGCTAAATAATCTCTCACTGATATTTCTGCCTCCCAGGGGCAGTCTTTTGGGTTGCTCCACATCCGCCACATCCTCCACCTCCCAGGGGCTGTTGTTCTGTCAGTCTTTTGGGTTGCTCCACATCCTCCCTCCTACAGCCTCCCTACCACTGCCATTCCAGGTGCCTGCCTTTGACTGGCACTGCATGTGCTGCTATTTATCTGATTAATGGTCTTCAAGGGGACAACTTCAATTGCTTATAAAATCGGGTGCCTTTATCAAATTGTCCTGTAGTTTGGCAAGGTATGTGAAACATTCCTGCCAAATGACTTGTAAACAGGACTTGTAAACAATATGGAATATAAAAATGTTACAGCTGGAAATATAGATTCAAGTTAATGTCTTATAGCATCAATACCCTTTATCCAAACTTTCTGGAAATTGGCAGGGGTGTTAAGCTTGTGGAGGGACATAATATTAAAAGGTTTCATACAAATTGGATGGACAATAAAAAAGTTGTATCCATTAATGTATGGATCTTTTCTTAAAATCACAACATTCAGTTGCTTGTAAAATCGGTTTCCTGTATCCAATCATTTGGAAACATGGTACACATATTGCCCTCCATCGAGGGTACAATCTCCCCCATTTTCATCAGAATCAAATAAGAAACAAAAATGTTATAGCCAGAAATGTGTTTTTCAGTTTCCTCCCTTTATTTCAAAAACAAAATGTCATTTTCATTTCTATTTTTGTTGTTATTATTTGTCATTTTCATTATTGCAACAGCTATAATGAAAAGAATAATTTTTGTTATCTTTATTATAATAACGAAAATTATACCTCCTGGGGTTTTTCTCTTCAACTTGAAGCCTTGCCATACTTGGAGAGCCACCATCTGCTCCTGTGCAAGTGCCTGGCTGCTTCAGTGCCTAGCACCTGCTGTATGCCAGTGTTTGCTCTGTCCTCTACCCAGCTACTGCGTATCAGTTTCACACTATTTCTGCCACCCTGGGGCACTCTCAGAAGGTTTGTGGAAGGGACAGTGTCAGAGATGCACTTTTGGAAGGCATGCAAATGAAAGAAAAATGTTTTTTTTCTGGTGCACACCTCTAACCCCATCTGTAGTATGGTACTGTTGTTCTGTCACTCTCTCCTTGGGGAATTTAGTTACACTCCCTTGACTCCCTAGCAGGGTAACTTTTAGGTGCTTTAAGTCTCGCCTCCACCACCCCTATGGCCAGCCCAGTTTGCAAAGTAGAGACTTCAACCACTTCCTAGTGGGTTCCCTGGAGTTGCCACACCAGCACAAAGCTTTTGCATGCCTGGGCTTCTAATTCCCATATGGGATGCTCTCACCTGTGTCCAGCTGAGTCCTCTCCCTCTTGACTGTCTCGGGATGCAGGTCAGCTCCCACTCGGTGGCATCTTGAGCCCTCCTTCACACTCTCTGTCCAAGCCTCCATGGCTCTTCACTCTCATTGGCCTACTCCCAGTCTCTTTGCCGTAAAGCCCTGCCAAGCCTAGCTGTCAATAAGACACATGGCCTGATTCTTAAAGAACCCGCAGTTCTTAACCACTCTGCCCTGCCACACTTCTCCCCCAACCCCCAGAAGACATGAGGCCACACAACTTTTCAAACAGGGCTGGAGTAGGCAGTTTTCACTTGTGGGCAATCAACAACATCCAATGGGGGTGCTCCGGTGTCCACCGACAATACATACACTAATAGATCCCCAGTGCATAGGAGGGCCGGAGGTCAAGCGCCTGTTGCATATCTGGAACGCACCTGTCATAACCATCCCTGATTGCCTTGGTGGCCAGGGTTTGTCCTGACCCAACATCCTTGATGTCTGGTGCCCTGGGGAATTCTCTTTTCCCTCATCCCTAAGGTGTGGCTTCTTCAGGGCTGCATTTTCCCCTTTCCTCCTTTTCCAGAATAATCAGGACATAACAAGATCTGCAGCCCTCTTTTCCTGTTCCAGTGGCTCATCTCCCATTTGACCTCGCCAAGAAATTCATTGGGTAGCTCCACATCTGTGCCCATCTCCCGTAGCTCAGCTTGTATTTGCCACTTCATATTGATGCCCAGGGTTTGGACTCCATGCTGATCCCAACCTCTGGCAAACTGGGTGTGGCCTGGACTTCCTTTTTCTCCAATAGCCTGGTGGCTACCTCGTTTTGACAGTTGGCCTCCCTGTTTGCTGCCATGAGTGGGGGTGACTGACTCCTACCTCCTCTCTTTTGTCACTCTCCAATGAGGCCAGGACCTGAGACAAGCTCACTTCTTCCATCCTTACAGGATGTGCTCCCCTCCTTATGACCAGCAGTATCTGGTCATGGCACGGCTTCCACTGGCGACCCCATCCTGATTCTGCATCCTTATCCTTCTCTGCCACCCTGGCTGGGGTACCTGAGGCCCAAGGTTTGTTTAGGGCAGGCCAGTCATGGGCTATTATCACAGGCCAAGGTAACTGCATGACTACCCCTACCCTGACTCTGTAGGATTTAGGGCCCACCATTAAGGGTATTCAGGTAATGGAATACTTACAACCTCTGGTTGCCATGGACACACCATAACACCCCATTGCCCCTCGGGTCCCAATCCATTGGTTGGACCAGATGGCTCCAGATCAGGGTTTGATTAGACCTGGAGTGGAGTCCAATAGGGCCACCACTGGCCAGTTTCTTACATAGACCCAATGGATATAGGGTCAGATCTGGTACTTCATTAGATTGGCATAGATTATCAAAGCCGTACCCACTGTGGGCCTGATAACACTCCATGGCTGGGCAGTCCATCATTAAGTTGCTTCATTTGCCTCAACGGAAGCATCAGTAGTCTGTCCCTCCGTTTCTCCCCCCTTACCAGGTGAGGTGGTAGCCATGGTTCTACTTCTTGGATCAGGTGCTCGCTTGGTGGTGTGAACCTGGGCTGTCTCCATTTTCAGAGTGTTTCCCTTCTCCCCTGGTTTATGCTGTTTTTTGGTGGGAGATGCTGCCCTTGTTTAGGTTGCCTGTCTCCCAACTCCAGTGTTTTGGTGGTGCTTATGGCCTCCTCCGTGGTGGCTGGTTTCTGTCTCCGTGCCCATACTCGCATCTCCTTTGGGAGAGTCTGCAGGAACTAATCCATGGCCACCTGTTCTACTACATGTTCCAGGGTTTGGGACATTGACTTATGCCACATGGAAGCCAAATCTGAAAATTTCTGCCCTAACACGTGCGTGCTCATGGACTTGCTATGTTTCAGATTCGGGAATTGAGTTTGGTAAGAATATTCAGAAATGTTGTACTCTCTGAGTATGGCCTCCTTGGCATCCGCATGCTGGGCTGCTGCAGCTACCTCAGGACCTGATACATAGCTTAAACTTCCCTAGTGCAATCCTATGCTACCACCTCCATTTGGGTGGAAGTGATAGGTGCCATATGCTAGGTGAGTGCCTGGAGGAGATGCTGCTGAAGCTTCTACTATTGTTGCTGCTGTTGCAGCTCCTTTTGCTGCTTCAGCATCTGCATAGGGTTGCCACCTGTATTGGTTTTTTACCTGACACTTCCATAGGCCAAAATGGAAGTGTCAGGTAAAAATAAAATGACCAAAAGTGGCAACCCTACATCTGCACCATGGCAGCTTGTTGCTGCACACCATGGCACAGAGCTTCTGGAATGGGTCCTCAGGCTCCATTACTTTGCCTCAATTCCTTGTTTCCACACCAACCCCCACTTTTTATAATAGTATAAACTTCCTTTTAATGTGTGTGCTTGATGGTAGACACCAGGGGTACCCACATTCTCCATCAATGTTTCTCAGCTCAGCCAAGACCCAGGCTGCTTTTAGACATGCGTGGCGAACACACTGCATAAAATCACGCTGTGTGTAAATATCCCGCGTGTGGGATTTAGACGTGACATTTTGCGCATTACAGCTGGTCTCACATTCTTTTAAAGCCGCAAATTAAATACCTCAACATCGAGGTATTTAATTTGCAGCTTTAAAAGAATGCTGTTGAATTATATCTTTGCAGGATGGGTTTTGGCAGGGGTTGTTGGGAGGGGAAAGATTTTCCCCTATTTGCTAGGGAAGTCGCTCTTAGGATCACTGATATAGATACACAAGAAGAGATAGCTAAAATTAGGGCCTCCCCTCATATGCAAAATTATTTGTTTTGTATACCACCTTGCCTTGGCATGGCCACTTTCTTCTGTCCCACAAAGAGGGAAGTATCTATTTATGTCTGCCCGTTTCAATGCCCTGCCACAGTGGTATCTGAGGGACGTTTTTCTGCCCTGTGTTTTGCGTATCATTTGTGTCTGTTTGATCAGCTGCAATCAGAGACCACTGAACATGTTTTGTTCAGGTGCCGGCTTTATGACGGGGCTCATCAGAAATATTTGTCCTCCTTTCTGGGAAAGTATCTTGGGAGAACTGACCATAACCTTTTAGTACTGGCCTTAGCTGACACTGATCCCCGGATTACCGACTCAATTGCTCCGTTCCTGATTGCCGCTATGAACGCTCGTCAATCATTTCTTCAGTTAAAATGTATCCCTGCTTCATGACGCTGAGTCATGGCATTGGAGTTTAGGGGAAGTCATTGCTAGCCTAGTATAGCTGGGCCAAGCGAGGTATTTGTATATGTCTTTTTTGGCTATTATATACTTTTAAAAAAATTATTATTAGTGTCCCCTTTACCAAGATATCACCCTTTTGGGTTTTATCTATCCTCAACGTATGTAGATTTTGTGTTTGTTTTTTTCTTTAATAACGATGTAATATGCCGATGTTATGAGCATATTACGATGTGTATAAACTTGTGTTCTTTCTTATTGGCCTTGGACATAAATAAACATTATTATTATAGTTATGGGGATTCTGTAGTCTGGTTGCCTGAAACAGCAATTTCTTTCACTGCAAATATCCATCTGGTCTCTCCCCTATACCTTGGCTGTCCGGGTGGAATCTTACATCCATGTTCTTTCCTGGATCTACTAAATTAATCACATCCCTAATTATAGTAACTAAGCTGTCCCTTTCTGCCTATTGTATATCCTCCAGGAGTCCCAAAAAGACATCCAACAGAAGAGATTCCCCCAACAGGAAGGGATAATCTGTGAAGGTTAGACATGGCAGGATATATAATTTTGCAAACCAGGACACTACATTTGTGCATATAATTGTGCAAACCAGGACACTACATTTTCAGGGCAACCATTCCTAATGTCCTTTTCAATGCCTGTATCTGTTCAGGCTTCAATAATTGGTTTAATGTAATGGTAATGGTAGTAGTCTGTTCCTGGTCTCTGTCTTGGATCCTTTCTTCCTTATCCTGTCTGGTAACCAGAGCCATAGGAGCTTCATTACCATTACCATGCAACACGCAACTGCCTGACAATTCACACCTTGCACTGACCAAATATCATCCCATATCTCCTCACTTCCCTCCTGCTTATCCTCCTCATAATCATAATAAGGGGAAATGAAAATTGGGCTCTTCTTCATTATCGTATGAATCCCCTCCCCCCAGGAGCAGCAATAATACCCTGGACTGCTGCAAGCTTTTGTTTCCAGTCAGAAATCTGCTGCTAACCTTCTGTACGGTCTCCCCTAGACGTGTTTTTTCGTTCCTCCATTACTACGCATACACTTGCCTAAGCTTCCTTACACTTTTTCTCCCAGTTGCTTTCCCTTTTCTGCCAATAAGTAATTGTGTCCTTATGTTTAGCCGTCTCCCTCTGGGAGCTGTTCATCAGAGCAGCCTGTGTCAGGCACTGTGCTGTGCTATGGCTGAGTCATGCTGCACTTCCAAGTGCTGTGCCTGGCTCCAAACTTCCTTTAACTATGTCTGCAACTGGGGCTGTTCTTGGGCTTGCACATGCACTATCTTGTCTAAAGTTTTCCAAGCCATTAATATAATAACTGGAGCTGAAACAAAGTCTTCAGAAAACTTTGGAATTTGACGAATATTAAGGTATTCAGTTTGGAAAGGATGAATTCTGAAGTTCCGAGGACCAAGGTCATTATTCGGAAAACTTCGGAAACCTCTACTCGCGTGGAGGGCTGGTGGACAGTTGAACTTCCCTTCTTCTGGAAATGAAACTTTAGTGCCATATTTGGTAGGAGGAGGCATGAGAGGGGACAATTGAGTGATGGTAAGCCAGATGGCAAGTTTTAATTGTCTGGCTAAGTCAGATGGTCAGCTTTTGAATTGTCTGGCAGGGAAAAAATAGAAGTGTCTGTACTGCAGCCATTTTGTCCATTCTCTTTGGTGAATTTGACTGCGTTGCATGCTAAAGTGCTGCTGGATCTCTAAATAATCAGTTGAGGGGGGTGCCTGGCCTGGCATGGCCTGGCATGGTATGGTTTGGCCTGTCCTGTCCATATGAATGAATACTTTTATTGTGTAGCTGAATTGGCTATTACAATGTTACAAAACAAACTAGTAGTATGTTACAAAACATACTAAATTAAAATACAAAATAGGGGATGAAACAAATTAAATCAAATTATCCTTAGTTGCAGACATCATATTACATCATCAAATTAAATAATACTAGTCATAATAAAATCCAACAATAAAATATAATTAATACCTTAAGTAAAACTATTACCTGAGATAAAACATAGTCAATACATAATTCCCAAGAATCCTAACTCAAACAAATAGGGTATGGGTTATCTGTTGCCATTAACTCTTGTCTGCCTTATTTGAATAGTATTCTCACAAAAAGTGGCAACTCTCCTCATAACCCCAGAATCTATTGAACTGAGGAATTTTGGAAACAACATAGTGAGGGGATTAGCAAAATCTACATAAAGAGCACATAGGTATTTTTTTCTAGTAGCTACATATATGGAACAATCAAAGAAAATATGACTAATAGTCTCTACAGCCATCAGATCACAAAGGGGGCAGACCCTCTCTTCTCTTGGGATGTTCTTATACCAGTCTTCTACCAGGGCTGAGGCAAAAACATTACAGCGGAATTTGGTAAATGTGCTCCTAGGATGGAAATTCAACCAAGTGTCGAGGTATCCTGGACCACTACTAGGAGAACTTATTCTTGAGTACAATGGGGCAATCTTTTGTGACATCATAAGAGATTTCTCATATTGCAATTCTTGATCTAAAATTCTCCACCTGATCAAGGCAACAGCACCGTTCATGCCGAGATGTCTCAGGGCTTCCTTAGAAAAACCCAACTTAAGTCCTGTCCATAGGGCCAATGCTGGAGGGGTGGGGGTTACATTACCCTTTACCATGTTATGCAATTAAAAAAATTAAAAATAGTTGGGTGCCACATTGCTGCCCGCTGTTTGGTTGGCACTTGACATTATGAGGAGGGATCTCTCTGCCTGGCTTCAATTCCCAGGTTTGCTTTGTTGGTGTGTTCAAGTTACCATTGCCACAATGCCGTGCCAAGGAAGAGGGTGACCCTGGAGGGGGAGAGGTGTGAATGTCTGGTTTTTAATTTTGTGATTCCTGCTGGGACCTGTGGTTGCTGGCTTTTTTTGGTGGGATTTATTTCTCCATGCAGTTGCAGACTGTTTTGCAGGAGTTCTTGTCTTCTTCTTCTTGCGCTAATGTGCCTTGCTAGCCTGCATTTTTGTGCATGGCTTGGTTGGCATAATGATAAAATGGTGTACTCACTACTGATGGTGGGCCATGGTGTGAATACACTACTGTTGTTTTTTATTTATTATTATTATTATTATTATTATTATTATTAATTGTCTTTAATAATAATAATAATAATAATAATAACAATAATAATAATTTCTGCATGCAGTTGTACTTTTGGGGTGTTGTCTTCTGAAGCGATTGTCCCACTCTTGTTAGCCTGCTTTTCTGGGTAGTGCTTTTCTGGGTAGTGCTGTGGGTTCAAGAACTTTGCAACAACTTTCTGAAGTTTCTGAAGATTCTGACATTTTTTGATGTTCTGTGCTTTGGTCTCCCAAGTCTGAAGCTTCAGCAAAAACACTCAATTGCCTCCGAGTACTCGGACTGATTATTCGGAACTTTGAAAATTGGTCCGAATACCCGGAAGTAATATTCGGTTCAGCCCTAATAATAACGCATGCATTGCTGATAGAGCCTTCTTCTTCTGGTCTGACTTTTGGTTAGTAGTTTCTACATATTTTTCCTGTTTGAACAACAGATCTACATATACTCCCTTCCCCACAAAAGAACCCGCAGACCATGGGTTTTTCCCTAACCTTTCTAATGCTTCCATATTTGGGATAGGTTCCAAACAAAGGGAGGGGGGTATGCATCCCGACTAGGGCTGAACCAAATAGTACTTCAGGGTATTCGGACTGGTTTTTGAAGTTCCGAATAGTTAGTTTGAGTATTTGGAGGCAATTTGGTGTTCTTACCGAAGCTTTGGACATCAGAGACCAAAGCACAGAACGTTGGGCACCCTGGCATGGAGGGAACTTAACTCCTGGAGCCAGGCAGAGAGATCCCTGTGGGCTACTCATGGTGCTGCTGTCTGACTGCCAAGCCAACCAAACAGCAGTAGTCAGCAAGCATTGTGTCCCCAGTGGAACCATTTTTTTTCTTAATTAAACATGGCATGCAAACCTCCCATGCCCCAGCATTGGCCCTATGCACAGGCAGGCCAGGACAAATCATGTCATGTTATGCCAGGAGCCCATCCAGCCCAGCCAATTAATCACAGATAGCAGTGTAGCAGCACACAGCCAGATTTACCAGAGATTAGGATGGCTCTGGAATGTGTGTACAAGTTTTGTTTTTTTGGCATTTTTCTTTGTATTGGCTGCAGCCTTGTACCAATCAAACTAGCGATCTGACTTGGCCAGTCAATCAGTTCAAAATCTGCCTTAACCCATGACTCAACTGTCCCCTTCCACCCCACACCCCACCCTCTTACCAAATATGGCACTGTTTCCAGAAGATTCTGGGAGCTTCTCCAGACAGGCCCAGGCATGCAGTTGCTTCCAAAGTTTTCTAAAGAGCAGCTGCGCTTTCCCGAACTTTGGAAACTGCCAAAGTTCCCAATCCGGGTTGAAGACCCCCAAATTTGGTGATTTCTGAATAATTCTGAAGACTTCGTTTCAGCACTAATCCCAACCCATGCCCTCCTACAGAGAACATAATTCAATTATGTCTCCTGAGACTTCCTAGTCCTCACAGAGCACTGTTTCAGCAAGGTTGTGACCCTTCAGAAAAGATGTAAGTGTCTTTTTTGCACCAATACCTGCAAAAACCCTTAGGTTTTTTCCTAACTCTTCTAATGCTTCCATATTTGGGATAGGTACTTCCAAACAAAGGGGAGGGTTATGTGTCACTCCCATGCATCCAGACCCATGCCCTAAATTTTATGCAAGAATACAATACAATCTTGCAACATCCCCCACCCCCCGGAGTTATTCTCACCACATAGGTTTTGTGCAGCTGCAGGTGCTGTCAGGTCCATTGGCAGATGGCCAGTCTGTCGGCAGGTCCTACTGGATCCAGGTGGCAAAGTATGCACCAGTCCCTACAGGTCCTTCATTTTTATAATTTTGCTTTACATAACCAGTTATTTTCCAGCTGTTGATGGTTTCTCCAGGTGACTTCCGTCCATTATTTTATTCTTTCTTATCTCTCATACATGTTTAAACTATTCAGATTATTTATGGTTTAAGTGAACAATATCAACTACATAATTTATGATTTAGTGATTTAAGTAAACAAAGTAAACTTAGTGCTAATTAGTTGCAAACATCCATTTTGTGATAAGCTATTATTTTTGTTAAGGGTGGTGATTCCTGTTTTCTCCTTAATGCATGGGACATATTTTCGGTAGCTTACCCCATTCAAGGCCTACTGCTTTGCTCTAAACACAGCCTGTTGCTCTAATCAAGGCCTGCCACCTTGGTCAATGTACAGGCCCACTGCTATGGTCAAGACACAGGCCTGGGCCTACAGCCAACAGGAGGGAAAAGATTCCTTCCCCATTCTGTTCATCAATAAAGCATCTTTTTTCCTCCCCCAGTTCTGCTCTGCTGTGGATATCCATATCTTACTGTCTCTCACTCGTGTTCTGCTACTATGGTTATACATCTCTACAATACTGAGGCACACGATATGGCTCAATCTGTGGCCTTAGCAAAGTCCTCTGTAGTACAGAGTTCCCCCAGAAACCAACAGACCAGTAGATATTCCAAAGACTCTGTTTTTGTCACAGTTGCAGATAGCCAAAATTATCTCTGCGTGTATGATAGAAATGGGCTGGTGAAGTTAAGAGCAGTATTAACCCAAGTGGGACACCCTGCTTGATTGAAAAATCAAATCATTTTTTATCTTAATGAGCCTGATGTTGAGCTAAGCAGGAAATCATCATAAGTTTCTTTTTACTTGGTACCCATAAATTATATTGATTGCTGGAAATAACATACCTGATGGCAGCTGGAGAACGTTGGAGTTGAAACAGAAGCCATTTAATATTTCATGCTGGCAATAGGGTTTCAATCACAAAAGCTAATTTAAATGTCTGGCTTTGTACCACAGTATTGTTCCTTTTTCATCCTTGCTGTAAGAACTAGCATTATTCTTAATGGGTGTTTTCAGATGACATGTGACCCCACATGGCCACCCAGGAGCCACAGAGCTGATTACCCATCTGAAGGTGGAGCGGGGGAATGCGTGCTCCTATGAATCACAGAGCACCCACTCATGGTCATGCACAGAGCACTGGGGAAATATGGAGTTCTCCGTGTGGGGCCAGCCAAATATATAGTGGCCACTTCCATGGCTGGGGCAGCCGTGCTGGAAGCCACCTGTTTGAAGAGCTCTCCACTCATTCCGCCCCCCCCCCCCCCATTGCCTTGCTCATGAAAAAACAGCAATTTGTGAGCATTTAAAAGGATTTGTTTTGAAACAAACATGCATTTTAGGTAACTGACTGATGTTTACAAAAATCTTTGGGTCTTTTAAAATTTGGTATAGTCACATGTCATAGTATTATAAACCAGAGTGTAATTAGAAAAATTTAGGTTAATGAAATTTGTTTGGGACTAAAGTGTTAGGAAATTGCTTAACTTAGGATGTTCTGTTAGCCACCCTGAAAAATGGGTTGCTCAAGTGGTTATAGAAGGTATTGTCTAAAGGGGAAACCTTTTGAATAAATGAGTGAAAATCTTCTTTCAACATGCTGCAAGTATTGATCTTGCAACATGTCGAGCATACTGCTATTCCAAATAAGTGTGGAAGCCTGTGTTTAACCTTTAGCATATCCTGTCCATGTTCTATCCTGTCCAGATGGGGTCAGGAAAATGTTCTCCTGCCTGTGGTGTATCAGTACATACCAGATAAACATCTGATGGGACTTTAGCATAAAACTTGTAAGAGTGTCTAGTTGTGTATTTTATGTTATCATCACCATGGTTATTGGAAAATGATAATTTGGGATTTCCTAATGTACAGAAAGTAAGGTTGCCATATTGGCCCCAAATATAGGCAATAGAGAGAAAGTAGTACAGTGATATCCTTTGGAACAACTCCAGTAGGTGGAGGTATGCAAGCTTCCGAACCTCACTGAGTCCTTCATCAGGCAAGTCAGGAGTTAGAACTGTAGACTGAACAAAGTAGTGAGGTATATACAGTGATTGGAAACAATGTCAAAGGAAGGGGAAGAGAAGGTGTATGTACCTCACTGCTTTGCTCAGTCTACAGTTCTAACTCCTGACTTGCCTGATGGACCCTGTGAGGTCTGAAAACTTGCATACCTCCACCTCCAATAAAAGATATCACCAGATTTTCTAATGTCACTTTATACTTTTAATAAAGAAAATGTTTATTTAAGCCTTCACCTTTCTGGGGTTTCTAGCCAATCCAGATATTATCATTGATGCTGTATTTATTTACAAGTTTGGGAAGTGGGATGCACATGCAAATTAGGTATGGCTTTGATAACATCAGAAAGGCATGCCATGCATGATTGAAGATTTTTGGCGCAATGACAAACTGTACTGAGGTGAGCCTTTCCGATGTCATCAAAGCAGCACCTAATTTGCATGTGCGGCCCACCACCAGAACTGTAAGCACACTTTAATGCATGTCTGAAAGCACCCAACGTTAACAGAATCAGGTCTTAGGTGAGCTTAGATTTTCTTAAATGCTGGTTCAAAATGAGGCTATTCCCAGCATGCACGATCTAAATACTTAATACATGAAAAACTTAATTGGCATTTACAGTGAAGTTATAACACCAAAGGCATTGCTGAAAGATCCCAGTTTTAAGAATAAAAATACCAGAATTTATTTTTCTAAATATCCTCTTCCTGTGAGATCCTAATGCTGTCTGCTTTTAATAATCATACAAATTAATGTAAGATCATTAGTTTTAATAAGGTGGTAAGCCCAGGTTTTAAATTGACTATGCTGAGTAATAATTAGCATAGGTTATAGCCGGCATAAATACGTTTTCTCTGTAAAATATTTATGCTAAATATTCATTGGTATATTTTATGATAACTTGCTTTCTTAATAATCTTCATTACAAACTGAAAACTGGTATGTAACCGGTACCTTTCCTTCCTTTGGGCATACATGAATTGTTTCTGTCACTGTTATCTGAAAATATACCCTTATGATAACCTGAGTTGTCTGGATGCATGGTAATAACCATATCCAGGCCTAGAGAAACACAAAAACCAAAAGGTATTTAGGTTAATCATTTTTCAGTAACCTAATATCTAGGACAGCACCTTTTTGTGGGGGATTGAATGACTATTGCATTTCAGATTAAGATACAAGCCCCAGTTGTTGGGGGACCACCCATCTTCTAGGGGGAAGAAAAAACAAAAACCAACCAAGGAGGCTTATTTTAGTTTCTGGCTTAAATTCAAGGAATGATACCATGATAAAAAGGAAATAATAAATCAAACCTTTTGAGTTGTCTTCAAGATAGATTAGCATTAGATTGGAATATAAAACCTCTAAAGAAGAAACACAGTTTGGCAACAGCAGCAACCCTGAAATCCATTTAGCGCAGCTTGCAGATGATTAGGTTTCTGATGGCAGCTTCTGTATCTAAACCCCAGGGAATCTTGTGCATAGCTTAAGTTAATGGATCTTCAGCTGGGTCTTGCAAACACTTAAAAAGTACTCTTTGAAACATTATCAGCCATACCCCTATCCTTAGCAATCAAAGTTTTTTGTGGGAATGCAAGCCCACACACAGACTGTGGGAAACAATGAGCTTCCTGTGGTGTGGTTACAATTGAGGATGCGGACAGGCTGGACAGGCCACTGACTGGCTAAGGCCCAAGGGGCCTGATCTTGGTTCCTGTTTTCTTCCCACTGAAGGAGGAAAATATCACTTCTTAATGAGGCACGTGCCATGTGATTGCTGTGCACCATTGAGCTAGCTTGGGGGCGGCAATGTGTGGCCAGAGAGGAGCCTGGAATTACAAAGGGGGATCGCTGGTGTGGTGCAGTAAGACCATTGTATCTGTTAAGGTAGATAGTGAAACTTGTGTAGCTGGGTATATCATTGTAATCTGGCAGGAACTGTTTAAATTAAACTTCAACCCTTATCCCAGCACCAGGAAACAGTGGTTTGACTGTTCGATGCAAAGAAGTTAGTAACATGTAAACATGGTGCTAAATAGACTATTGACTTGAAGTGCTGCAATCTGGATCTACTTATAAGGGAGCTGAAGTGGTGGCAAAGATTTTTAGACATTACCAGTTACATGTGGATTTGTTTGGTTCACTCTGAAGCTCTTGATTCCCGAAGATATTCCTGTAATCCAGCAATTCCCAGAATTTTTGGACCCAGCCGCCACATTTCTCATTCAGTCCATCTCATGCTTATTAATTATTAATTATTATTATTATTATTATTCGCATTTATATAGCGCAAGTGATGTACCAGGCGCTTTACAGAGAATAAGATAGACACAGTCCCTGCCGGAGACCTTACAATCTAAAGACAGGGGGAGGGCAGACAGGGAAGGGGGAACAGAGGGAGACACAAGGGATGCAACATTCATGAGGACGTGGGAACTCAGGTACATGTTCTTGGCTTGGCTGCAGTAAATTGGGAGTTTGCAGATAACAGGTGGGGGATAATCCTGGATGGGTATGATTAGCAAGAATTAGGAAGGGCAGAGCGGAAGAAGTGGGTTTTGAGGAGGGACTTGAAGGTATGGAGGGTGCGGGCAAGGTGGAGGACGGCAGGGAGCGGAGCAGTGAGGGAGAAGGGACAAAGGAGGTTGGGGGAGCAGGGGAGGCATGGGAAGGTGAGGGAGGGTATGGAAGAGGAGTGGAGTGCTCGTACAGGGGTATAGAGGGAGATTGGGGCAGAGAGGTAGGGGGGAGTGAGGTTGTGAAGGGCTTTGTAGGTGAAGATGAGGAGCTTGTGCAGAATATGCTCAGGAAGGGGGAGCCAGTGGAGAGAGGAGAGGAGAGGCTGCACATGGTCAAAGTGACAGGCTAGGTTGATGATCCTGGCAGCAGAGTTTTGAACAGAGATGAGGGAAGAAAGGTGAGAGCGGGGAAGGGCAGCAAGGAGGAGGTGGTTACAATAGTCGAGGAGTGAGAGGACTAGGGCATGGATGAGAGTTTTGGCAGAGGAGACAGACAGAAAAGGGCATATCTTAGCAATGTTGTGGAGGGAGAAGCAGCAGGATTTGGCCACGGAGTCAATGTAGGGTTTGAAGGTAAGGTGCGAGTTGAAGATGAAGCCCAAGCTATGGACTTGGGGGACAGGAAGGATGAAATTGGAAATTGACAGGGAAGAGGGAGAGGAAGGATTGGGAGGGAAGATAAGGAGTTCAGTTTTCGCCATGTTCAGTTTGAGTTGGCGTTGAGACATCCAGGAAGAGATATCAGAGAGACAGTTGGTGAGACGAGCTTGAACAGAGGGGGAGAGGGAAGGAGTGGAGAGATATAGTTGAGTGTTGTCAGTGTATAGGTGGTATTGGAAACTGTGGGAGGCAATGAGTTTGCCTAGGGATTAGTTGTAGATAGAGAAGAGGAGTGGGCCAAGGACAGAGCGTTGGGGAACCCTGACCAAGAGGAGCAGGGAGGAGTTAGGAAAAGATAATTGAAGGAGCAGTCAGAAAGGTAGGAGGAGAACCAGTCGAGGACAGAGTCCTGGAATCCCAGGGAGTGAAGCGATTCAAGCAGGAGTGAGTGGTCAACGGTGTCGAAGGCAGCAGAGAGATCAAGGAGAACAAGAATAGAGTAAAGGCGGTTGGATTTAGCCACAAGAAGATCATTGGTGATCTTAGCAAGAACGGTTTCAGTGAAGTGAAGGGGGCGGAAGCCTGATTGGAGGGGATCAAGGAAGGAGTTGGCGGAGAGGAGGTCGAGGCAATGGGAGTAGACAACGTGTTCAAGAAGTTTGGAAGCAAAAGGGAGGAGCGAGACAAGACAGTAATTAGAGGGTTCAGAGGGATCCAGAGTGGACTTTTTGAGGATGCGGGAGACAGTGGCATGTTTAAAGGCAGAGGGGAAGGAGCTGGTAGAGAGGGAGAGGTTGATGATGTGCAGGAGGGGAGGGGTGATGGTGGAAGCAATGGAGGTTAGGAGGCGGGAGGGAATTGGGTCCAGGGGAAAGTGGAGGGGTTGGAGGAGGAGAGCAGGGAGGAGATTTCCTCAAGGGAGGCAGGAGGGAAGGAGGATTGGAGAGAGGTGGGGGAAAGAGGGAGAGGGGGTGGAGTGGTAGGCGGAAATGACTTGGAAGCGATATCCAGGCAGATCTTGTCAATTTTAGAGGTGAAAAAGAGGGCAAGATCCTGAGCGGAGAGATAAGAGGGAGGAGGTGGACAGAGGGGTTTGAGAAGGGAGTCAAAGGTGGAAAAGAGGTGGTGAGGGTCCCGGGAGCAGGACTCAATGTGTGAGGAATAGTACTGCTCTCTAGTGAGGGACATAGCAGAATTGTGCGATGAAAGGCAGAATTCAAAGTGAAGGAAATCAGCACGGTAGTGGGATTTTCACCAGAGGCATTCAGCAGCCTGGGTGCAGGAGTGGAGATGGCAAATGGTGAGGGTGAGCCAAGGGCGAGGGTTACTGGAGTGAGCCAGGCGGGAGGAGAGGGGGGCAAGGGAGTCGAGGGTGGAGGCGAGAGAGGTGTTGAAGGTGGAGATGGCAGAATCGGGGGAAGAGGAGGAGAGGACTGAGGGGAGAAGTTGGGAGAGGGAGGAGGCAAAGTTCTGGGGCACAATGGCCTGCAGATTGCGGAAGAGACGGGGAGATGGAGAAGAGGAGGGGGAGCAGTGAGAGAGGTTAAAGGAGGCAAGGAAATGGTCAGATATGGGCTGGGGCTCGAAGGAGAGATCGGAGACAGGGCAGTTCCTAAAGAACACGAGATCAAGAGAGTGACCATCAAAGGGGGGGGGGGAGCTAGTCCAGAGGTGGAGATTGAAGGAGGAGGCTAAGGATAGGAAGTGGGCGATGCAAAGCTGAGAGGGTGCATAAACATGAATGCTGAAGTCACCAAGGATGAGTGTGAGGATGTAATCAGAGAGGATTAGGGTGAGCCAGGACTCGAATTTGGAGAGAAAGGAGAGGGAACCGGAGGGGGGTGGTAGATAACCACAACACGGAGGTGGAGAGGGGAGTAGAGCTGTACGGAGTGAGCCTCAAAGGACTAATCTCCCAACGCACTCCTGCACGCACTCTCCGCTCTTCCTCTGTCTCCTCCCTCACTCTCCCTCGTTTCTCCTGCTCACCTAATCACCTTTGACCCGTCTCCCTCGCTGCCCCCCATGCCTGGAACTCCCTCCATACCCACATCCACCTTGCCCCCTCCCTCCGCTCCTTCAAATCCCTCCTCAAAACCCACTTTTTCCTTGCCGCCTTTCCTAATGCCTGCTAGTCGTTCCCCATATACTTACTGTCTGCCCTCCTCTGCAGACTGCTGCAACCAACCTGATTGTAACCAAGCCAAGCACACGCACCTGAGACTT
>QEPC01001858.1:183422-196055 GCA_003113815.1 Sphenodon punctatus
CTCTTTTTTTTAACAAAAATCCAGGCTGGGCAGGGTGGGTGGGGGGTGTCCCCCCTTCCACCCATGCAGCCTGGGAGGGGGAGGGGGGAGGAATTAATTGTATTTCATTGATTTCAATGGGGACACAGTGCCCCATTGAAATCAATGAAATAAAACCGGTACCGGATACCGGTTTTAATCCGGGAATCCGGTTCTTTGAGAACCGGAAACCGGTAAATCCGGTATCCGGTAATTACCCCGGGGTCCCACCCCTAGTGAAAACTGACCATTTAGTCCAACCCTTTGCTTTCTATCTTTCAACCAGTTTCTGATCCATAGTAAGACACTATCTCTTATCCCATGACTTTTTTATTTTCTCAAGAGTCTCTCATGAGGGACCTTATCAAATGCTTTCTGGAAATTCAGGTACACTATATCTACTAGGTCTCCCTTGTCCACATACTTATTTACACCCTCAAAGAATTCCAACGGATTAGTGAGGCATGACTTACCTTTACTAAATCCATGTTGACTGTTCCCCATTAAGCCATGTTTGTCAACATGCCCTGGAATTCTGTCCTCGATGGTTTCCATCATTTTGCCTGGCACAGATGTGAAGCTTACTGGTCTGTAGTTTCCAGGATCACCTCTGGATCCCTTTTTAAAAATTGGGGTTACATTTGCCACTCTCAAGTCCTCGGGTACAGTGGCAGATTTAGTGACAGGTTACAAATTACTAACGGTAGGTCTGCAATTTCATATTTGAGTTCCTTCAGAACTCTGGGTTGAATGCCATCTGACTCTGGTGACTTGTTAGTATTCAGTTTGTCAATTTGTCCTAGACCATCCTCCAATGCCACATTGATTTCTAACAGACCTTCCAATTCCTTGCCCACAAAGCAAGGATTTGGCATGGGTACCTCCCCCAAATCCTCTGATAGTGAAGACCGACGCAAAGAACTCATTCACTTCTCTGCAATGTCCTTATCCTCCCTGAGCGCCCCTTTACTCCCTTTTCATCTAATGGCCCAACTGACTCCCTAGCAGGCTTCCTGCTTCTGGTGTATTTGAAGTTTTTGTTGCTTGTTTTTGCCTCTTTAGCAAGTCTCCCTTCAAAATTTCTCTTGGCCTGCCTTAGTAACACTTTACATGTACGTTGCCAGTGTTTATGCTCTTGTATTATTGTCATTGGGACTAGCCTTCCATTTCTTAAAGGATGCCTTTTTGGCTCTAATAGCCTCCTTCACCTCCCCATTTAGCCACAGTGGAAGACTTTTGGTTTTCCTGCTTCCTTTTTTAACTTGCGGGATGCATTTAATCTGGGCTTCCATAAGGGTGCTTTTAAACAGCCTCCAAGCCTCTTGCAAGCTTGTAGCCCTTGCAACTGTGCTTTTTAGTTTCTTTTTATCTAGTTTTCTCATTTTGTCATAGTCTCCCTTTTTAAAGTTAAATGCTGCCGCTGTGCTTTTGTTTGTCTTTCCTTCCAGAAATTATGTCAAATGTGATCATATTATGATCGCTATTGCCTAGTGACTCTGCCACAGTTACTCCTTGCACCAGTTCCTGCGTGCCACTCAGGACTAGATCTAGAATAGCTCCTCCTCTCGTTGGTTAGAACCAGCTGTTCTAAGAAGCAGTCATTTACGGCATCCAGAAATTTGACCTCCATAACCCGCCCCAAGGAAACATTCCCCCAATCAATATTAGGTTAATTGAAGTTACCCATTATTATTATGTTGCCGACTTTAGTAGCCTGTCTAATCTCTTTTAGCATTGCTTTATTAGTCTCTCTGTCCTGGTCAGGGGGACAATAGTATAGCCCTACTGCAATACTCTTCCCCTTTATACTTGGAATTTGTATCCATAGAGATTCTAGGGAACAGTTTGCATCCTTAAAAATTTTAATTGTACTTGACTCAATGTTGTATTTTACATATAAAGCCACCGCACCAATAACTCTATCTACTCTGTCATTCTGATATATGTTGTACCCTGGTATTACAATGTCCCATTGGTTATCCTCATTTCACCATGGTGTGTGATGCCTATAATGTCTAGATCTTCATTTAACGCCATACACTCTAATTCTCCCATCTTACTTTTTAGGCTTCTAGCATTTGCATATAGACATTTATGTGTATTCTTTTTATTCTTCTTACTGTGCACATTATAGGGGACTTTGTCGGGTACCCTGGAATTGTTATTTATCTGTTCTTCAGCGAATTCCAATGGAAGTCCCTTAATTTTTATTCCTTCCTCAGTCTTAAGCAACTCTAAATCCCCTAAGTTAACATCATCCTGCATAGATGCCACAGTCCGAACTGTGCACTCCACAGTGCCTATTGGCTTTACCCCAGGTTTTAGTTTTTAAACTGTTCTATCTAGGGATGTGTGAATAGAACTGAGTTCAGAATTTTGGTTCGAAAATCGAGTTTGGTTCGGAAGTTCATTTCAGTCGACTGAACTATTCAAGTTCGGTCGACCAAACTATTTGAGTTCGGTTGAATTCCGAACCGAGTTCATACATTCAAAACCAGGGGTTTTGGCCTTCCGAACTGGTTCGAATTCGACCGAACAGTTCAGTCGAATTTGAGTTCAGTTCTAAAGTTCAGTTCAGTCAACCGAACTATTCGAGTTCGGTCCAAACTCCGAACTTTCAAACCGCGTTCGCACATTCCTAGCTCTATCACTTTTTAAATTTTTAGTGCCATTTTTAGTTCCATTCTGGTTAAGGTGGAGCCCATCCCGTCTGCGTAGGCTCCCCCCTCTACAGAAGGCTGCCCAGTTCCAGATAAATCTAAAGCCTTACCCCTTGCACCATTGTCTCATCCACGCATTAGGGATGTGTGAACAGAATGTGGTTCAGATGCTCAGACGTTTGGTCGTTTGGTTCAAAACCTGAGTTTGTGTTCGGTTGTTTGATTCAGCGGAGTTTGGTTCGGCCAAAGTTGGCTGAACATTAAAAAATAGCGCTATTGATACCGATACTGAATTCAAAGATTTATTTTCGGTATCGGTATCATTTCACCCTGAAACAACCCCTGGTCTCCACCCCTGGTGCCAGGAAGTCTGCTCCTCAGCTGCCTCCCCCTTCCAGTCACATTTTTCCCACCCGAAGTCATGTTTTTCCTGCCCCCGAACTCATCCGAACTCACCTGAACATGGGCAAACTTTTTGGCTGTTTTCGAGTTCAGTTCAGATGTCTGAACAGACCGAGTTCGGTCTGAACATCCGAACCACGTTCGCATATCCCTACCACGCATTGAGATGTTGGCGCTCCTCCTTCCTCTGGCGTCCTGCATGTGGGACAGGCAGCACTTCTGAAAATGCTACCCTGGAGGTTCTGGACTTGAGTCTACTACCTAGAAGTCTAAATTTGGCCTCCAGAACTCTTTTATATATAACCTTAATTCTGTATGATTTAATCTTAACTTCCAAGTTTCTACCTGTTAACTTGTTCACTGTGGATTTTCTTCAGTCTTTCAACAGGGATGGTGCATCCACAGATGATGTAATATCTGCATTTTGAGGTGGTGTATTCTTGAAGTGGTTATAATTCCTAACATAAAGAGGGGTGGGGAAATGGGTATACTTTACTGTCTTAAGTAGTGGGTAAAGTTGGCGGAGGAGGAAACACGTTACCATGTGGTGGCAATCCTGGGACCCACAAGCGCATCATCACAAGAAAAAAAAATTGAGAGTATGTTTGTACTTATGTATTTATGTGGTTTCTTGAGGTTGTGACATCTTGCAGGATTTTCCTGAGCCAATCAGAAGCAGTGTTGGAATAGAAGCAAAATTCTGAAGAGCAAGCTGTATAATAGGTCTGAGCTGTGAGATCCCAGTGATCAGAAACAGCGAAATAAAGTGTGGAGACCTACATACATTTTTTGCACATTGCCAATTGCTGTGGTGGAAGTAGGAAGAAGCTTCAACAAGCTGGTATGCATACAAAAAAATCTGTTATACCTCAGGAATACTTGCTGTTTGAATGATGTGAACTTGCAAGATTAATGGGCTTTACTGAGATCATTCATGATTTTGCAATGAAAAATGCCATAAAAATAATTTTGTAAATTTATAAGGCCTGTCTATGCCATTTCAGAAATATACATTTTTATTTTATTAATTATTATGGGATGGGATGGAATGGGGACCCACATTATGAATTTGCCCTGAGAAATGTTGCTTGCAGCCTGAACGTCTTATGTCACCCTTCTTGCACTAATTTTTTTTTTTTTTTTCTTGTGTCCCTCATTTTGGGTAGCTGTCTCCCATTCTACACAACACAGATTGAAAGAGATGCAATGATGGCCTGAGCAATTTTCCCATGTAACTTAGTTCATGAAATTCACATTTACCTGCACATCACAAACAGTAGTTCGTGAACAGGTCACTGAATATCAGAAACTGCTACTGCTTTATGCCACTTAACTCTGCACTGCCTTAAGCATGGTGCAAAACATCAATGGGTAGCATGCAGTATAAATTCATCACTGAGTCTAGTTCACTGTTTCAAAGCAGAGGGAGACTTTTCTTCAAAAGAACTGTAGCAAACCACCTGGTATTTACTGACAGTTTCTTTGTGTCATCTCTGGCAGGATGGCTACAAAGTTAGACATTCGAAGAGGTGTATTCAATGCAGAGCATGACTATGACATAAGTGGTTGGCCTCCTGCTTCTATGTCTCTTTTTCTACTTATGTCACTGCTTACGGATATGTGCCCTGCACCAGACAGAGTTCATCACCCATTCCAAGCTCTATTCACAAACAATCTTCCATAGGTAGAACTCATCCTCTGTGCACATGTCATAGCTGACATCTGCTGTCACAGATTTCGAGTGAATACTCTTCTTTTCTTTGCCTTTAAATATACTAGAATTTTGTCAGATATTGATTCTTAGTCACTGTGAGGGAAGAAGGGCAGACTCTTTTTTTTAAAAAAAAATTCTTTACAATTTGTCTAATTTCTTAGACTCTTTTCTCTCCTATGTGATGCGGGGGAGGGGGGGGATAGGGGAAAGTTTCAAAGCATCCTCAATTGGCAGAGGAAGGAAGTGGGCAATACACTTCCTTTTCTTATACGTTAATTAAAGCTCTCTCCTATGTGATGCAGAGGGGGATAGGGGAAAGGTTCAAAGCATCCCCAATTGGCAGAGGAAGGAAGTGGACAATGCACCTCCTTTTCTTATATGTTCACGAAAGCCCTCCCATCAGAACCATGGTACGGTTTAGGCTCATTGCTCTCAGCAGTGTGGCATGGACCCCCCTCCTACCAAATATGGCACTAAGTTTCATTTCCAGAACTCAACTCCAGCCATGTGTGCAGTGGCTTCCATAGTTTTCCAAATAATGGGCTTGGACTTTGGAACTCAGATATTCCGAATTGAAGACTGGAATCTTCAGTGATTTCAAAAGTTTTCCAATGACCAAGTTTCAGCACTATTCTAAATTTATAATTAACTACATAGTCTGAGAGGTCAGTGCTACATGAGTGTAAGCAAGGACTACAGAGGCACAAGAAAAGTGGCAAATCTTAGCACAGTTGCAATGTGATCAGAGGGCAGTAGGAGCAGATAGACAGGCTAGATTGCAAACAGGAAATTTTCAAAATTATATTTAGAGGCACAGACTCAGGTTGTAAATCCCAAACTCTGAAACTTGCATTCATTTACAAAATCATTCAGTTGCGTCCAGTTTGTTTTATTGTTTTTATATTTAAGCCACCCTGAGCTGCCTGTAAAAGGAGGGGCGGGGTATCAAAATTTGTTAAAATAAAAATAAATTAAATAAAATCTGATTACATCTGAACATTTCTGAGATGTGAGAATATTCTTCTCCCTATAACAAACCCACTGGAGTGGAACATAGTTGCAACATGAGAAAATTATTCAAAATATGCACCAATTCCTGATGAACAAGTAAACTAAACTCTGACTTGAGTTTGGTTTGTTCCATAGACTCAGACCCATAATTTCCATGGCTTGCAGTGTGAAACCACAAAAAATAATGAAAACACATTTACCTTGTAGACTGATAAATGTGTCCTAGGGAAATTGATAGGATTCTAGCGAGATTTTACCTTGGCCCTTCTAGCTAGGAGAGTGTAAAGAGAGGGAAGATAGGAAAACCTTTCTCCTAAAGAACACAATGACCAAGTTCTCTTCTAGTTGACTTTACTATAAGAAGTTAAAAGTGAATACAAGTTAAATTGAAAAGAACTTAACAAAGTAATAAATCTGGATCCAAACATATTCTAACCTAAGTACATAGAATAAGCAATAAGAAAGTACAAATGTATCCAAAAAGAATAGAGACAGAATATATATACAGAAATACAACTAAAAATCTGAATAGAGATACACAACAAGAAATAATACAGATATGGCCATATGAAGATAGAGTATAAAGTAAAATAAAAACAAATAGGGATGGGCGAATGTGGTTCGGAGTTCGGACCGAACTCGGTCTGTTTGGACATCCGAACTGAACATCCGAACTGAACTCTCAAATGACCGAACAGTTTGGTTGTGTTTGGATGAGTTCGGATGAGTTCGGGGGCAGGAAAAACGTCTTTCCAGGGCCGAAAAGTAGGTTTCGGTTTTGCTATTTTTGAATGTTCGGCCAAGTTCAGCCAAACCGAACTTGGCTGAACCGAACCATCGAACCCAAACTCGGGTTTTGAACCAAACGACCGAACATCCAAACATCCGAACCTGTTCGCCCATCCATAGAAACAAAGTTACCAAACAAAGTTATAAAACCTTTTGCAAAAGGGGTACTTCAACTCAGACTGTGACCAGGACAAGTCAGAAACTAAAGAACACTGAACTCTTTATTATGAGTTTTCTTTATATATCCTTCTGTATTCCAAAAACATTCCATAAGAAATATTTTTAATGTAGTTAGCACATATTCACTGCACAAACAAAATCTTTAATTGATAGGGGGGCTTGCTAAGGGAAGGTTATTTTGTGTCTTTTGGGGGGTGGTTTTTGGATTGGGTGTGTGATAGGGTATGTTTCCTGCCCCCTGTTAGAGTGGAGGAAGAAGGGACTGGGTTAGGGAGGAGGGGCCTGTTTTCCCCAGTGACCGGGGCGGGGGAAAGAATCCGGGGAGGGGCTGTTTGTCTACCACCCGGTGAGAGTGGGAGGTATGGGGATGGTGGAGAGTGGGGGGTCTCCCCCGCTGCCTGGGTGGGGCAGTAGGAAGGGGGGTTGGGGCCAGCTGGGATGGGGGGGCAGCCCCGGGCCCTGGATCAGCCACTGAAGTCATCCAGGGGTGCCTTCCTCGAGGTCCCCTGAGTCTTGCGGAGGGTCATAATGGAGAGGGCATTCTTGGTGGCCACACCAAGGCTGTGAAACTCCCTCCCGGTGGAGGCTCAGCTGGCCCCGAACCTCCCCTCTTTCTGATTAAATTGTAAGACCTGGCTGTTCCCACAGGCATTTGGTGGGGGGGGCGGGGGAGTGGATTAGACTGGTGGGTGGGGCTTTTAACAACCTCCTATTTTTATCTATTTTATTTAGTTTTAATGTTTATTTATAAGCATTGTTTTGTAAGTCACCCCAAGCTGCTGTGACAGGAGGGGTGGGTATCAAGTTTTTAAAATAAATAAATAAATAAATATATAAATGTTTTCTTCCTCTTCCGACTAGATCTGAGACTGTATGGAGAAGAGAGCATAAAGACAATATACCCTAGTCCTTATCTTTAAAGAGTCTAACTTCATACCATTTTTATTATCCCACAGTTCCTGTCCCACTTAAGAAGTTTATGATTCATTGTAGCTATGCATTACCTCTGCCCTACATAACACAGGCAGTGTCTTTGAGCTAGCAATTAGGTTATTTCAGGAAATCACCAATTCAGTAGTCTACAACCTTAGGAAAAAGGTGTATGGATGGCTGAAGCTAAATACGTTTTAAAAGATCTTTTCCTACTACTTATCCTTTCTATAGTGCTACTACGCAAACACAATCACAGATTTTCAGAGACAGGTTCCTGCACAGCAGGATTACAATCTAAGATGGACATGAGGAATGCAGACACACACATTCCCATTTGATTGATGGGGAACTGAGACTGAGACGTTGTGACTTGCCCAAAGCCACCCAGGGAGTTCATTGGCTAAGGGGAGATTTGAACCCTAGTCTCTTAGGTCCAAGTCAGGCACCTTCTACACTACACTACACTGATTCTCCTTTTAAGGGCTGCATTAGACAAATGTGACAAAATATGACTGGATATCACAAGCTGTAAAACAGCTTAGTAGGAAGATCAAAAGAATTGACAGCTGATGTACATTAATAAAATTATTTGCAAATATTTCCAGCAACACATTTGCAGAACCAACATCTGTCTACAATACTAAACAGCAATGATAAACCTTGTAATTCATGTGAGAACAGCTTGGTGGGATTATTGAAATGATTCTGTAGTGAAGATGCAAATTGCTGTTCGTACTACGGAGAGTCCATGAGCCAGACATATCTTTGGTACCATCTGGATTGACAAACAAAATCTCTTCTTCTTCTTCGCTAAATGATTTTGCACACATTAGAAAACTATGTAGTTGATCCTGTAGTTGAGCAAAGCTATGTAGTTTACCAAAACTATGTAGTTGGCATGGGAAATTAAAGGTGGAGTTAGGCTTGTTTCCCTGAAAGCTGTATATATGAGGACAGGGACTGTGTGAAAAATGGGATTAGGTCATATTTTGACTAAAATGAATACATCTCCACCCAGGTTCAGATAATTACTTTTTATTAAAATAATGAAAACTATGGAAATGTGTTTCATTTGCATAACCATTGTCATCGCAACCACCAATAACTGAACAATGGGGATGTCATACATAATGCCAAAAAATAATAATTGTTCTACAGACACTAACATTAATTTCAACTTAAAACCAGCTGTTAAGTAGTTTCTGTTTACAATAAAATCTTAAAAACAGAGCAGCCAAGTCACCCCCAAACTATTTTGGTGTGCTGAAAAGGCACAAACTGAAGACACTCAATGGCCAGGGTCAGGGAGCGACACTGAACTAACGTGCCCGTGTCCAGAAAGCCATCCTGCTGCCCGCACACCCTAAGTGGGGCAGGAAGCTAAACAAATATGTGGAGGGATGGCTCCACCTGTACTCTGCCCCCAGAACACTGCCTCCCCTGCCATGACGGACAGCCATGGTGACTAGACATGGCACTTGACCATGGTGGCTCCTGCCCCAAGGTGGAAAAAGGTGGGGAAAAACAAATGTGCTAGCCTGTGTTGGCCCATGTTGACCAGCATAGGTGACCCTTAGCCTGGGCTATGTCCTCTGAACTTTTCTGAGGATGCAGTCCAAGCTAGCTGCCTACCTGCCCTGGGGCAGTACCAGACTAACATCTGGTAGCATCTAAACATACATGCTGGTGGGTTCTGGATCACAGAGGGCCACCGTCATGTCTGTTTTTACCGTAAGTCTAATAAAGGAGAGGTGTTCTTGGATGTTCTAGCAGCAACTCTGTTTTATCAAGGTTTGGATAGAGCCCCTTTTCCTACAGGAAATAGTCAATAAAAAAATGTATGTGAAATTCCAGGAATACTCTAAAAAGTCTTTCACAGAAGGGATATCTAACTTTCTGGACCTACCTTCTTCACAAGCAGAAGCAGACACTTGAATGATGTTACTGCAAAACAAACATGCACAAAAGAACCATGAATTAGTTATTACTGTAGCTGAGGGTGCTGATGTGCTAGTGTTTACCCTTGCTTTGTTTAGTGACATTGACAAAATTTATGTGAGATCTGGCACCACAAATCAAATTAGGTGCATAGGGGTAAGCAAACTTGGTACAACACTAGGAAAGGAAGTCTATTCAGTCCTATTCAGAATGCTTGCACTCATTCACTGTGTGGTGATTTTGTTAGGTTTTAGGAAAGTTAGTGGTTGATTACCAGACCAGATAATCTTCAGTGAATGTAAAGAGTACAAGCAAATAAAGGGCAACACTAGGTCTATCCTGCAACCTTTTGCCCTTCTCCAAGAATTCATCTGTAGAATGTATGCAACCATTTCCATTCTGTCCAATGCCACAAAGGTGAATGAATTGATTCAAGATAAGAAGGGAAAGGTGGAATCTGGTCAGCGACCTCCATGCAAGGGCTGTCTCTATCTACATGATGCACATGACAGTTACTAGACTGCGGAGAAGTATTCTCATACCCTGGCCTGACACAAGTGATTCCTAGATCATGGAGAAAAAGGTCAGCTGACAACCAAATGGAAGAAAGTGTTCCTGGGTAGTCTTGCAATTCATGTCTTGTAAATGTATCAGAGAGTGCAAATGACCTGATTTCCAGGGTCCAGCACATGGACTCAGATGGTTTACAGCATATAGACTGCAAATGTGTGAAAACGTGGATGAAGACCGCATAACAGTATGGAGGAGAGTTTGGATGATTATTAGAGGTGTGCACCAGGGGTCCAGGTCATTATTCATTTTTGTTATTTAAATCTTTTATTTCGTTTTTGTCAATATCAAAATTTCATTTCTGTTTTTGCTTTTGTTTTCGATTACCATTATTCAAATGAAAACACATTTTTGGCTGTACATTTTTGTTTTTCATTATATTTGGATGACACTTGGATGGATTGTCCCTCTAATGGAAAACATTATGTGTACCAACTTTCAGAAACATTGAATAAAGGAATCCAATTCTATAAATAGTTGAATTATGTTATTTAGCAAAAAATTGCATGTACATTCTTGGCTGTAACAGTTTGGTCTCCCATCTAATGTGGATGAAACTTGGAAAGTTTATACTCCTCCCCAAGTTTACTATCTAGGCCATCTTTCAAAAGGATTGGATAAAGGGTCCTATGCAGAGAATGAGACTATGTCAGGAATTCTCTTACGTGTCACTGTGGTATAAGATCTGTTTGTGATGCCAATTGGCCAGAAGAAATGTCAACCAAATATCCTCATTCTGTGCTGTGACCACCCCAACTTCTCTCCCCCACTTGTTACTGGGAAGTTGGAAGCATCTGTTTAGGAAAGAACCAACAGAGATTCTCTTATGTCCTCTGTTACAGTGCTGCAGGATGTGACTGTGATGATAATTGGCCAGCCTGGATGTGTAAACCATGTCTCCTGATTGCTGGAATGCTATCCCCAAAGTCCCAGTTATGTTCCTTCTATTCCCACCTCAGGGCCACCCTCTATGCCCGCCTCAAAGCCACCACCAATTGGTCCTGTAAAGCTGGAAGCATGCAGTAATTGGCCAGTTACTGTGTCTGTCAGTCTGTTGGGTTGCTCCCCATCCTCCTTCTTACATCCTCCCTCCCCATTCCATGCCAGGTGCCTGCCTCTGAGTGGCACTACATGTGCTGCTATTTATCTGAATAATGGTCTTCAAGGCGACAACTTCAATTGCTTATAAAACTGGGTCCCTTTATAAAATTGTCCTGTAGTTTGGCAGAGATGGCATGGAAGGTGTGGGATACATTCCTGCCAAATGTCTTGTAAACAGAATGGAATATAAAAATGTTACAGCTGGAAATGCATTTTCAATTTAATGGTTTATAACAGCAGGACCCTTTATCCAATCTTTCTGAAATTTGGCAGGATTGGTAATCTTGGGAGGGGAAGGGGGGCATAATCTTCCCAGGTTTCATGAAAATTGGATGGAAGATAAAAAAGTTGTAGCCAGGAATGTGTATGCAATTTTTCTTAAAGTCACAGCATTTAATTGCTTATAAAATTGGTTCTCTTTATCCAATCTGTCCAAAATAGTAACCTCCTTTGGGGGTACAAGCTTCCCAAGTTTCATCAGAATTGAATAAGAACAAAATAATAATAGCCAGAAACACATTTCATTGTTTTCCCATTATTTCAAAAACGAAAATTTGTTTTTGTTATTAAAATTACAAAAATGAAAACAAAAATTTTCATTTTCATTTTCATTATCATAATAACAAAAACGAATTGCACACCCCTAATGATTATACAAGTGAAAACAGTATTCCAGTCTTGACTGGGAGTCAGTTGTCTTTATATATTACTTATCAATGTACCTATGACAACACATACAATAATAGTAGTAGTATTGTAAAAGCTTCACAAATTATATTTATTTATTTTACTATTTATTTTACAAATTTGTATCCTGCCCTTCCTGCCACAGGCAGCCCGGGGCAGCTAACAACAAAACAAATGTAAAATATGACAGTTAAAATATATCCCCCCAAAGGATAACAATAATAAAAACATAGGGTGATTTCAGACGTGACGGGCTGGCGGTTCATCACAGTGGAACCCGAGGCGGGGTGAAGACATCAACCACCCCCCGGGGCCAAAAAAAGCCCTGAACAGACGTGACGGGGCCTGGACCACGGAGAGGAATGAAGCTGGCAGATCACAGACCGGGGCGGCACAACAGATGTGACGCCGATCCCCTGCCGTGGCAAGCACACCCAGAATCCCCCAGACAGGGGCAGGACACAGACATGGCCACCCGAGGGCAGACGAAGCCAAAAGGCACTGAAAGGGAATGTCCACACCAGGGAAACGGGAAGGGAGGGGGGAGAGGGAGACGGAGAACAGGCGCACAGGTCCCACACACAGCAAGCGCGCGCGCACACACACACACACACACACACACACACACAC
>QEPC01001858.1:198003-234476 GCA_003113815.1 Sphenodon punctatus
CAGTCAGGGCCATCGAGCTCAGAGAGCTCACCTCACCCCCGCTGTCATTGCTGCTGGAGGTGTCCCGGGACACCTCCTGTTCCTGGTTGGGCAGCCCTGGTAGGGTGGGCAGGGGGGCAAGGAACCGGACCCCCCCTGGCGGATGCATCCCCAGGAGGCCTGCAGGCACAGGGAGGCGGATGCATGGCCCCGGGGTGTGTGGGGGTGGCTGGGGGGCCAGGGAAGGGTGCAGGGGCATGGAGGGGGCCCCCATGGGTGCCTGGGGGGGCACTGTGCCTGGGGGCCCCCCTGCCATGGCATAGGCACACAGCATGCCAGCGTGCAGGAGCAGGGAGGTCCCGATGTCGTGGTATCTATCCATCTTTAGAGAGTGCTCCCGCACCATGGCTTGGATGTCCTGCCTCAGGCCCCCGAGCAGCTCATCCAGCCTGCTGCGTTCCCTGCGCTCCCGGCGCTGCTCCATGCGCACCTCAGCTTGGAGCTTCCTGTCCCACTCCTTCGCCCACTGCAGGGACCGCTCGATGCCTGCCTCCATCCGGGCCACGGCCGCCAGGATCCTCTCGCCCTGTTCCTCCGAGGAGCGGACTATGGCCTCCACCTGCTCCTCCCTGTGCCTGTGGACCCATGCCCGGTACTGCCTCGTGTGCTCAGCCAGAGGCACAGGCCCTGGGGCAGCTGGCTGCTTGGGTTGCCCTGTGGGTAGAGGAGGCTGGTCTTAAGCAAGCCGTGCGCCCCTGGACCCGGGCCCGCACAGCCCAGGGGCTCCGCAGCCCTGCACCGGGGGGACCTGGCCCCTCCGCCCCCACGGACCCCTCCCTTGTGCCCCTCCTCCCGGTGCCCAGGTACCCCTCCTGGGCCCCCCATGAAGAGCCAGCTGCCTCACCTGCTCCCTCGGGCGGCTGGGTGGCCTCCTCGGGGGCTGTCCCCTGTCCCTCCTGGGTGCTGTGCAGGGACGGTCCGTGGCCTATGGGCGAAGGGGGGGGTAATATCAGTGTGGTGGTGTGCTGTCGGGCGCTCTGTGGCAGGGCCCCCCTCCCGTCCGTCATGGGTGCCTCGGGTCTCTGGCAGGGCCCCCCCCGACCCATGCACCCCCTCAAGTGATCGCAGGCACGTGGGCACAAGGCCTCTCCCCCGTGGGGTGGGTACTCACCATCGGTGTCTGCTGCGGGGTCCTCCGAGTCCAGGACCGTGGTGTGGGGGTGCTCCCTCGGGGAGCCCCGGCTGTGCGTGGTTCGGGTCCCGGTCTCAGAGTCGCCCTGGGCAGCCTGGCCCGTGTCGGACTCCGGACTGATGTCCGGGGGGGGGCTGTAGGAAACGGAGCACCCCGGCTGGTCTTCCTGTGGGTCCGGGGCCCTGGGGCCGGTGTCTACCGGGGGGGCAGCGAGGGGAGGGGTTCTCTGCCCTGCTCCACAGCGCTTCCCACGAGGCGTGGGGCCACTATGGACCCCTTCGTGTGCAGGAAGCGGTCCAGGGCATCGTAGTATGGGACTGTCCGGGCTCCGTGCCTGGACCTCCTGTTATTGTCCCTGATGGCCTTGTACCCCCTCCGTAGCTCTTTCGCCTTAGACCTTCACTGAGTCACTGTGCGGGTGTTCCCCACCACCTCCATGTCCCGCACGATGTCCCATTACACCTGCTCATTGCGCTGGTTGAGCGCGAGCTCGAGTTGGTACTCAAGGGTCTCCCAAATCCGGATGAAGTCGCCAGTCTCCTTGTGTCCCCACTGGCCCCTGCGGTAGTAAGGCTTCCTCCCTCCTCTCCACGCTGGGTCCTCTCCCTCCTCCTCCTCCTCCTGCAGCCCTTCCTGGTGCACCTCCAGCCGGGCTGGCCCGGTGTGCTCCGGGGGGTCACCCACCTGGGCCATTTTCCATGTCTGGGGGAGACAGGGGGTGGGGGAGGGGTCGCGGTTCAGTAGCATTCGGACCAGCCTCACGCCCCCCCCAGTGGTGTATGCCTGTNGTCGAAATCGGCCTGAATCCGAGCGATCTTGTCTGCGAAGTAGTTGACAAACTCCTCACAGCGGGCCCGGGACAAGTCCCCATCCAGGCGGAGGGAGGCCGGACTCACCAGCCCCCGCACCACCCGAAACAGCTCCGCTGGACGTGATGTTGAGCGTGACCCCCGGCTCCCCCACCCCCTCCTGTGCTGTCACCCCCTCCACCACCGCCTGTGCCCCTGCCTCCCCCTCCTCCTCGCCCCTCGCTCTCTCCTCCACCACCGCTCTCTTCCTCCTCCCTCCTCGCTCCATCCCGCCACGTTCACCAGCTGCTTTTTCCCCTTTAAATCTCCCTCCAGTGAGTGTGTTGATGCCGGTTGCCTGGCAGCAACGTTGCGCTCATTGCCCATGCCTGGGGATGATTTCCTTTGATCCCGGGCGGCGGCTGGCATCCAGACGTGACTTTTGGTTGATCACAGGTGGGGATATCGTTCACCACGCGTCCACGGGAATTGGTTCGGCTAGCCCGGGAAGCATGGTTGGAATTGGCCCCGCGCGGGTGTTCAGCGTGGTGAACATCTGGCGGCCGCTGAACAGACGTTCACGCCGCCTTGGCCCCGCCGCGGGGTTCACCGTGGTTCACTGTGGTTCAGCGTGATCTCGTCATGTCTGAAATCACCCATAGAAAGAACCCCACCACCCTCCCAATCAAATACTATGCAAATGGCAGGGGTGGTTTACATATGTATTTTGTAGTTTTAGATTGGAAACTAATGCCCTTGTAGTATAGGCACTAAGTTATCTAAGTGAAGCCTCTAAAAGGGACAGATAGGCAGCTCAGCTCCCTAATATAAATGAGTAGACGATGGACCAGCTCTTCGTCCATAAGAAATGATGCAAAATTGGAGGAGCTTAGGTACTAAAAACTGTACTTTCTCTCACAGGAAAATCTAGACAAGGAGAACAAGTAGCAGGATGAAGTGCTCCTACAAAGCTCGCGTCATTTTCACACAAGATGCCCCTCCCTCATTCAAATGTGTGACTGGATGAGCAAGGGGGGGGTGTCCGTGCGACTGCCAGTGGAGATAGATGGGGGTGCGTGCACACTCCCACATTCCACCCATCTCCACTGATCCCCCACACACGGACGGGAGGCATTGGAGAAAACAGAGATGCCTCCATGCATGGAGATCAGTGGAGATGGGTGTGTGTCCATGTGACAAGGCGCACACCCGCTGTGGCCTCCACCCATCCCCCCAACACACGCTGTGGCTTCTCCCAGTCCTGTGTGAAAAGGGCCTTAATTTGGCTGTCTTGTTTTGCATGTGTAGAGTTATTGTGGGAAACAAAATAAAGGTGGAGGTAAGCGTGAAGAAGGACAGTGCTGCTGTTTGTGTGGGGTTCTCCTAGCCAAGCAGATCTTGGCCATTCCACAGTCCTTAACATGATACCCAAATGCTCCCTTGCTTATTAATGAACAATGCGTTGATATATATTCTGTATAATCAAAGTGTATCTCCTTTCACTTAAGCGATTTTGTAACAAAAATCTGCATAATAGGATTTTTTCAATAAGTGGTTATATAACAAAGCATCTTGCTTGCTTCTTCTGTTAAACTTCTCTGCAGAAAAGTTTATCACAATTGTTCATCATCTGTAGATGATGAGCAATTCAAAATGTGTGAAGAGGTTTTGTCCTCCCAAATGTTACCAATGTGGGTTTGTTTGTTTTTTGGTTTTTTTAGGATTTAGCCCATAGACTAATATGACAGTTACAACAATTTTCTTCATAACTTCATTTTATTCTACCATCACTTTTGTATGGTTCAATAGCTTGACTTTTTTATATCTTCTAAAAAATAGTACTGGGTGTTCACAAGGACATGTTATCAATCAGGCTAAGATTTGATTACGGTGGTCATGGGGGTTGTGTTTTTAGTGATTCCCCCTTCTTCCTGTGTGACTTTTATGGATTTCCTGTGACTGCCGTGACTTTCCCTTAAAATACGCCTCCTACTCACCCTGGGGAACATAATAGCAGTTCTCCAGAAGAGCTGCCTGTGTGTAGGGGAAACGGGATATAAGATTTTATAATAAATAAAATTTAAAAATAAATAAGAAGGGTGTGGAGACTGCCGAGAAGAGCCGTGCTGGCATCACCCTGTTGCACCAAACCCCTCCCCTTCAGAGCATGGCATGATTTGAGGTGGAGGGCGGAACTTGAGAAGAACCACCGAGAGGAGCAGTGGAGACCACTCACTGCACCAGGTGCTGTCTCTGAGTTCCTCCAATCCCCTCCCCTTCTGGTGGTGTGGATAGAAGTGGAGGGCAGGGTTAGAGCTACAAGAGGTGCCCCAGAGGAGATGGAAGCATTTCCTCTGCCATTTTATGGTGAACAGCCGAATAAAACTATGATGATGATGATGACTGATGATTTCCTCTGCCTTTCCTCGTGCCTTTCCTCCTGCATGGGGATTTCATTCTAATAGAGATACGGAGGCAGGGATTCCCTTTCCTGCCTGGGGCATTCATTCAGAGAGAGATAAGGGGGGGGGAGAGTACCCTTTCCTCCTGCCATGACTTTTAAGTGACTTTTTATCATTTCTATCATGACCTAGTCATGACTTTAAAAAAAAAAAAAAAAAATACCATGAAAGTATCTTACCCTGATTATCAATCATTATTAGGACTGAAATGAGATTTTGCCCAATCCAGCAAACTCAATGAAATCCCAGTTCTCAGTTTATTGGGATGAACCAAGAACCTCGGGATGCCCACAATTTCTCTCTGAATGTTCAGCAATAAATAATATTAATTAATAAAAACCACTGTGAATGTGCAAAATGGTCACCAAGCTCTTTTGTGCATGTACCAATATTTTTATTTTTATTTTTTTTAAAAAATTATCCCCGAAAATTTGTCCCAGGCTCAGGAAATCAATTCCGGTGCCCAAACTCATGAGAATTCTCATGAGGAAAAAAAATGGCTGCTCATTCAGCACTAATAATTGCCTTTGCAATTCTTTCCTGCAATTGCTGGCTAATTGAAAAGGGTGGGGTGGGGGGACGGGGAGTCATACGGAGATGTCTGTTTGTAGTATGGTTTATCTATTTTTTTCTTTTTAGAAAAGAGTGGGATAAAGAGGTACCAGTATTATGAACCAACTAATCAGTGTGTTATCAAAGAATTTTTGCTAGAGACTATGCAATGATGAATTACACAGTTTTACTAGGTTCCCAGAAAACCTGTCCTACAAAAAAAGATAAAACTGATTGTGAACAAAACTGACATCTTTCTGTTACAGATTTCTCATCCAATTGATCCCAAGTTACTGTAAAATATTTATCAAATAAAACAATCTCATGATTACTTTCTGACAATGTTCTAATCTCTTTGAGACTTTGGGAGGAGGTACATTAAACTAAGCAGTCAATAATGGTTTCATCCTAAGTAATATCCTAGACACACATTAACTGTGATCCCTAAATTAAGTGCAGTCTTCACAAGACTATATTTATGGAGAGCTAGGAACACAATGTGAAATTAGGATTGTACTCCTCATCCTATCCTTTACACTATACATTTTCAGTAATCATCAACTTAGCAGTAAGCGGCATATACCTTATGCAGTGAGTTTAGTTGGTCTGTAGCCAGTCTAGGCTGTAGCTAAGATATTGACATAGTGGGGGCAGACTGCATGGAAAGAGAGGCAATTTCTTCAGACTAAGAAACAGAGGGAAAAACTGAAGCACATTTTATTTCTATAGGAGGTTGAGGACAGAAAATGTGTAGGGTGGGCAGTGTCCTACCTCTTTCTATATAGGCCTAATCTAGTCTGTTACCAAAATGAAAGCAGCCAAGATTTTCAACATGACTAGTCAATTTGTGTCCTTAAGGTTGACAATTCAGAAAGAGCTGAGCACATGATCTCTGAAAACCAGAGTCCTTTGAAAGTGGCCTGCTCCTGGAGCCTGGTCTGTTGCTCTGCCGGTACTCGCCTGAATTCAAAATCCAGGCTGGCCCCACCCCCGCTGTCGGAGCTGCCAGCCCTAGCAGAATCAGCTGTAGCCCCGCAGTGGAGGGGGTGAGGGAGGGGGAGAAAGTCCCCCCCTTCACACTTGCCGCTGGCCCCGCATGCCCCAGCCCAGTGAGCCAGGATTCGGAATGGAAGATTGCTGCCTTGTAATCAAGCGATTTGGGGGGCACATGAACGTCATGTGTTTTTTAAATTAGTGAGCTTGGTACGTGCCGGTAAGAAAAGGGTACGCAAGCGCAAACCCATTTGTGAGAATGTGAGGAGCCACTCGAAGAAGAACAGAAAGTTCCTACCTTGTAAACAAGATTCTTGGATATGGCTCCTCACATTCTCACAAATGGGTTTGTGCTTGCCTGCCCTTCTCTTAGCAGCAGATACCAAGCTCACTACATCACATCACATCACGTTCATGCGCCCCCCATGCTATATAAGGTACCTTCCCACCCAAACCCAACGGTTCTTTCCAACCCTGAGTGTGCAGGAAGAAAATTCCTTGTGGGGTCGGAAAGGTGGTATTTGTGAGAATGTTCGGAGCCACCTCCAAGAACCTTGTTTACAAGGTAGCAACTTTCTGTTCTTCTTCGAGTGGCTCCTCACATTCTCACAAATGGGTTTGTGCTTGTGCACCCTTTTCTTACCGGCACATACCAAGCTCACTAATTTAAAAACCACACCATGTTCACGCGCCCCCCCACGCTATATAAGGTACCTTCCCACCCAAACTCAACAGTTCTTTCCAACCCTGAGTGTACAGGAAGAAAATTCCTTGTGAGGTTGGAAGGGTGGGTATTTGTGAGAATGTTCTGAGCCATCTCGAAGAATCTTGTTTACAAGGTAGCATCCTTCTATTCTTCTTCAAGTGGCTCATCACATTCTCACAAATGGGAGAGTGCCAAGCCTAGATCAAGGCAGTGGGGGAATTTTCTTATAGAATAAAAACAACATACCTCTGCAAGCAAAAAGTAAGTTTATACTGTTAACTTAGTTTAAAAGTTCCTATTTTTTTTTTTTAAACGACAAAATCGTTGTAAGTAAAATAGATTATTAAGTCTTAATTACAGAATTCAATATAGATACTCCCAGAGAGGGGTCAGATTCAGAACTGAGATGTAAAGCATAATGCTTAGTGAATGTATGCGGGGAACTCCAGGTTGTAGCCCTGCAGATCTCGAAAGGAGAGATCTTGCAAAACGCTGCTGTAGAAGCACCCAGACCTCTGAGCGAATGAGCCTTTAAATAAGGCAGGGGTGGACTTCCTACCTGCTCATAGGCAAAGGAGATCCAGTGCACTAACCATTTTGAGATAGTTTGGGATGAAACCTTTTACCCTAACTTGGGAAGGGAAGGGGAGAGGAACAAATTGTCAGTCTGTCTGCAGTGCTGGGTCTTGTTTAAATAGAGAAGGACCGCTCTCTTAACATCCAAAGTGTGAAATCTGGCTAAGATTTCTGACTCATGAGGTGGAGGGAGGAATACTGGGAGGACAATTTTTTGTGCCATATGAAATCTGGACACCATTTTAGGGATAAACGACGGATGGAGAGAGATCTCTATCCTGTCTGGGAAGATTGAGAAGTAAAGCTACCTGATAGATATTCACTCACCCGCCTAAGGGACGTGATGGCAACCAAAAAGGCAGTCTTTAGAGACCAGTGGAACAGGTCAGATTGTTCTGCAGGTTCAAAAGGGTGTTTTGTCAGTTGATCTAATCAAATCAAATCAAATCAAATCAAATCAAATCAGTTTATTTAGCACTGGCTTTCGCCATGGCCAGACAAAACACAAATACACAACAGTAATAAACGTGAACACAACACGAAATACAACATAACATCGTATCAAAATTAAAAATCAGAAATCAGAAATAATTANAGCAATACTGAGAAACCTGGACTGTTTGAAGGACTCCTGCTTGTCTTCCCCATCTGATGTATCCACAGCTGGTTCATCATCACTATCATGATCATCGTCTTCTACATTCACTTCCTCCTCCTCAAGTTCTAAAAGATATTGGCCACCAAACAGAAGGCTTAAAAACATATAGAGGCTGTCTGGCACACAGGCTATTGCCTCTTCCTTAGTTACAGTTAGACCATATATGCAGGCTGGGTGAGTATATCTGACCTCAGTTTGAGTGCAATGTATACCACTGAGAGAAAGTAATCTTCATGGGACTTGTAAATTGGAATGGTGAATGAATCATCATCTTTGTCTACATCAGCTATACCAGAGATGGGGATGTGACAAAATTTGATGGGTACTAATACGGTGTGTCTCTCAGAAGCAGCTTGATCATGCAATACAATAAAATCATACAGCTCATCAATATAGGGCAACAGTTCCTCTTTAAATGTGTGCATTCGAGTAACAAATGAGTGTGGATTGTTGTGCCAGCTTCGCTTGCCAGAGTACAGTAACGTTTCCATACCTCAGACAGTTCAAGAACATGGTCTTGTTCAGCAGAGTACTTAAACTCCTTAATAAGCCACACAATTGCAAGATGAGTGTTTTGTGCATCACCTTCAGCTTTTGATGTTTCTTTAAAAACCGCTTGTAGCAATCGGGATGGTATTTGCCTTCTGCAGCAATTAAATTGCTTACCACAGATAGTCTGACACATAAGGCATGGTCCTATTTGGCTGCTTCCAGTATTCTTTGACTTGTATTGAATGTAGTTATGGATGAGATCTTTAGAACTTTCATCCTGACAGGATTTTCAGAAATTCCAGTTCATTGGTTGTGTGAAACATCTCAATCCTGATTCAGAAGTATGGGGAAGAGATTGAGCCCTTGATTTTGAATCACTTGTTGATCGGACATTTTGCAAACATTGTTTCTGTAACCTGTTGATTTTACCTTTATGTGTAAATTGTGCATAGCAATATCTATGCCAAACCAAGGATTTGCCTCCGTCAGATTCCAAAGCAGTGTTGATTCGTTCAATAGCTTCCTTTTATGTTGAATCTCTGTTTGTGCCTTGCATTTGCTGCCTCCTGTATTGTAGATAACCCCCTTTCACTTGCACAAAAGCAGAATCATGTGTCACTTGCTGGTATATAATGCACTGTTCATATGAGAGTGTTTCTGGTCTCTTCAAGAGTAGTAATGGCTCCATGGTTTACAAATGCTTGAAACAGCAATAAAAATAGATATAAGTTACACTGCGAGAAGCCTAAGCAGTTGCAGCAACAGTCACGAATGATTCAATAAATTATTATTCACTAGTATCTGTACATGGCAAAATATGTGCAATCATTCTTCTGTATGAAGTGGCCATTTTTAATTCCAATTGTCTAGGTCTTCCTGTGGGAATTCAGCGTGGTAAACAGAATATTTGGATTCAGCATACTCAAATGATAGTAAAAACACTGTTTACCAACTTTTCACCAAAAGTGCCTCCTGATTCATAAATAAAGACATTTCTGGAGAATTGGCCTAGACTAGAACTAGAAAAGGTAGAGAGAAGGGCAACGAGAATGATAAAGGATATGGAATGGCTTCCGTACAAAGAGAGGCTTGACAAGCTGGGTCTCTTAAGCTTAGAGAAGAGAAGACTGAGAGGGGACATGATAGAGGTTTATAAAATCTTGAGTGGTATGGAACGAGTAGATAGGGAATGGTTATTTACCCTCTCAAATAGTACTAGAAGTAGGGGAAGCTCCATGAAACTAACTGCGGGCAGATTTAAAACAAATAAAAGGAAGTACTTTTTCACTCAACACATGATTAACCTATGGGATTTGTTGCCAGAGGACATCAGGGCCAGTAGTATAGCTAGGTTTTAAAAAGGACTGGATATGTTCTTAGAGAGTAGGTCCATTAATGGCTATTAACCAAGTAGCTTACGGGATGACTGTTGGGAACTGGGCGTGAACAGCGGGGAATGGATTGCCCATTGTGACCGTTGGTTCTTCTCCCATGCGATCGAGATTGGCCACTGTTGGAGGACAGGATGCTGGGCTTGATGGACCATTGGTCTGACTCAGTATGGCACTACTTATGTTCTTATGTGTATGTGTTTTAATGGAGTGGAGTGTTATCTGATGGGTGTATGTTTTCTATCCCATGGTAGTTAGATATGAAACATTAATCATTTTATGTTAACTGCACACTAATAAAATCAACCTTTCCACCTTACTGCTTTCTTCTTCAACACTCTACTTTGTAGATTTTTCTGTTTCTCCATGAATAAAATTATACTAATTACAAAAATCTTCCATATGGCACCTTGTCATGGGGGTGCTCTGTGTGGGAAGCTAAGGGGTAAAAATTGCTGGGACTAAAAAGGACCCAAGGCATGTGTGTAGATATGATGAACATTTATGCAAAATATGCAAATTTGTGTATTTGCATAAATGGATGGGGCCTAATTAGGCAAATTAGGCCCCGCACCAAGGCTTTGCACATCGCCCCACAAACTCCAGGGCCAGCCCTGAAATCTACAGAACATGGACTAACCTGACAGGCCTTTTATATTATGAGCTTCAGGATGTTGCTCTTTACCTGTCCCTCTTGTTTGTTTCCTATCCTCACTCCTTCTTCACTCCAAAGCAGAAGACTTCCCCCTGTGCCAAAGGAGCAATTGGATCAGCAGTAGTTGCCAAGGGTCCAAGCATGGAGACAGCAGCAATTGTCAAGCAGTTTACCACCTCACTTTCCCACCTGTATTCCACATAGTTGCTCATTCCTGGGGCCAGAGAAAGACCCAAGAGACTTTTCTTTCCCATGGCCTGGCTATGTAGATAGATGCCTCCCCAATTTTATCATATCACCAGTTCTGGATGAAGCCTTCTGGAAGTACTTCAATCAGTAAGTTCACTGAAGTTTTTATGATTTTTACACTTGACAAGTTACACTCTTAACATTAATTCTATGTAAGCCTGAAGCAACAAATTGTGCTGTATGCTGTTTCTGTTGGAAACAGATAATTTGCATTAATTTGTCCAATGCAGAAACCTACTGGCTTCTCTGCTCTTTTTGCCATTTGTCGAAATTTTTCATGAGTTGAAAAGAACTGTTACGTAGCTGATCCAGAGTTCCATATATGCACTGTGTGCACCCCCGGAGGCTATGGAAATGCAAAAGTGCTGGCTAAGCACACTCCTCCCCAGGAGCTTTGCTCCTCCTCTGCCTCCACCCTCACCTTCTTGCAGCCCGCTTGCACCTCGAAATGTCTTTCCCCCTTCTCCTTTGCGTGATTCTCATGCCTGGAACTCCCTTCCTGGATACAATCACTCTGCTCCCTCCCTCCCAACTTTCAAATCTCTCCTGAAAACCCACCTGTAAAAGGGTGGCTTTCCCATTCAGGAAGCTCCCTATCCATAAGGCCTGGCCAGGAAGTTCCCAAGCCACAAGGTTGAGGTAACCAGGATGTAAGGGTAGGAGCATGCTCAGTAGGGCCAAATGGCACTGAGCATGCCCAGGGCCTGTAAAGGTCTGAAGCTCAGTTAGAGCAGGGGGAAGCTAGGGGAAGGAGCTCGCTGTCAGAGCTCCCTTCCTCTCTGGACTGGACTCTCAGCCCGGACTCCAGGGACCCAGACTGGGCCCGACCTTCCTCAGAGGATCCAGACCAAGAACAGGTCAGACAGAAGGGACTGAGCCAGGGCAAGATGCCCGGCAGACACGCTACTTGGCGGGGCAGGTCTTGGTTATAAGGGGAAGTTGGAGACCAAGGGTGGGGACCCCACTGAGTACCCACGTATTGTAGCCCTGTTAAAGAGGGGCATAGGTCGTAACCGGGGGGTTGCTAATTCCCCTGTGAGTTCTCCCACGCCCCACGGGCTCTGGGAGAGACTCCCCCGGCTACACCACCTCTTCCATCAGGCCTTCCCTAGCTTGTCATGAGTGAAACTGTGTCCTCTCCCCCTCACTCAGTATCTAGTTCCCTGTAACTAAATGAAGCACATGTGCCTGCAACTTCTCAACCTCGTGAATGTACTCTTGTCTCTCCTGATGTTCGCCTCTCCTTGTTTCCCCCCTCCGTTGTCTTTTAGATTGTAAGTCCCTTAGGGGTAGGGACCTGTCCGTAACTATTAATTGTACAGTGCCTATATAAATAGGCACTGTACTGGCACTATATAAATTGTACTGGTGCTATATTATTATAGCCTTATAGCTATATTATTATTATAGCTATATAGCTATATTATATAGCTTATATTATTATAGCCTTATTATATAATAATTATAGCACTGGCCCTGGTTGTTGGTATTTGTTTATTACTCACATAGTGTGAGGTGCATAATCCCTTCCTAGTCTTCCTCACAATCTAAGTTACATAAATGCAATGGGAGGAAGATAATAGCGGAGAGGGAGTTTTAGTGGATGAACTGGGAAAAGCAGGGTAGCATCCCACTCCCTGCTTTCCTAGTTAGTAAGAATAACCTCCAGGTGTCTGTGTGAGTGTGTGTGCCCACTGCACACGTGTGTCAGGTCACTGAGAGAATATGAGATGTCTGGGACAAAATGCCAACTGCTCCCTTCTTAAACACTGGGCCACTGATTCTAGTCTATCTGGGATTCAGAGGGCCTTTACAGGACCCATGGTAATTTACCCCATCTGTCCCTGCCTCCCTTTGTCCAGTTTGTGGCAGGGTGGCAAATGTAACCCCGATATTTAAAAAGGGATCCAGAGGTAGTCCTGGAAACTACAGACCAGTAAGCTTGACGTCTGTGCCGGGCAAAATGGTGGAAACCATCATTAAGAACAGAATCGCTGGGCATGTTGATAAACATGTCTTAATAGGGAAGTGTCAACATGGATTTAGCAAAGGTAAGTCATGCCTCATTAATTGGTTGGAATTCTCTGAGGGTATAAATAAGCATGTGGACAAGGGAGACCCGGTAGATATAGAGTACCTGGATTTCCAGAAAGCATTTGATAAGGTCCCACATAAAAGACTCTTGAGAAAATTAAAAAATCATGAGATAGGAGGTAGTGTCTCACTATGGATCGGTAACTGGTTAAAGGATAGGAAGCACAGAGTAGGGCTGAATGGTCAGTTTTCACAATGGAGAGATGTAAAAAGTGGTGTGCCCCAGGAATCTTTATTGGGACTGGTGCTGTTTAATGTATTCATTAATGATTTGGAAAAGGGCTTTAAGAGTGAGGTCATTCGATTTTCAGATGACACCAAGTTATTCAAGATAGTTAAAGCACAAGCAGACTGTGAAGAACTGCAACAAGATCTTACAAGACTGGATGCTTGGGCATCTAAGTTGCAGATGAGATTTAATGTGGACAAAGTGATGCACATAGGGAAAATAACCCGAATTATGAGTACACAATGCTGGGTACTAAGCTAGGAGTTACCACCACTCAGGGAAAAGGATCTGGGAGTGATTGTGGACAATACACAATCACTCATCGTAACCAAGCCAAGTACATGCACTTGAGACCTCGCATCTTCATGAATGTTAGACCCCTTGTCTCTCCCTCTGTTCCCCTTCCTATGTCTCTCCCCCAGCTCCTGTCGCTCAGATTGTAAGCCCTAGGGGCAGGGACCGTGTCTATTTTATTACTTTGTAAAGTGCCATGTACACTGCTGGCGCTATATAAATGTTTGTTAATAATAATAATAATAATAATACACTGAAATCCTCAGCCCAGTATGCAGCAGCAGTCAAAAAAGTGAACTGAATATTAGGAGTTATTCATAAAGAGATAGAAAATAAAACTGAGTATGTGATAATGCCTCTATACAAATCAATGGTGTGACCGTATCTGGAATATTGTGTGCAGTTCTGGTTGCCCCATCTCAAAAAGGAAATAGCTGAATAGACTAGGACCATTTTCATGAAAGAGCAACGTGGGAGGTATTTTTGGTGAAAAGTCTGTAAACCCATTTTTCTACTTAATTTGAGTGTGCTGAATAAAAAAATGCTGTTTACCAAGCTCAATGTGGGCATTCTTGTACTGCATAATAAAAATAACTGCACCTTAAATTGTTATGAATAAATATAATGGGCTAATTTTACAACATTCATATATATTGTACAGCAGAACAAAATATTGTTACATAGGTTATGTGATAATTTGTAAGTAAAAGTAAGTACAGATTGCATCATGAGGTTTGTTGCTTCATACTTTGAACATTTTTCACTACCGAAACATGACAATTATAATGTCGGAGGTGATAATGTTACGCATTCATGCAAGAACTTTCACTAGTTTGGCATTTGCATGCTGTGGTGCATTGCAGTTTCCCTTTCTTACAACTACAGTTGTTTGATTTGCATCCAGTAGAACAGCCACATATGATAGTTTTGACACAAGCATCAGGTATTGGAGCTAGTGACATGAGCTTTGGAACAAGTTTTCAATTGCATTGTGTCCAACCCGTTTTCTCTGGTGCAGGTAGGTTTGGAATGTTACAAGTTGCTTGCTTCCACACCGTTGACTGATAATGAGATCTTTGTAAGTGGAACTTCAGTGCATCACTTGTAGGAGGCAATGCTTTAGGTGACCAACATTTGCCAAACAAAACTACTCTTGCCTTATCACAGCTCCCTGCATTAGGAAGATTGTAAAACTTGCAGACAAAATTCTCCACGGACTTGTATGTTTCTTGTTGAAGATCACCTTTTCCTAGATTTTTAAGAAGACCAGGATCTGAGCAAAATGCTTTTGAAGCTGTTTTCTTGCAATGCCCAGCAATGTGGGAGACTGTATCACAACCCGTGATTGCATGAAATGGAATTATGTTAGATATAGTGAGCTGAACAACTTAGCACAGATGGCGTGCACAGGAATATGCTTTGGCTTCGCTGATGTGCCTGACTTCATCCACAACTTTTCACAAGTCATTTTGCTGAAATGCGCCACTAGCAGCACAAGGACATCGATGTCACATGCTGAAACAACAACAGTGTTGACATTAGCATGAATACGGTGCAGTACAATTCTTGTATCAGCCTCCTCATGTTTGGCTACCAATACACTTGTATCCACAGTGGAATTGGAAGACTTCACTGTGTCATCTTCTTTGAACTCACCAGAAACAATGATGGTCTTGTTCTCAGGTGCCTGGAGCATGAGTTGTTCAGAAAGGAAGCAAGAAAGATCACCCTTATTTTCTGGGAGAACCAAGAAATTTGTCCAGTTGCTAGGAAGTGGAATAGTTCTGTCTTCAACAAATCTCCCAATTAGCGTAAGTCTTTTTGATCATTTTTGTCTTGTCCCTTCTTTGATAGAAGCTGACCTGTATCTGTCAAATGTAATGTCAATCCTGTTGAAATGGTGTCCACTCTGAAACATAGATTTCACAGAATTTTCGGCCAGGCCACCGAAACTGGTACTGCCATAGCGTTTCCCTAGTGCCACCACACATGCTTGGCCATCAACCACAAGACATGAAGTACCTTCAAGTGGCACCTGAGGAGGACATAGGATATCACTTGTCAAGACATCTGCAAGGACTGATTTGTTTCCAGGTCTGAGGTCTCCATTCAGACCTGCGAGTGCAACTGGAACTGGCATCAGTTTATGTCACAATATTTTTGGAAGTTCTACTAATCTTCCAGCTTCATAGGCCATGATTAAGTGATGCAAAATGTTCCAATCAGCTCTTATGGTGACACCCTCATCTTTTGCTTGTTTATGCACCATGTAAAGAGATGCAAATATTTTAACCTTTACCTTCTTTAATGGAGCATGGAATTTCATGTGCAAAGTTTCCTCTGTTGGCGCCATGAGACTTTCTTGAACAAAAGCAATCAACTGCTTCTGACCCAATTGTTCAGCACTGAGAAGAGACTCTTGTATCGCCTCTGTAGCCATATCCATTGTTCCAATGGCATGGAGAGTTGTGATAGGAGAAAATACATTGAATCTTTGCAAAGTCTGGAGCACTTTACATTCATCACAATGATCTCGCTGTTGTCTTGCAGGAGTCGATTCATTGTGGGTCATTTGATAATCAAGTCCAAGTGCAAACATTGTCCTTGTTTGGGCTGCAATCTGGGAATGTAAATTGTATGACAGTGCCCACCTGCTGAGTGCTGAATGTGTTTTTGTGATTTCTACAATTCCTCCTCCCCTCTTTCCTGTGGCATTCAGCCACTCTTGGCTGTGGTCAGGATCTACCTGATTGAACCTTCCACCTGAGCCTTTTGCAACCCAGTTGCCCTGCTGGAACTGCTGAAGAACCTCCTGCGGAATCTGGTGCATTTGTGCAAGATATATGACTCCCCATCTAGCATAATTCATATAATCGTATCTGTGAAATATGACATAATTCTTCTGAATGCATCCAGCTGCAAATCCCAAATTGCATCTCTCTGAGCTCTTATGAAGAGCAGAAGGATGAAAACCATATCCATATACTGCCACCAGAACTGAAAATTGGGATTGTTGGCTGTTCTGCTTTGCAAAAATACTGCCATTTTCTCATGGAATCTTGCCATGAATAATTTTTTTACATGCTCATCATAGTCCTCATCTGTATGGGATTGTATAGCAGTCAACAAATACTGGCTGAGATCACTATCGTGTTCCTGGATATAGGACAAAAGTTGTGGCAGAAGCAGTTGCCACAGTGCTTGCAGAGTGATCTTGTGAGCACGAGTTCCTTTGGCATAGTCCTTTCCTGCCATTACGTGTTTCGCAGTATTTTCACTTAAAGTCCACTTTCTGTTCACACTTTTGACAATCCTGAGTCCTGCATATGCTGGCCTATTACTTTCAAGAAGTTCGTGGATGTGTGCAGGCCTCCTAAGTGTGGGATCAGTGTTGGTATATGCAACATCCATAAATTAAAGTTACTGAATTAAGAACAGTAATTGACTATAGAGCCACCAGATGGCGATGCTAAGTTTATGTGTACATGGAAGGGAGATGGGGTTTTGTAGTTGAATTCCTTTGTGTAACCACTCCTTCTTCCCTTCTCTCTCATTGTCTCAGTCTCCATTTTGTTTTACTACTAGCTAGATGTAACTAAAGATCTGTGCCTGAGAAAGCTTAAGTAAAGTTCTGTTTTTAAACCTTCTGCTGCATTTGTCCTTACTGATTGTGAATCAGTTATTACTCTGCAACAATCAGCACATCCCTATATGCAGGTACTTCCCACTTTAGCTCCATAAACTGAGGAAAGAGAGCTTGATCAACAGTTAGTACTATGTGTTTCTGATCAAATGAGTTGGCAACATGTATGATTCTTTTCACAACTGTATTTAAGGTGTCCATTTCATGGGCATGTGCCTGTGTAATGGTCATATAACCAACAATTGTTACTTATGGATTAGTTTGGCTTAACTTTGCATTGAAACTAGTCCAGTCTGTCTTTGGGTTTTCACTTTGTCTTTTAGGAAAGAAGGTAGTATCTGTTGCCTGTGCTTTCAAAACTGGAGCAGATTCATATGCAGGTGTGGTAACCCATTCCTCTTTAACATAGTCATCAAATTTTGGCTCACGGGCAGCTTCTACAATATTAGGAGGAAAGATGGTGTTCCTATCCTCTGGAACTCTCAGAGTTGCATGCTTATTTGGTATAATATCGCTCGGGATAACAGTAGGGGAAGGTCCTCTCTGCCAAGCAGCATATTGTGTGGCATGAAATATATATTTTTCCCATCAAGTGTAGAGTCATTAATATCAATTGTCAGCAGTAAAATGAAGGAATTGTCCTTTAGCTACATTTGGTAGGATCACTGATCCATTTTCAGGATCCATAGGTGTATTTTTAGCTAATGCTGTGTCAAGCCTCAGTATATCCTTGTAGCCAATAATATGTCCAGCTCTGTGAAACAAATCTACCAACTGCTTGGATCTTGTAGTCTGATGTAGAGTGCTCCCAAGTCCAACATGTTTAGGTGTCCAACTCCTTCCACCGCTTACATAATATATTAGTTCTTCAGTAATACTGAGAAACCTGGACTGTTTGAAGGACTCCTGCTTGTCTTCCCCATCTGATGTATCCACAGCTGGTTCATCATCACTATCATGATCATCGTCTTCTACATTCACTTCCTCCTCCTCAAGTTCTAAAAGATATTGGCCACCAAACAGAAGGCTTAAAAACATATAGAGGCTGTCTGGCACACAGGCTATTGCCTCTTCCTTAGTTACAGTTAGACCATATATGCAGGCTGGGTGAGTATATCTGACCTCAGTTTGAGTGCAATGTATACCACTGAGAGAAAGTAATCTTCATGGGACTTGTAAATTGGAATGGTGAATGAATCATCATCTTTGTCTACATCAGCTATACCAGAGATGGGGATGTGACAAAATTTGATGGGTACTAATACGGTGTGTCTCTCAGAAGCAGCTTGATCATGCAATACAATAAAATCATACAGCTCATCAATATAGGGCAACAGTTCCTCTTTAAATGTGTGCATTCGAGTAACAAATGAGTGTGGATTGTTGTGCCAGCTTCGCTTGCCAGAGTACAGTAACGTTTCCATACCTCAGACAGTTCAAGAACATGGTCTTGTTCAGCAGAGTACTTAAACTCCTTAATAAGCCACACAATTGCAAGATGAGTGTTTTGTGCATCACCTTCAGCTTTTGATGTTTCTTTAAAAACCGCTTGTAGCAATCGGGATGGTATTTGCCTTCTGCAGCAATTAAATTGCTTACCACAGATAGTCTGACACATAAGGCATGGTCCTATTTGGCTGCTTCCAGTATTCTTTGACTTGTATTGAATGTAGTTATGGATGAGATCTTTAGAACTTTCATCCTGACAGGATTTTCAGAAATTCCAGTTCATTGGTTGTGTGAAACATCTCAATCCTGATTCAGAAGTATGGGGAAGAGATTGAGCCCTTGATTTTGAATCACTTGTTGATCGGACATTTTGCAAACATTGTTTCTGTAACCTGTTGATTTTACCTTTATGTGTAAATTGTGCATAGCAATATCTATGCCAAACCAAGGATTTGCCTCCGTCAGATTCCAAAGCAGTGTTGATTCGTTCAATAGCTTCCTTTTATGTTGAATCTCTGTTTGTGCCTTGCATTTGCTGCCTCCTGTATTGTAGATAACCCCCTTTCACTTGCACAAAAGCAGAATCATGTGTCACTTGCTGGTATATAATGCACTGTTCATATGAGAGTGTTTCTGGTCTCTTCAAGAGTAGTAATGGCTCCATGGTTTACAAATGCTTGAAACAGCAATAAAAATAGATATAAGTTACACTGCGAGAAGCCTAAGCAGTTGCAGCAACAGTCACGAATGATTCAATAAATTATTATTCACTAGTATCTGTACATGGCAAAATATGTGCAATCATTCTTCTGTATGAAGTGGCCATTTTTAATTCCAATTGTCTAGGTCTTCCTGTGGGAATTCAGCGTGGTAAACAGAATATTTGGATTCAGCATACTCAAATGATAGTAAAAACACTGTTTACCAACTTTTCACCAAAAGTGCCTCCTGATTCATAAATAAAGACATTTCTGGAGAATTGGCCTAGACTAGAACTAGAAAAGGTAGAGAGAAGGGCAACGAGAATGATAAAGGATATGGAATGGCTTCCGTACAAAGAGAGGCTTGACAAGCTGGGTCTCTTAAGCTTAGAGAAGAGAAGACTGAGAGGGGACATGATAGAGGTTTATAAAATCTTGAGTGGTATGGAACGAGTAGATAGGGAATGGTTATTTACCCTCTCAAATAGTACTAGAAGTAGGGGAAGCTCCATGAAACTAACTGCGGGCAGATTTAAAACAAATAAAAGGAAGTACTTTTTCACTCAACACATGATTAACCTATGGGATTTGTTGCCAGAGGACATCAGGGCCAGTAGTATAGCTAGGTTTTAAAAAGGACTGGATATGTTCTTAGAGAGTAGGTCCATTAATGGCTATTAACCAAGTAGCTTACGGGATGACTGTTGGGAACTGGGCGTGAACAGCGGGGAATGGATTGCCCATTGTGACCGTTGGTTCTTCTCCCATGCGATCGAGATTGGCCACTGTTGGAGGACAGGATGCTGGGCTTGATGGACCATTGGTCTGACTCAGTATGGCACTACTTATGTTCTTATGTGTATGTGTTTTAATGGAGTGGAGTGTTATCTGATGGGTGTATGTTTTCTATCCCATGGTAGTTAGATATGAAACATTAATCATTTTATGTTAACTGCACACTAATAAAATCAACCTTTCCACCTTACTGCTTTCTTCTTCAACACTCTACTTTGTAGATTTTTCTGTTTCTCCATGAATAAAATTATACTAATTACAAAAATCTTCCATATGGCACCTTGTCATGGATTTCCATTTAAACATGGTCAAAAACAGCAATGGATTTTACCGTTAGAACAGTTGGTCTCCTGTGGCAATAACTGGTAATAATGGCGCAGCTCCTGCAAAAACTCACATGTGAATATAACCTTACTGATCTGGATTATCCCATTGCTTTTCATGGGATTAGTTGTGTGTATAAATTTAAGATGTGCGCAAGTAGTTTATGTGAACCATGCATGTGGAATAGCTTGTATGCAAGACAGTTAATACCTGCTCTCTGACATAACTTCCATGTATGTGAAGAATTAATTGTTAAATGAGTCAACAATGTCCCCAAAAGGGGTAGGAATGAGAACTCTAGACGAGGTCCTCAAGAGTGACAGCTGTTTTTACATTATGTTATTAGCAGTTCTGCTTTTATCTTCAGCAGAGGTGGAGAACAGACTCACTTCACTGGCCATGATGGTTCTTTATCCTCACTTCAGGTGCAAGAATTAAGCACTTTCCATCCATAGGCTCAACTTGTCCACCAAGGTCACTTCCAGGCTGTTATCCCATTTATTTGGATTTAATAAGGGTGTACCTTGACAGTCCTTGCTCTGAAATCACTATCTCTTTGTGGGTGTGAATTGTTTTTAATTACTTTAATTGCTAGGGTAATTGGGGCTAAGACTCCTATCTTAATGGAAGACGTCAGCATCTGAGTATATGCAAGTCTTACAAACTACTGAAATAAATAATCAAGAAAGGGCTGTATATGAAGGCGAGACAATAATGTACTGCTCTATTTTTCATTTTGCAATCATAAGTCATCTCTGTACCTCTTTTCAAACATTCAGATGCCTCGTTACAGTAGATGGAAGTCAACTTTACAAAGCAAGTTTAACAATTTTATTTATAAAACTGTGTGTATAGGAGTGTGAAAAGTCATTTTTATATAAAATTGGAATCCATAAAAATAAATAAAATATTGCAGCTAACAAATAGGCAGATGTGCTCAAAAAAGGCATTATTAAAGTGGTAACAATTCCCTTCCAATTCTGCCAGTAAACTGGGAGGAGAAGCTGGGATCATAATGTAGTATAAAGGGGGAAAAGGTCAATACCAATTGGTAAATGTCACTCTCCATTCACCCTACAGAAAAGCATAATTTTCTAGCAATTCATAAACATTTAAAGCAATCTATGAAGAAATAGAGTAGCAATTTTAACCTGAAAATGTACATTACAGCCCAGCCCCATCATTTTGGGGACTTAAACAAGAGGAAAGTAATGTCTGATACAATGAATTTAGGTGTAATATCTGTATTATTGTCTTTGGTTCTCATTTTCTTTCTCTCCATCATGTTTTTCAGAAGTGTGTGTCTTCTATAGAAAATATCTCTTTATTTGCTGCCGTTCAGAGGCATCAATTCAATCTGTTGGGCTCCCATTTCTTTCGTTCCATGGCCAGTGGTCAGCCAGCTTTCACAAATAATGTGAAATTCTTGTTTCTTTGGAGTCCTGAGGATCTCTTCTATATAGGACCCCAGTGTCTTGCTTCCAACAGGTTCAATCAAAGCAGCTGGAAGCTTCAGTTCTTCCCAAAATGGCTGTAAAATCACAAGAAAGAGCAACGAAGAGGGGCATTTGAGCACATTGGGATGAGATGAGACACCTACTGCTATGCCGTAGGAGCCCATGTAGAATCTTGTCTCATTTTACGTCCTATTTTGGAAGTGAGACTGAAGCAGCACAGAAATGACATCTCCTGAAGAATATAGATTGGGAGCTTGTTGTTGCTGGGTATTGTCACTTCTGTGTTCTCTTTGAGGCTACGTGCTGCAGACTAGGGTTGAATATTTGTTTCCTTTTTCCCTTCTGTTGTCGCTGAGAATCCCAGTTCTCAATTCGTCTTGGGGACCAAGAACAAACTGAGAACCAGCAGTGTGTTGCTGTGATTCTCGATGAGAAACAGCAAACTATATAATAAATAATAATAAAGTTTAAACTCACTATGAGCTCATGGAGTAGAGGGAGTGTTTTTTATTGGCTGGCCCAGAAGGGAGAACTGCCATTGGAGAGCTGCCCGGTCATTCACGCCTGCATCCCTCCCACCCACAGGTATTTACAGCGGGGCGGGGCTCTAGGGGCATTGAGTAGAGGGAGTGTTTGTTCTTGGTTGGCCCAGAAGGGAGAACTGCCACAGGGAGGATTGCCATTGGAGAGCTGCCCCATCATTCACGCCTGCATCCCTCCCACCCACAGGTATTTACAGCGGGGCGGGGCCCTAGGGTTGTCAGCTGTCAGGCCATTTGTCGGCCTTTGTGACTGGGGCCAGGAACTCTGCCGGGGGAATAGGGGAGAGCCGGATGATCCAGGTGGACATGGAGGCTCTGAAAAGAGTAAGGTATCTGCAAGACTGAAGAATTAACATTCATCCCCGCAGGGGCCAAACTCTTTGCAAGTAAACCCCATTAAGGGATAGGATCTAAGTATCTTGCATGGTTTAAATCCCTTTTAGTAAGCCCTTAGATGGGGCTGATTTTACATTATTTTCTCTCTGTTATGTACCTAGAAAGATAAAATTATCTGTTTTTGAAATTAGTCCTCCTTAGGGGAGGGTATGGCAACTGAGGTGTTGAGTTAAGGTTGTCAATTCTTGGGAATTACTGCCTTGTCTCCTGTCTTAACTTCTATCATCCATATAGCTGGTTAATATTGTCACTTTGTTTGCTAGTTGTGTCTTCTCCGGGATTCCTTTGGCTTACAAGCTTTTTTAGATGAACTGGAACTTCTCTTTAGTGACTTTAGTCCCTATTTGGCATTTTTGGAGCCTTCAGAATTAGGGCTGAAGAATAAGAAGCAGCTAGCTATTGGTTGGAATTTTAGTATTTGGTTGTATACATTTTTGAAAAGACAAGAGAGAGATAATTATTAACTGACTGTGTTGCAGATATTAGAGAGGGCAAGTTGACGCATATTGCTTCACTCAATAAGGACCAAGATGGTAAAGATTTAGATCCAATAATAGCACCAGTTAAAGTAATGCCAGATCAGATTTCACCAGGCTGTACTTCAAATATAGGTTTAGCCAGGAAGCAAAACAGGGTAGGGAATAATGGAAATTTTACACCCAGAAATACAAATGTTATAAATCCAAGGGCCATTTCATTTCGTATTTCCCCTCTACCAAATGGCACTTTCCCAGTGTGGAAAACTAAATTTGACTTCAACAACACTTACAAGACATTCTTAGAATTCATATACCTTTTTGGCAGATAGAGCATTTTCAAAAGCTACCATCCCCATTTAATCTACAGCATTTAGTGATACATTTTCATAACTGTAAGTTGGTATCAAATATTCTTGATCAATTTTATTTATTCCAATCATGGGGAGTGATAGTGGGAGAAGTCTTTACTGACCCTGTTAAACACCCACTAACTCCATCAGATTCTAATTCCAGGTTAAGGGATACATCCCCTATCTCGGGGTCAACTAGGAGTTGGGCTAAAAACAACCTTCCTAAGGAACCCATGCAGCGGGTGGGGAAAACCTATCTGCCTTCACAGAATCGTATCGGGAAATAAGTACCCTTTGAAATCAATTAACACCCGTCTGCTGGATATTGCCATGCTAGAGGATCAATCTATGGATGCTTAAACCCCAGTTTCTACTATAATAGAAACTTCTGTGATAAATTCTGATAAGAATCTGTCTTCCATGTCACTCCCTGAATTTAATCTCATGGACACAGAAGTCCCAATCCAGGCTAATCAAATTCTCTCTCCTACTAATTGCATAGGGGCGATGACTCGCTCCCAAACATTGCAAGAAACTGGAAGGTTTCCGGATAGACAACATATGAGAAAACCAGGATTAGATCCAAAAGGTTACTTAGATGAGAAGGACCAGTTGCACCCTAGTAAGGAAGTATTAGAGGAACCACATGCAATTGTAGTAGATTGAGGAGATAGGTACCATGATTCAGCCTTAATATCAATTTGTTCTTGGAATATAGTGGGATGGAAAACACACAAAGATGATGATTTATTTATTGAATATATTAATAAATTTACAATACTTTTGTTACAAGAAACATGGGCTAAAACCGCAGTGGAAATAGAAGGGTTTAAATCCTACTCATTACCTGTAACCTCATATAGGAAAAAAGGTCGACCCAGTGGAGGAATTGCTTGCCTTGTATCTAAAACTCTGGATAGCTTAGTTGTGATGGAATTAAAATTAACGCCAATTGCCCAGGGCATGGTCTTAAAAACCGAATTACTTATTTTGATGATACTTTCGATTTATATACCCCCTATGAATGCTATCTCATTTGATAGGGGGTTTGGGGAAAAACTTGAAGCCTATATTGAAAATTTGCAGATAAGATTTCTAGACGGAATTATTCTCATGGCCGGTGATTTAAATGTGAGACTTGGCTGGGACAATGAGTCATTGACCAATTACTCTTCCTCAATCATATCCTCAGAGAGGCCTTTCCCATTTGGTTTAAATTTAAAGGATAGGCTATCAAAGGACTCAGGAATAAATGCCTCAGGTCGCAATTTAAGGAGTTTGCTTCCTCATTAAATGTAATTATATTGAATGGAATATGGTCCAGAGATAACCCAGGAGAATTTACTTTCCCAAATTTACAGGACTCCAGTGTGGTCGATTACGTTATCATAAATAATGAAGCTCTCCTATATTTTTGTGACTTCTATGTAGGAAGTTATCAACTTAGTGAACATCTTCCTTTAATAATACATTTAAATATAAAAGCTGACATCCCAGCGACCACTTTCCCCATATATAAGCAGAAGGGAAATGTTGAATACCTAGACAGGTATTTACAAAAAAAAATGGGATCAAGGTATAGAACAGCAATTGAAAATGGCATTAAGTGTAGAACCATTTACCACAATGAGATCTATGGCATTATCCTGCAGTGCTGCGAAGCCAACTATAGTAGATCATGAGAAAGTGATCAAATTCTTGCTACCTTATTTAATAGAAAAGCTTGGAACATTAAAGAACCAGAACATTAAGAATCAGAAATGTTTTGATGCCGAGTGCAAGCGGGCTAAACAATCCTTTACCTCCATATATAATACCTACCGTAAAGAACAGGCAAAGAAGTTACCAGATCAATATTTTGATTTAAAAAAACAATACCAGCATTTAATAAAGAATAAAAAGGAGTATGCCAAAAGAACATGGAAGGCTTTGCTCAAAGCCGGGAAAGATAAAAACTCGAAATTTTGGTCCATAGTGAATGGCACCATAAATTTAAGAAGGAAATCATGGGAAAAGGGCATTTTAGGACCCTTTTCCACGATAACCTGAAATCCACTGGGCTAGAACCAGATTTAGAAACAATGCCTTGCCTCTGACCTCCAGTATCTGAACTCAAGGTCATGGAGACTCTTTCAAAAACAACAAGGCTCCCAGTGCAGACATTATAAGAATCAAATTTATTAAAGCTACTAGAGACTAGTGGGTACCATATTTAGCCACGCTATTTACAGCTATTAATACCATGGGGGTTATTCCGGAAGGCTGGGGGAAGGCGGTGGTGATACCAATCCATAAAAATGGTTATAGAGCAGAACCTGCCAATTACCAGCCAATCAGTTTACCAAGGATAGCCAGTAAATTATATTCCAAAACTCTTTTGACAAGGGTTACAGCATGGCTTAATAACGTTAATATAATTCACTCAGAACAGGCCCGATTCCAGAAAGGGAAAACCACCTTAGATCAATGTCTGATACTTCATCACCTAATTTCCAAATACATCAAAGTGAATAAAAGATTATTCGTGGCCTTCTGAGATCTACATTCGGCGTTTGACTCAGTAGATAGAGAGATTCTTTGAGACAAATTAAGAGCTCGTTTGCTACTTTTGATTCAAAATTTCCACAAGCAGGCTAGTCTTACTGTCAAATTGGATAGCCAGGGCCACTTATCTAATAAAATATATCAAGAGGGGTCAGATAGGACTGCCTTTTTGCTCCTGCCCTATTTAACATATATATTAATGATGTGGTTCCACTCCTGACAGACAACAAATTTTATCCTCCATTTGAGAATCCCTTATTGACTCTTTCCTAAGCAGATGCCTCCAACTTCCCAGTAACAAGTGAGGGAGAGGGTTGGGGTGGTCATATGACAGAATGATATATGGGTGACATTTCTGCTCCCTCAGGACCCCTCTATAAGGGGATCCGAAATTTTTGAATGCTAAACTGATGTGGTGATGGTGAAGCCTGCATGGGAATTGTAAGCACTGAACAATAAGAGGCTTTTGCTGTTATCCCCAGACTGAATTTTCTATAGAATAAAGAGCAGTGGCCTTTTCACCCAGCACTTGTGTCCATGCCTTCTTCCGTGATGCGGGGACAAAGAGATCTTTCCTCTTACCACTCAACCTGCTGTTGAAAACTTTATGTGTCAGATTACATTTATAAACAAGCCTCTGATGGTGGTTATTATCTTCCAGTGATGGTGACCACTGTCATATTAACAAGAACTTGTCTGCATTTCTGCTTGGGATGAAGGTTACATGGTTATTGTGTCTTAATTACTTTGGGAAGTTTTCTCCATATGCCCAGCCTGTGAGCTTGATATATCAAATGTCCTAGTGATGTTAATTTCCTTACAAGAATCAAGTTTTTTTTTGTCCTTTAGTTCTTAGTTTATGTCCATTTTTTCCAATTACAGAAGTCCAACCAAGCCTTTTTGCAGATATTATTTTCCCACAGCTATTCAGTGAGAAAGATGACACCTAGAAAACCAGATAAGGGGTAGATAGATGAACTCCAGTGCAATATAGCATCAAAAGCAGGCAACACAATTTTCAGTGTAATATGGAGAAAGTAGTCAGTGGATCAATCCACCACAAAGTTAGAGAGATGCTAGAAAGATTGATCCAGAAAGCTTCTCAGATTTCATTTTCCTCCTGTGTACAAAAACCTGATGCACAGCAGAAATGGAAAATCAAATGGGCAAAAGAACTCTTTGCTCATTTTTCACTGTTTCTGTTTTCTTGAAAAGACGCCCGAACAAACCAGATGAGGCAGTGTGAAGGGTAACCAGTGGAAGTTAGCTAGAAAGTCTGAAATTGTGACAGAAATTATTATTATTATTATTATTATTATTATTATTAGTAGTAGTAGTAGTAGTAGTAGTAGTAGTAGTATTAGCAAGCATTTATATAGGGATAGCAATGTACCTGGTGCTTTACAAAGTAATTGAATAGACACGGTCCCTGCCCTAGGGCTTACAATCTGAGAGGGGGAGGGAGACGAAGGAAGGGGAACAGAGGGAAAGACAAGGAGTATAACATTCACGAGGATGCGAGATCCCAGGTGCACACGCTTGGCTTGGTTACATCAAGAATGATGGCTGGTTGGCCCCATCTGATAATGTTTCTAACATGATATTGACTTAAGTGATCACTAACAAATGGTGTGACTGCTAAAGTAGAGATGTTAGAAGATAAGCCTGCACTAAGAATAACCTGTTAGGTGAAGGTCATCATGTCTTCTTGGAGACATGAATCTCATAGTCTCGCTCTCTATGAATGCATCTGAAAATCAATTGATTATACTCACAGAAGGTCCAGTATATCATGAATAGAGCTGAAACAGGTAAGAAAAAGGTATCTACAGATAGTATTCTGTATAGCTTGGAAGTTATTTGGTAATGATCTGGTAACTGTGGAGGTTAACCACCAAACCAGAATACCGGCTGTTTCTGTTTATCGATTACTGTTTACCAAATTACCTTTCACCATATTACCACATAATCATTTTTACTTAGTACAGAGAGAGAGGGGGAATTTTATTTAATTTTATTTATTTATTTATTTATTTATTTTCATCATTTCTATACCACCCCTTCCTGCCCAATGGCAACTCAGGGCGGTGTACAAACACACATAAAAACACCATAAAAATAGAACACAGACTTTGTTGTATTTAAAAATACAACAAACAAAGGCTCAACAAAAAACCCTAATCCTAAAACAAAACCCCCACCCACTACCCATCCCCTTCACTGAATGTCTAGCAAAACATCCAGGTTTTGCACTGTCTATGAAGATAGGTCAAACATCATTTGTTAGTATGGCTAGAGAGAGATTTTAGCCTTCATCACTGAGGAATTTGAATACACATTTCTATTTCCAGTCAAATTCAACGTTCATAATGAAGGCAAAGAATATTTCTTCTGGGTCTTCTTTGTCCTCCACGCTTATAGAGGAAATCCTAGTTGTATCAGAGCTACAGGATTACTGTGCACTCGGCACTTCAGTCCCAATAGCACTTACTCTGGAATACTCCTCTTGATTTCAAAGGGATTATTCTGGTTTTGAGGATCACAGCCTCTGTTACCTATTTGCTTTCATTTCCTTGAGTATTATAATGTATCTTTTCTTAAACAGGCAGAAATGAAAGCTTAGACAGACATATATTCTTTCCCCTGTCTCCCCTGCATTTGGTAAATGATTAATTTTAGCTCAGTGCCTCCAAACTCTTATTGAATTTTAGATTCCTTCCAAGCCTTGCAATATATTTTACCAATAATGTAATGAAATCCTAAAATAGTGTCATACAAATTAAGGACAATAAAGTAAATTAATCTGCTGCCAGGGTCATCTACCTCGCCAGTCGCTTCGACCATGTGCAGCCCCTCCTCTCTTCGCTTCACTGGCTTCCCCTTCCTGAACGAATCCTGCACAAGCTCCTAGTCTTCACCTATAAAGCTCTTCACAACCTTGCTCCCCCCTACCTCTCTGCACTTATCGCCCTCCATACTCCAGCCCGTGCACTTCGCTCCTCCTCTGTCCCTTCTCTCACCCTTCCACGCCTTCCCTGCTCCCCTAAGCGCCTTCGTCCCTTCTCACTTGCTGCCCCCCATGCCTGGAACTCCCTCCCTGTCCACATCCGCCTTGCCCCCTCCCTTCATACCTTCAAATCTCTCCTTAAAACTCACCTCTTTCGCTCTGCTCTGTCTGACTCTTTATCCTGCTGAGCCACTATTCCTATACCTACGATCGGTTTACCCTTATCCTTGCAACATGGACCTGCCTGCTGTCATTCTCATCGTAACCAAGCCAAGTACGTGCACTTGAGACCTCGCATCTTCATGAATGTTAGACCCCTTGTCTCTCCCTCTGTTCCCCTTCCTAAGTCTCTCCCCCAGCTCCTGTCTCTCAGATTGTAAGCCCTAGGGGCAGGGACCGTGTCTATTTTATTACTTTGTAAAGTGCCAGGTACACTGCTGGTGCTATATAAATGTTTGTTAATAATAATAAATAATAATCCAATTATAAGCCTTTAGAGCTAATATCACAAAATAAAAATATTCAATTTCCAACAGCAAGGGAAACCAGCCTCCCTTCATGTTGCATATATATTTGCAGACATTTGGCTCCTGACTGTGGAATAGGCATTCAGAGAAGCTGACTCACTTTCGTAACTGCATGTTGCACCTTCAAAATTTGTGTCCACCAAGTGGGGTTTAGGAATGTGCGAACGCGGTTCAGATGTTCGGAGTTCGGGCCGAACTTGGCTTGTTCGGATGCCCAAACCAAACATCTAAACTGAACGTTCAAACGGCCAAACAGTTTGGAAGAGTTTGGCTGAGTTCGGGGGTGGGAAAAACGTGATTTTGGGCAGGAAAAATGTGTCTGGAAGGGGGAGACAGCTGAGGAGCAGACTTTGTGGCACCAGGGGTGGAGACCAGGGGTGGTTTCAGGGCCAAATGATACCGATACCAGAAAAAAAAAATCGATTTGGGTATCGGTATCAATAGTGCTATTTTCGGATGTTCGGCCTACTTCGGCTGAACCGAACTCCACCGAACCGAACAACCAAACCCGAACTCAGGTTTCAGACCGAATGTCCAAACATCCGAACCGTGTTCTGTTCGCACATACCTCGTGGGGTTCCCTTATACATCTGACTACTTGTAAAACTCCTTCACTATATGATTTACTGTTTACACCTGCAATTCAGTCATATGAAATTTGCACTTGCAATTCTTCTCTGCACAACTGATCTTCCTGTAAAATAAAACCAGGCCTCAGCCCACCTGAAAAGTACTCTTACAAGTCAACACTACAAATTAAATGGATGCCAGCTTTTTATTGTTAGCAATAATTTAAAAATATCAGAACAACAAAAGAATACAAAACAAATAACTGTCTCTATTTTTAGTTTATTTCTTGCGTACATTCCTTCACCTGCAGTTTTGTTGCTTCGTATGTAGATCTTTCTTTCTTAGATCAGTAGGCAAGAAAGCATCATCTAAAAGTAGAAAAGTAATTGTGAAACCACAGAAATTATCTGGTTGACTCAGGGGCAGATGTAGTGCCCAAAATTGCTTTTAGCTTGTTTTTTGTTTGTTGTTGGGTTCCCCCCCCCCACAAAAAAACCCCAACCAAACAAAAATCCTCTACTTAGATATCAAATCAATAGGATGCCTTTAAATTCAGCAGATTCTGGAGCTTGTGCTATAGCTCTTAGAATACCCAACAAAGGAAATCTGATACAAAATGCACTTCTAAAATGGCCTGGGGAAACTATCTATTCAACCTTACTTTTAATTAACAGATAATTTACCCTGTGTCTAGTTTGCCAGCTATCACACCACTGGAACTGCTGGCTTGAGATATTTGCAATGATATCTTATCCTAATCCACATTCATCTTGTATGGCCCTTTCCACACAGACACTCTAACACCGATAAAATGGGTGTTACATTTTATTATGCATGTTACAGGGCTGCAGGTGTGCTCCATGGGAATTTTGTCACTTACTTCAATGAGAATCTTCTTCAAAAATTTAAACATGTTCAAATGGATAGAAACATTAAGTGTGACCACTATATTGAAACGTAATTTAGTACATAGATATTATATAACCACTTAGAGCAATTCAGCTGTTCCTGTCCTATAATTGCCAGCTTAGAAATGTTATATTCTACTAGCATTTCAGCTGAAGCAGCAGCAGCAGTACTTAACTGAAAGCAGTAGGTTATTTCTACATTGGCACTTTTAAAAAAATCTACTTGCTTGGAGGAAAGGCAATCTTTATTATCTAATAAAACAGTTATATTAGGAATAAGAAGCCCATGATTCAGCTAGCACAGTTTCATTAACACTTATCTCCACCATTTGCCAGTTACCTTCTGTTGTGTACCAAATGGTCTTTTATTACAAAAATCTCTTGCATGCTGCTAATTTTACAATAAGCAAAAAGCACTGTCAATCCTTGCTCTTAATAATCACATAACCCACAAGCACTTGTATTTATTTGACTTATTGTGAAAATGCCATTAATTATTTCCATCCAGGAGCCACGCACACAATCTTCATGTTGTGAGTTCTGAAGATGGGCTTCCTTTTATTTTCTCTAAGGTTGTGAAAAAACTATAAAACCCTTTAAATGTTTAATGACAAAACATTTGATTTTGGTCCAAAGACTGTGTGTTTGTATGCATGCACAAAATAATATATGAAAAGGGAGAGTAAAATGGTGATAGTGTATCACTCCTGCTTCGGCATCTGCAATTAGGTATTTGGACATCCACAAATGTACCTGTCTGAGCCCACATATTAAATTTGTGGGAAACTCAGACAAGAGGCCAAGGCATTCTCCTCTCAACCACAGGGATGTCTGCATTCAGAGGAGATGGTTATTTATCATTTATAACACACTTTCAGTGTTGAAAGTGCTTTACAGTCCTTGGGGCCCATCCAAGGTGTGCACACAAGACATGCACAACCAGTACATGTAATGTGTGTGAACAGTGCACACACACCATGTGTGCACTGTCCATGTTATGTACATGTGGCATACATGGTGCATACATGCACACCTTGGATCAGGGCCCTTTTTTAGTTCACCCTCACAACAGGTGTATGAGGTAGGCCATTCTTATTTGCATTTTACAGAGACTGAGAAATGGTGACTGGCCCAAGTTCACCCAGGGGACCAAGGTCACCCAGTGAGTCTCCCATGCCCAAGTTCAACACTTTCTCTATTAGGCTACACTGGCTTTATATTTATCTTTTCTTTTACCTTGTACTTATGACCTAGCTTAGCCTAACGGGTAACCTTCTATGGGAATTGCCCTCATAGCGTCCTCCAAAACTGACTCTGTCCCTTTTCACACAAGACATCCCCATCTCCACCCACCTCCACCCATCCCCCATGCACGGAGCCATTGGCCAAAACAGGAATGGCTCCATGTGTGGAGATCAGTGGAGGTGGGTGGAGATGGGTGTGTGTCCGTGTGACGGCCACCCACATGCCACACACCAATCCCCCACCCCCACGGCCCATTTGAAAAGGGCCTCTGCTTTCTCTATGCACATCTCAGGTAGTGCTTGCACACCTGTAGTCATGCCACTGTACTTGTATATTGGAGCACACGCTTTGGCCTCTTTATTAAATAAACAACCCAGGCTCAAGTTATTTAGTATTCAAAACTAAATATTAGCCAAACATACTCAGTTATCTGGAAAAAAAAATGTCAGTGACATTTTCTACAAAACAAATAAAGTCAACAAAATAAAGTTGACAATTATTTTTGTCAATAAGGGAGAACTTGCAGAGATGGTTCTCAAATAACAGCAACAATAATGCACATCGGTTACACCTTCTAGCCGAGGCCTCTCAAAGCATTTTGGAAATGATAATAAATCAAGACCCCCAAAAGCAAGAGAGGAAAATGTTGCTAATCTCAATTTTACAAGGTTAAAAAACAGATGTTTGAGTTGCCCATGGTTACAAAGTAACTCGGTCAGAGAGCCACAAAAAGATGGCTGGTGTGTAGGATTCCCCCCCCCCCCAATGTCCAGCAGTCTCTGGGTTTTAACTAGAGCTGAAAAGGATAGTCAATTCCACACCCATGCTTACTAACCGAAATATTAATTGGTTAACCAATCAATAACCGCATGTTGAGATTCACTTACTATCTTACCAGTTAGTACCATTACCAGGTAACTGAAACACCAATCTACCATTAGCACTTAATAGACACACCATTTAACCACCTTACTGTGTTTCCATATTTCATCATTTCCAGTTAACTTCTGGATTTCCATCCACTGCTTGTTTCCTCTGTTTAATTTCATCATTCCTGTTTGTGCCCGCACCACCCATATGAACAGAGAGAGACATGCTCTGGGTAAAAAGGCCTTGTCTGTAACCCTATTACAATATATTTATACATACATACATACATAAACAGACAACAATAGTACAGAACCTGTGTGCATAATAGCGGGGAGGAACCATGCTACATAAAGCCGGTAAGGGGGCTGAGCTAAATCTTGTCCCCCCTGCCGGAGTGAATTGACCCTTCGAATTCACCCTCCCTTTGGGTCAGGGAGGGTTTGCAGTCCCAAACCAGCCATTCCAAGCCTGGGCTGGGGCCCCCGGCCTTAACACACACACACACACACACACACACCTGCTCCCCGAGTGGTAACGGGTACAAGCGCGAACCCTCAGCTCTTAGGGAGCCTTACCACAGCACAGTTCCTACCCCGCTAACCACCACGTTGCAACACGACATCAGTGATTATCCCAAAAAAGGAGAGCTATGTCACGGGACCCTCGGTTTTTTCATCAGCCAAAGTACCCCCCGCCGGAGAGGGGTGGGGGTCCGCATGGAGTGCCGCCACCAGGAAGTGCGGTGGCTCTCAGGGTTTTCTTTAACTCTAAACCCCCTGAATGGGGATGGGGGCCCACATGGAGTGCCGCCGCTGGGGAGCACGGCGGTGCTCAGGAATTTTCTTTACTTTTAAACCCTCCGGATGGTAAACCCCATGGATGGGGGTAGGGTAGGCGGGCACTCAGGCATTTTCCTTCAACCCCCCCCCCGGGGGGCACATGGAGGGTCATGCAATAAACCAGGGCCAGAGGCACTGTGGAATGCAGGGTGGGGGCACACTATGGTTCTTTTCCCTAGGGGGGAGCTCCCAGGGACATGGGGGTGTGGAGGGTCCCGCCATGCCAGTTCCTTCAGGGGAGGGCAGACAAAGGCTTGGGGGTGGCAGGAAGCTACAGCATACTCACCTCCGTGCCCCATTAACCGAAGTTCTTCTTTGTTTGTCAGTGCAAGCATCTGGCTGTATCAGGTAATATACCTGTCTCCGCCCCCGGCCACCAGGTGCCCCTCTTCTCCTCCCATTGGCCCACCGGTGCCCCTGCTCAAGGTCAGGCAGGGGGGAGGGCAAAGGAGCCCTTCGCCCAGCCCTTTCCCGGCACCCTGTTCGGGGTGTGTGTGTGGGCACAAACTCACCCCTCCTGCTTAAGGCTGGGGGGGGTCTTCCTTTCCACACAAACAGAATTAGCTGGTAACTGTGTAATGGACCTAAACATGATGACACAGCAACATTGTAAACAGCGCAAAGTGGACAAGATGGTAGCACGTAGTAACTCAGTTAAATAGTCAGTTAAACAGTTACCACTCTATAACTGATTGCTATTGGTGTGGTTGGAAATCTGATCTTTATAAATATCCATGTGGATAACTATTTTCAACTCTAGTTTTAACCCATTAACTCTGGGCTCCAGGTGGAGCCTGACTTCCCCATGTTATCTAGGGCTGCCTGGATAGGTTGGAGAAATTGGGGTTTCAAGGAATGATGTAGTGGGGCCATATTGGAAAGGGGTTTTCCGACTCCTACAGAACACTGGGACATCACAATGCTCTGAAGGGGGCATGATCATTTCAAAAAGGAATGGGAGACTCATCACTATGCAATTTCCAAAATAGTTCTCCCCCTTTTAAGTAAAACACTGCCAGAACATGGCAATCCTGTGACTAGTATTGTCTCACTGTTTCCTTGTTCTCCCCCATCCATCTTTCATCTATTGTCAATTGCTTATAATTCAACAGTGAGGTTTAATTAGGATACAAACTGTTTTTTTGTGATGTGTTTGGATGGTGCCTAGTACTAAGAGGACCCATTTAATAATAAGGGCTCTTAGACACTATGAAAAACAAGATACTCCCTGTGCTTTACCCATCTGACAGCAAACTCTCTTAAAACTAGATTTTAATATATCTGAAAATATTTTCAAGCTGAAAAGAAAATGCAATGCAGAAACCAGGCAGAAACTGACTTCTGTCAAATTAAAAGGGTTTACCAGGGCAGGTCTTAGGGCACAGGAAGGGGGCTGGCTTCTTAGGACTCTACACTGTGGAAAGTCCCACCCTTAGGTGTTCCTATCGCCACCCAGTTGAACAAGCAGTTTGAGAGAAAACAAAGGCAGACCCCCTATGGTCCCACATAGCTAGCTGTGGCCTCATCCTAGGGACAAATACTAGGGATGTGCGAAAGCAATTCAGATGTTCGGAGTTCGGGCCAAACTCAGCCTGTTCGGATGACCGAACCGAATGTCTGAACCGAACGTTTGAACGGTTAAACAGTTTGGAGAAGTTCTGATGACTTTGGGGGTGGGAAAAAGATGACTTTGGGTGGGGAAAATGTGTCTGGAAGGGGGAGGCAGCTGAGGAGCAGACTTCCTGGCACCAGGGGTGGAGACCAGGGGTGGTCTCAGGGCCAAATGATACCGATACTGGAAAAAAAAATAGATTTCAATATCGGTATTGATAGCGCTATTTTCGGATGTTCCCAAACTCCACTGAACCGAACAACTGAACCCAAACTTGGGTTTTGAACCGAACGATCGAACATCCAAACCACGTTCTGTTTGCACATCCCTAACAAATACTAGAAAAGCAGTTCAGAAAAGGGCAATGGAGGAAGACAAATGTGTATTAGGAAATGTAAGTAGCATGTAATTACTAAGGAGTAGGGATGGGACATCTGGCAAAAAACCGGCTACTGGTTTTACCAGTTACCAGTTTGCAAAAAAAGGGTTTACCGAATTAAAACCGGTTTACCGGTGCCGGATCTATTGCATTGATTTCAATGGGGAACTGTCAGTGTCCCCATTGAAATCAGTGGGGGGAAAAAACAATCCCTCCCCCTCCCAGGCTGTGCGGGTGGAAGAGGGGACACCCTCCACCCACACTGCCAGCCTGGATTTAAAAAAAATAAAAAAATTCCCTGAAGTCCTTGACTCCGGTCCACCACCGGTGACCCAGAGTCCGCACCAGCAGGTAGGTACTAGGGTGATCCCTGGGGTGGGGGGTGGTTTAACACCCCCCACCCCAGGGATCACCCTACCCCCCCACCCAAGGATCGCCTACCTTTGGCGCTCCGGGCAGTGGCGGCAACACGGCGGTCCGGAGGCTTCAGCGCTGGCTGTGGCTGCTGGCTTCAGTGCTTACTAGG
>QEPC01001858.1:248999-286138 GCA_003113815.1 Sphenodon punctatus
GGTGTCCCCCCTTCCACCCGCACAGCCTGGGAGGGGGAGGGGGGAGGAATTTTTTTATTCCATTGATTTCAATGGGGACACAGTGCCCCATTGAAATCAATGGAATAAATCCGGTACCGGTATACCGGATTTAATCCGGGAATCCGGTTTTTTTGGAAACCGGAATCCGGTAAATCCGGTATCCGGTAATTGGCCTGGGGTCCCACCTCTAGTATTGTACTAATTTCAAAGAGGTCCATGGAATGGAAAAGATTCCTACTTCAGTTTTCTATAACCATCTTCTCCCACCCTATATTAGTCAACTCCTCTTTTTGTAATCCACCTTTGTTATTTGGGGGTTACTGTTTGGGTGATTTGAATTGATAGTTTGGGGCCAAATAAGTCTTTCTGATGCAGGGAGATTTGCTAGCATTGATCTTCTGCTTTTTGGTAAATGAAGACAATAGCATGAGCTATTTTTTCAGAAGATGAAAAAATGATGACTGACTTTTAGACCATTTTTGTCAATCCCGTTCCCATTGTACCCATTGCTTAAGGGTTAAACTTGGATAGAATTATATAGTTGCTGTATTTAATTGTGTTCCTGATTCTACTTTTTCAATTACACTTTCTAAGTGGACGGTGCATTTTGGAAATTTTCGGAAAAGTTACCATCTGGATGATTGCTGTGTACCTTGATGTGTCCTTTGATTAATATAATGTTCCTATACTGATTAGTGGACTGACAGCCCATGCATCTTATGTGCTGTGTAAATGTTGCTCACCCAGCCCCTGCCTGTGAGCAGTAGGATATGATCTTTACAATTTATTGCCTAGTGCTGCCTGTGCTGAGTCTGGAGAAATCTATAATGAGGTAACTCAGCAAGTGTCATATTATCCATGGCAGTGGTGATGCCAACGGATAATTATCTGCACCAAAAAGAACTGATTAAAAACTATGGGTTTCTAAATTTTTTGTACAGATAGTGTTTCTCTAGAAACTCTGTGTGGTTTGAAAGGGAACGTTTTTAACTTAGATGTTTGGACCATTTGTTGTTATTGTTGTGGTCTATTTGGTTTTTTTGTCAGGATCTCAGTGTGGTAAATGGCATGGTCTCACAATACAAGCTTCACCTGAATTTAGAATAATGTAGCTATTTTGTTCCAATAGTCTGAAAGAAATGTTTTCATGCAGCATAGCAGGATTTAAATTATGTACAGATAGCTGCAGGAGCAGTGACTTTTCATGGAAAAACTTGAGCTTATAAAAGCTAAAGTCAGACAATTTCCTACTTTTACTTTGTTCTGTTTAGGTTTTACTTCCTCAACCAGCTATTGGGAAAAGCACAAAAATGTAAGACAAACATTAAAGTTGATCTGGATTTTAATTTGTTTGCTTTATCTGAGCTGTGAAAATTTAGCACATGGCTAGAATTTGAGCTTTGTCTTTTACATTTTGCTATTTGTAAAGCGATAAATGTGCAGTTGTAAAAAGCCTAATTGCTCATTGCACTAAATGTCTTTAGAAAACCTGGACTATTGGAAGAGAAAGAGAAAAAATCCTTCCACGCTTTAGTTTGTCAAATTTATGATACTGGAAATGAAGAAATATTCATTGACACCCTGATGCAGCACTTCAGCTTAATTCATGAATGCTGGGTGTTAATATATATGTAGCCAGCACACCAACTACATGTCCCAAGGAGTGGGGGCCAGCCTCAGCCAGGTCAGGCTGGAGAACTGAACAAATGTTCTTGCTAATTTACCAGGCAGGGGAGGGGGGCAGTAGAGACCCGAGTATGGCCGGCCCCAGCCCCACACTACAGATGGCACCCTGCCCCCACCATGATGGGTATCCATGGCTGCTAATAATGGGCAACCATGGCACCTAGCTATGGCGGCCCCTGCGCCGGGGCCAGAATGGTGGGGAGAACGAATGCGCTCACCTGCTATGGCCCACCTGGGCAGCCCTTGGGGCCAGACAGATAGTGGGCTCAGTTCCTTCTGGACCCAGGATTCCTGGGAATACACCTACCTGTTCAGGGGCTGTAGTGGACCCACATCTGGAAGCCCCCCTAACAGACAGGTAAGGCTCTGGCCCAAATGTGTCATAGTGGGCCATAGCGGTTAGAGTCACATTTATTAGCACCCTTAGCCCAGCCTTTCTCCGAAGGTGCCTTGGAAAGCCACAGAATGTGCCACATATTAATCCTGTGGGAGGTTTCCACTGCATGTTCTAAGGCTTCTGCATTTTACTGGGTGTCAACCCCAGTCACTGGGGCCGATTCCATGGCCCGCAGAAACCACATGCAATCTGTGCGCGCACATGTGCACGAACTGCACACAAGTACATAGGGGAGACACTGTGTCATGCGGAATCTATGTGGATCCTGCATGGATCCTGCGTGGAAGCATGGTTTGGGATCGTGGCCACTATCTGGAATGACCGTTCAAGTGGTTACTACTAGGTTACCATGTGTTACAATTCGGACATCACAAAGCACCTGGTGGAAGCATTCCAAGGGCTTTCCATGTGGTGCTTTCTGCAGCTTTTCAAGCCATACTTTTGTAATAACTGAAAGCACCCTATAAGAAACAAAGGAAAATCAGCTGGTGGTAACCAAAGCAGTAGAGCTCATTTTATCATCTTATTTGTTGTCCTATCAAAGAATAAAAGGAGCTAAATCCTACTAAATATTCAGTGTGCTATTAAAGAAACCTTGGCTGTCTCTCTGGGTCTTTCTTTTTGTTTTGTTTGAGAAAGTAAAAGCAAATGAGTTTTTTGTTTGTTCTGTCCAGGTCACTATGATGGACTAAACTACATTTTGAAGAATCTGAAAAATATGAAAATAAAGTACTTGGTATTGGTTGCTTTAACTGAGAGTGGTGCCACTGAACTCGGTGGCATTTCTTACATAGAAGAGGACTACCTAAAGATCCTTGGATCCCAATCCAAAGTCTGATGGAGTGTATCTAATGACTTCAGCAGACTCTAAAACAGATCCTCAATGTACACAATTATGAAAAGAAATACAGAGTTCTTGTTTGTTTAGTTGAAGTGTCAGCCTTAACATATACCAACCAACCCACAATCTAGTCAGGGATCCTGTAAACATGTGGTCCACTTTTGACATGCATCCTTGCAGTATTAGGCCACAAAGACACAATGCACTATTTCATGATCTCCAGCATCCTTTTTAAAAAATATATATATACAAAATAAAGTGTTCAATCCCTAGTTACTTACAAGTCACCCTCTCACAACCCACCAGTCTCTTCACGCTGTGTTCTTCCCTCTTGAAGGAGAGATGAGCTTCATTCTAGGCTTCCTGCCTCTAAACCTTAGGCAATTACATACCAGGGCATGCTCTGTGTGATTCAGGGCACAAGGACAAGCTTCTAGCATCTGCTTCTCCTTCTTGAGCTTTATAGGCAAACTCCTAGTCCGTGAGTCAAGTCTCTCCCTGGCATTCCTCCTTAATAAGCTTGGGCTCAACCTTTTATAATCATTTCCTGCTATCTGCTTCCTCTTTGCTGCCAGCTTGAGTAGCCATTCTCATTAGTTCATTTGTGGGCTTTCGGTACTTACCCCTGTGATGCTGGCCATACCTGCAGTGACCGAGGGTGGTCTCTTATAGGGCAGTTGTAGTAAGCGAACATTCTTGGGACACAGAGATGCCATATCAGTTACCTTTCCTTGGTCTCTCTCCTTGAGCTGATGTTAAGAAACATAGGAACCACAGTGGTAGTTTTACACAACAACCTGAGGATCTTCTGGATCAGGAAGAAACCTTTGTCATCAGTAACACTTCCTTTTGGGGAAGCGTTTGCTCTGCCAATGCATTGATCTGTATGAACGGGAAAACAAATGGAGAGGTGATTCATGAAATATCACAAATCACTCAGTTTTATTTTGCATGTGTAAATTGGTTGGTCTGTTTAATTACCAATTTATGTGTGTCTCCCAACATACTAAGCTTAGCTCTTCATCGTACTATATGATTTCACTTGTCCCAATATATAATAGAATATCCTTTAGTTATGTGATTTAACTTAGCAAATAATACATGCGTTCCTTTCCTTTTTTCAGTTATGAATCATTTATGTATCTTTTAAAAAGTCACAGAATTGCCCTTGGGTTTTGGTCATAGGGTCATTATGATTTGTAATCCTATATAGATTCGGTTATGCTTAGATACAGGACAAAAGAAAGAGGTATTAATAAATCATTCAGTCCACTGTGGTTGTGCATAGTAATTTGTGTCACCATGGTGCTAAAAGGCTACCAGGCAGATTTTCCATTAGCAAAAGTTTTTAAGAACCAAACATCCCTTTGATCAGAGTGCTGGATCTCAGAAGATTAAAATCAGTGTTTTGATATTCTTTTTTTTAGAGATAATACTATGAAATGGAAAGTTCTCATAGGCAGCCCTCCAAAAATATTTTTTACACATTCTGATGATGGTGGAAGGCTGGCAAATCAGTCCACGTTCTGTATCTTTCCAAACCTCCAAAGAAAAGGAGACTTCTGCTGATCACTGACAGAAATTAAATTTTGGAACTTCTGAAGTGATGCTTCCGTATTTAAGAGTATCTTGGCATGAGCTACATGTAAGGTGTACTTATTGGAGTTGTGGTGCAAATACCTGTGTTTTAGCCTTTGCATAGAGAAAGGAGAGACTTTATTAGCTTTCAGTGTTGAACTAGATGCCCCTTGAGATCTCTTCCTACCCTTAAATTCTATTATTATAGAACACATAAATTGATGAAGGGCTGTGTCTGTAGAGAAACAGCAGTGTGGTAGCAATATTGATCTCTGATCTGCTTACAGTAGGTGTATGTCAAATTATGTATTGAAAATATGGTTGGACATTTTTTAATTGGCTTTACCACAGCTTTGAATCATGTAATTGCCTCACAACTATGCAAAGTGGGCATAAAATCATTAATTGAAAGAGCAGAATTTTACTAGGGCTGAAACTTGGTACTCTGTTTTCCTTCGTTTTACTGAATACTGAGAAACCAAAGAATCCCTGCGGTACTTGGTAACTCATTGATCAAGTACAATTTACCTGATCCTGTGCTGTGGGCCACCATTTTTGCTTTGGGAGCATGCCAGGAAATGTAGTCCAGCAGGCTTCAAAGAGTCAGTGGCGGCCAGTGTTCCCCCCCAGCATCAAAAACATGCTGTCAGCTGTAAATGGAAACAATTTAATAAAATTCTGTCTTATTCTATGGACATAAAAACAGATCAGACGTATCTGAAAGAAATCAAGTAATGTGTATAAAAGGGATGTTTGTTCACACAAGATGTTCTAAGAGCACTTTAATATTGTGCTATTAAAATATAAATTAAAGATGCTTTTATCCACTTTTTTATATCATTGAATATTAGCTTTATGCTTCAGAGGGTATTTTTTGACATGATGGGGCCTGTATTGGCCCCGTCACAGAATCACCTATTGATCCCGGTGGGGAATCGGGGAGGGGGCGGGGTCGTGCGGCACAACATGCGGCCACACAGCCCCGCCCCCCCATGTTCCCTAGGCCTCCCGCCCTCTTGGAAGACAGGCGGGTGCCACGACCAATGTGGCCGCAGCGCCCACCCGCATTGACCATGTCCCGGAATCCTGCCACTGATTCCGGGCCATGGTAGGGGGCCAGACGTTACAGTCCGTTTGATCATGGGGGGGAGGGGGAATCACATTCAAAATGCAAACGGAGATGGTCCGACAAGGACCTCCATTTGCGTGTTGAATGTGATTCCCCCCCCCCATGATTCACGGGGTGAACATCTGGGGAGGACCTTTTGTTCCCCCCAACAGACATTAAGGGATCACGATCACCATGTGGGGATTCACCATGGTTGAGCGTGATCTCGTAACATCTGAAAATACCCAGAAAGGCCATATAACTTGGAGTACTGTCTGTGTACAGTCTGAAATGAGATTCAATAGTTTTAAAACTACAGGGAGAATTTGCTACATAACTTTAGCTGTGCATCATTTTTGTTTACATTAATCTCCCTTGATCTATACCTCAAGCCCCGGAAACATAAAGACAAAACAAACAGAATAACTTTCGTTAGAATAACTGTTGCTGATAACGGTATTGTAATGTAAAATAGCTTTATCTTCATAATGTCAGAGGTAAACATTTTATCTGTTGTGCTATCAAGTCTTTTAGTATGTGTTCTCCCTTAGTTAAAGAGTTGTTCAGCATTCCATGGAAAAATCTGATGTTCACTGTACATTAGGCAGTTTAGTTTTCCAAAGGAGGACATTGCAGCTTCTTGATAAATGAGGATCAAACTACATTTACATGAGGGACCAAAGCTGTGGTTTTCAAAGTATGATAAAGGAAATAGCAATATATCACTCTGTGTGTACCAGTCATGAATGATAGATTTTGTATTCTGTTCAGATGGTCTGCAGACCTATCTAGTGTGTGAGAACAGGAAGCTCATCTTATCTATAATTTTTTACTAGGTGCATAAACGTGAGTGCCAAATAACAACTTTTAAAGAAAGATCGTACCACAAAGTCATACACACTCTAGAACAACTGTGCACATTTTAACCTCTCTTAAAAAAAAAAAAAAGCTAACTTGGTATCTGTTCCTTTGTGGTTTTCCTTGAGAAGCCTGTATTATAGACAGGTAAGTTAACCTTTCTCATTGGAATATGCACAAGACTAGGAATCAAAGGACTTCCATTCTATTATTGGCTCCAAGTAAACAACCCAAGGGAAATAATTTAACCACTTTCCCCCTTAGTGTGTTCATCTTTGAAATGACCATGTAGTAATGTTTATAAAGTGATTTGAGATGCGCCAGTAGAAAGTGGTACTTGCTTTTTCAGCGAGATATATCAGGGAATTTGAGATTGGCCTGTATTTGTGTCACTCACTAAGTTGTTGAGTCAACAGTGAACTGAGAAACCTCTATTTGGCTTGTGAATTCAATTAATTCCTTGTGAATTCACTAGGAATTGAACAGTCTTTTTCATAGCTTTTCAAAAATAAGCATACTTCACAAATGTCCATAATTCATAATACAGTTTCTTGTAGTCCCACCAATGATTTATTGTGGTATTGCAATAACCTTTTTTCTCTGGATCGGTGGGAAGAAATTTTATTCAGACAGGAGGTTGTTTACTGCTGCTATGCTATATGCCCTTTTAAAACCGGTGTGTGCATGCCGGTGTGGGGGCGGTGGGTGGAGATGGTGTATACGGGCACACACCAGCACACACCTATCCTTCACCCATCCCCATGCATGGAGCAACCTGCATTCTCTGTGTGTGGGTGATAGGTGGAGGTGGGTGGGCACGAATATTTTGTGGGAGCACACATGCATGCCCACCCACTGCCGCTGCTATACACATAGGACTCACACACACACATCCCTGCGTGTGCATGTGTGGGTTCTGCCCATGTAAAAAGGGTTATAGTTTCAATGTCTGAGCTTGCCTTTTCTAGACAGTGTTTGTATATAGCACTTCAGGGGATGGTGGAAATTCTTTTGGAATTGGAACTGTAGCGCTGCAAGATAAGAGTGAACCTTAGCTGTTTATGTTCCATTTTTTGAATAGTTTGAACAATTATAGATGGAAACTTCAATACGTGGTCTGTGTAATTTTTGTTGACAAATTTCCTTTTTTGGGGATGGGGGATAATTTGATTTGGTCAGCCACATAATTACAAAGTTGGTGATGGGAACAGGATATTTGCTTGGAAAGAAAAGTCTTCATGCATTGAAAGCTATGCCCAAGAGATCCAGCATAGCTCTCAAGAATTAGATTATCGTTGGAGCTTCCTGGAAGCTATATATCTCCCAGCTACATTAGTGCTGTTCACACATATTTTCAGGTCTGAGGTCTGACCAGCAGTTCCCACACTGCTTCGGACATCATATCATTTGACATCAAATACAGGTGTATCCTTACTGGTTGTTATGACTAGCGCTGAAACAAATTTTCAAAGCAAATTGAATAGTCAACAAATGTTAGGGAATAGCAAATGTTTGAAATTCAAATAAAAATTCTGTTAAATTTTGCAGAGGATATTAATGCAATATTTACTATTTGTTATGTCTCAGTTTCTCTTTTAACATCACTTTAGATATTGCTAACAGAGGATGAACAAATGTCAGATAAATATAAATACAAAATTGGCTGGTGTGTACCTTTTTAAAAGGTACAGAACTGAAAACAAAGTTCCTGTTTTGAATTTGTGTGATTTATTTAGGCCCTCTAACACCCATAAAATGACTGCTACCTTTTATTATACATGTTGCACCACTGCAGCCAATCACCATGAGCCCTGTGCACACATGATGCCTCCACCCAGTTCCTTTGGGTGGAGATGGGTGTTGGCCGGTGGGTGGGGAGCATTTCCCTGGCTGGAGATGGGTGGGGGCGTCTGTGTAAACGCTACTTTCAGTGGGTGTTGGTGAGTGTTTGCTCCCGGTCAACACCCATATCCACCCACGCGCAGCCACGGAGCAATGGACACCACTGCCAGTTGCACCACTGGGTGTTGGTGGGGAGCAAACACTCACCAACACCCACCGAGTTATGGGTGTTAGAGCATCTGTGAAAAAGGGCCTTTCACAGATACCCCCTCACCTATACCCACTATGTCAAAACATCCACACACCCACATACACCTGTTGGTGTAAAAAAGGCCTATGTACCCTGCAGGGCTCTAATAACCATATTTTCTAATGTGATTCACATTAGTCTAAAACATCTTTCTTTCTTTCTTTCTTTCTTTCTTTCTTCTCACTTTACTCAAGGGCAACTTTACTGTACTTTTATACGGTGTGATTTAGACAAGTAAATGGGAAATTATTAAAATTTGTGAAGAAATTCAGAATTCATGAAAGCAAAAGATTAACAATTTTGGAGAGAGTTAAACATAGCACAGAAAGCTGCTGTAAAAAAAGACTCACTATACAACTTTTGTCAATGTTCTTTCACGTTAACCTGCAGGTTCCCTGCTTTATCAGTCATGGGTTGACCTGCTTAACTAGCATTTTTATAAGGTGATTATCACAATGTTATAAAAAGCCCAGGGCCATCCCAAGACATTTTGCTGCTCTAGGCGATGACAAAATTTGGCGCCCCCCCCCCCCAAGTGGTAGTATGGGGTATGTAGACCTATTCTCCACTGCCCTGAACGCAAAGTGCAGCCTTTTTTGCACCAGGGCAGCCCACCATTCCTCTCATTCCACAGGTGTTGAGCAAGATTCGGTTAGAGGGGGCCAATCTTATCCTCATATCTCCAGGGTGGCCTCGCCAGATATGGTATCATAAGCTTCAAAATCTAGCCAACTCATCCCTTGCCCTACCCCAGATCCCGGACTTGCTGTCCTTGAACCATGGGAAAATTCTCCACCCAGAACTCAGACGACTGAACCTCCATGCTTGGAGGATTCACATACCGAAGGGACTCAATCCTTAAGTAACAAGTTAGCCCTTGTTCTCCAAAATGAACTTAAACCATCCACTTGTAAGTCCTATGACTCCAAGTGGAGAAGATTCTGCTTTTGGCTACAAGCCAAATCTCTGTCTCCCACTCAACTGTGTGTAGAATTAGTACTACAATATTTACTAGAATTTGCAGAGAAAGGTTTGGCACGCATCTCGTTAAGAGTGCACCTCTCTCTGCCATTTCTAGGCATGTTACCCTTCCTGGTTCTAAATCATTCTTTGCTCACCCTATGGTTAAGAAGTTCCACAAGGGTCTTATAAATTTGTTCCCGCTGCATCAGGTACCACTGTCTCAATGGGATCTTAATTTGGTACTTGATCGATTGACGAAACATCCCTTTGAGCCTCCAGAACAGGCAGATCTAGTCCATTGGACCTTAAAAACTGCCTTTTTGGTAGCTGTCACGTCCCTCAGACGTGTTAGTAAAATTGCTGCCATTTCTATAAAGGAACCCTACCTCCAAGTTTTCCCGGACAAATTAGAATTTTCAGCTCACCCATCCTTTATACCTAAAATAGTTTCTCAGTTTAATTTATCCCACAAAATTGTTCTCCCCGTGTTTTCCCCTCCTCCTCCTCATGCATCTGAGGATTTGGCCATGGCACACACACTAGATGTAAAAAGAGCTGTGCTCACCTACTTAGATAAGACCAGAGATTGCAGGCTCTCAGACACTCTGTTTATCTCCCCATCCCTACCTAGGTTGGGTCAGAAGATATCTTCTCAGACTATGGATGAATAACTATTTCCCCCGTTCCTCAAGTGGTCGAGTAAGGGCTGTATTGATCTGGATAGAACTTTGAAGAAAAAGTCGAGATACCACAGCTCAAAGCTAGCATAACCAAATCCAGCCTCATAGGCAGAATTCTGAGAACAGAGAGCACAAATAACTCTTTGGAAAGAAAGATGTGGAGGTCTGCTGTATTGGTAGAGGCTTTGCAATGTGGAACACCTGTAGTATAATCTTTGTACTGGAATTACAACTTGTGGTGCCAATCAGATACATTTATAAATCATTTTGCTGCCTTTTAAATGCCTTCAGATACTTTGCAAGTGCAAATAAATGGCTGATGTGTTGCTGAGTGTCAGTTTATTTCTGGTTCCCAAGAATATCTTTCTTGTTTACGTGTAGCTTGAAACTAGCATCTTGTAATCAAGTAATGGCCTTTAACTAGCTTTGTACTTTTCACATATCAATGGCAACCTGTAAAAGCTTTAATCATCATTGATCTTGCCTAGTCTCTGCTGTGAGACAGAGCTTTTGAGAATCACTCCATTCTCTTAGGTCTGTTTTTCTGATTCAAAGGGACCTAAAGGTGACCAGATGGCCAAATCTGGTTTAAAAAAAAGGAATTGCAGAAAAGGAAGCGCTCCCTCTGTCAAATATATCTGCAGCCTGAGCCCAGCAGGAGAAGTCCCTTTTAGCCTTTTACTTTTCCTACTCCTAAAGAAGTTGTGCCAGATTTTTTCTCTCTGTGTGGTGGGGGCATTGGGCCAGTTGCCTTTGTGTTCTTTTCAGTCCAAGCTGAAATTGAAGAATTCATGAAAAGTGGGAGTTGATTAACCATGATAATCTTCCATAAAGCAGTGCTCATAGCAGAGACATATTCTTTCTGGAAATGTGTTAAACCGTGGAAATTACTTTTAGCTATGAGGGTGAATGAGCAATTAGCCTTCCTGTATAGTGACACCTCCCCTTTGAAATCTGTTCCCAGGGGAAATGATGTTGGAGAGTGTGACAGATTATTTCTATTTAAAGTCTCTCCTAGCCAGGAGATTCCGCTATGGATCTCCTTTCCTACCTTTGGATAAATTGTGTCTCCAAGGAAAAGACTTGGAGACTTGTGTCTCCAAGGCCAATTAGTCCTACGACTCCCACCCCTCACGCACCCATGTTGAAAGAGCTGTTTTGTTTGAGAGTTAAATGGTAGTACATAATATAGTTTAGAATAGTACTATTTTGATCCCAGCAAAGAATGCAAGGAATCTCTTAATTTCCTGAAAATTAGAGGTCTGAACTAAGGTGCATGCACACAACATGTGTTCAGTGTGTGCTCTACATGCATGCAATGTGTGCCATGCCTGCACATGTGCTCGCACCTGTGCGTGTGAGAGACTTGAATCAGCTCCTAGGTCTCTTTTTCTCAAATTACTCTTGAAGAGTTTCTTTAAAATTCCATTTAATCCTTGTTTGGATAGCTTATGTTTATGGATAAAACCATCCTGTAATTAGTCACTCTTCCTTATGTACATGTACATTTGTAAATGTCCTTATGTACATGTACAGTTGTACATGTACATTTTTTAGAAATATATAATTTTTTAGAAAAGGCTTATTTTAATGTATTCATGGAAGAGGATCAGGGGGGGTTACTTAATATGCAACTTTCATAGATTCAAATAGTCCTTACATCCCACTTTGCTCCTCCGATACTTATTGAAGCGCGCACAGAGTAATTAGCTTCCCAGTGGACTTTAGGATGAAAACAAGCTTCACTTTAATTTAACAAACTTCGGTTTACAAGGCAGCACAAAGAAATTAAATTACCTGTTCTCAAAGAGAGTCTCTCTTTCTCTGTAACATTTTTAATATCATTTTCAGTTTTAATAGAACTCTGTTGTCAGTTTTTATACCATGGTGGTTGAGCCATTAATCAAGAGAGCAGGCAGGTGGACAATAACTCAGATTTTTGTCAGCGATAGGATTTACTGCTTGGGATTTTGAGCAAATAGTGTTCTTCAGGTTGGTGGAGGCTCCTCTGGGATGGAGAGGTCAAAGGGTTTGATGCTGAACTGGAGTTCACTCCTCCATGAGGGAAATCTTATTGAGTGCAGTGGTTATAGTGACGTAAATATCAGGCTTTATTTATTCTTGCCGGTTGTGGGACTGAAAAAACGTTATCCTTGTTTTGATTGCTTTCACATGTCCTATATTATTATTTATCACTTATATATAGGGTTGCCATACCTCCCCTTTAAAAGAGGACACTTATGAAAAATACATGGTACAGGGCTGCATTGGTTCCAGTGCAGTCCTGCATCATGTATTTTTCATAAGCATCCTCTTTTAAAAGGGAGGTATGGCAACCCTATATATAAGTGATAAATAATAATATAAGGAGAGTGTCCCTGCTCCTATTCAGTTGTAGTGGGGAGTAAGGCTTCTTTTACTCCAATATATATGATTAGTGGTGTACCAAATAGCAAAAAACAACAACAAAAAAACCATTCACAAATGTTACAGAGGTTCCGAGTACTGGGCCCAGATAAATCTTTGTTAGCGATATATTTGCATATTTTTTTTATTTGATAACTTTGCTTCTGTATTTTGGTAACTTAGGTCCTTTTCACATGGGTTCCCCCCACCCCTCGCCCACGTGTGTGGGTGAGGGAGATGCCAATGTGAATGCCGCAGCAGGTGGGGGAGGGATGAGGGGGCACCTGTGGGAACAAATATGTAGTATTTTGGGTCCCACGTTCCACTCACCTCCCCCCCATCACCTACGCACAGAGCAACGGGCACCAGTTCCTGATGCTCCATGGGTGGAGATGGGTGGAGGTGGGTGTGTGCCCATGGAAACAGCCACACACCCACCTCCACCCGCCGCCAGCACACACCCGTCCCTCCCCCCCCCCACTGCAGTCTGTGTGAAAAGGGCCTTTCTTTATGTGGTAACTTTGCTTTGTTATTTCAGTAACTTTGTTTATGTATCATTTTGGTATTCGGTGCTTTGTTCTCTTCAGCAGCACTATTTAATGCCATTGTTCACCACACACATGGCCACCCAGGAGCCAGTCATCTGACTGCCCATCTGAAGGTGATGTGCGGAGATGCGTGCTCCAATGAGCCGCTCAGAACCCACTCATGGCCACTCACAGTGCACTGCTGACAAATCCAGAGTGCACCAAAAAGTGTGTGGCAATGGGCATCCTCACATCCTCTACCCATATGAACTGGGGTGGTCACCCACAATGATAGACCACTCCGCCACTCCATAGGCACTATGGGCGGGGGGCATGGCCTTTGCAAGTCACAGAAACTGGTCGCGAGCACTGGGGAACCTGGTCCCTCAGTGATTAATCTTGCAGCATGTCAGTTTCAAAGGCCAGCCCAGTGCACTTCTCGCTGCGCACAAATACACACACATGGTCCATGGCAGGGAGAGTTGCAAGGTAGCTGCCACAATAGCCGTGCTGGGAGCTACCACTCACTCCACCTGAGTGGCTGCTCCGCAGCAGTGCCACTCAGCGGCTACACACCCCCAGCCTTCCTTGTTTAAAAACACCCACTGTTGTGCTGTCATGCTGAACACTGCTGAAATGAGTATCAATACAGAATAAACTGGAATACCAAATAAATGAAGTGATCAAAATATTAAAATTACCAATTAAATGAAACTGCCAAAATACTGATGCAAAGTTACCAAATAAATGAAGTTACCAAAACCAAAGTCAAAATAACCAAAACAAATATTTGGGACTGCAGAGAAGGTGAAAAGCAAGGATAAAACAGATACGAATACCCCAAATTCATGACATTCTGATCTGTGCTGGATATTAATCCCTAGTATAGATAAAAGTCCCTCAGAGCACTGCTTCCCCCTTGCTGCATGAAGGAATAAGCTGTCAGTCCTTACTGACTGGTAGCGGTATGTAGAGGGGTGGAAAAGCTACCTACCTTTGAGAGATGGGAAAACAGTAGTCTAAAAGCTATTGCTCATTCACCTCACCGCTTCTGCCTGTTATATGGGGAACAATTATTCCAAATCAATTATTCCATACTAATTACTGTTCTAGTTTTCATTTCTGAAATGCCTTTGTGTTGTCTGTCAGTTTTGAGCTAGTTGTTACATGCTTAAAGCAAATTATATCATTGCTGACAACTTAATAGATGTTTTTCCATGCAGCTGTTCTTTTCTCCAGCCAGGTTAAATTAACACAAATGGATGAGCCAGTTCCGTTAACTTTTAATCTTCAACATATCAGAAAGACACCACTTCTTCAGTACAGTAGGAAATTATTCAAGTTATTTTTCTGGAACATATTAATTTTTAGATTGGACCTTATGATACCTTAACTTATATGACATAAATAATATTTCAGTTTAATTAATAGCTTGTTTTTTAAAAGTATTGTTATTCTCTCAAGAGACAGAGATTGGCCCCTATCAGATGCAGCATGCTTGGCTTAATGGACTATTGGTCTGACCCAGTACGGCACTACTTATGTTCTTATGTTTGCACCCGGTGCACACATACAACCTCTTGTGCCCACACTACCCACAAGAGCAAACACAAACATGCTTTGGGATAAAGAGACATTGGCTGCAATTTTATTACATTATATACAGAAAATCGTTAAAACCATACAATGAATCCTGAACCTGTGTGCATAGCGGAGAGGAACCATGCCGTATAAAACAAGCAAGAGGGTTGATCTAATCCTTTCCCACATGACTGGGTGATTTGACCCTTCGAAATCACCCTCCCCCTGGGTAAAGGTGGGGTGAAGCCCCCTACCAGCCATTGCGAGCCTAGACCAGGGTCCCCGCCCATAAGACACCCCCCTCCCCAAGTGGTGATGGGGTGCATCCACGCCCCCTTAGCTCTTAAGCAGCCTCACCACAGCATGGTTCCTAAACCACTAACTGCTATGAAAAGGGGGAGGAAAACTTCACTCACCCCTTTCTCCCCCAGACAGGTATACCTATATACTGATTTAGAGCATTCCTCAAGTCTTCCAGCCACATGGCATTTCCCTGCTCGGACAAATGTACCCTGTTCTGCAGAAACAGTCCTGGATCATGGCACACAATATGCTTGTGATGCACTGCTTGGCCCTGCAAGTACTCGATGAATGCCCAGATTGCTCTACTGATCTTGTGCTTGGCCCGCTCAATCTTACTTGACTTATTGGCGTAACACCAAGCCTGGTACTCCAGTAGGTCTGACCACCATATGGAGGACTTCGGTCATTCAGCTACCAAGTGGGAGATGTCATTCCTCACCTTGCCCATGGGACCCCATGCACTGCGTAGCCCAAGGCCATTCTCACCCAAGTGTATGACCAAGATGTCCAGTGGCCCAAAGCGCACCACCCTGCAAAACAAAGAACGCATCAAATGCTCCCATCACATACCACTGTGCCCAAACCAATAAAGCCTGGCACGCAAGCCGCAACCAAGCTGGGTTCCAAAATCTGAAGTAGCTGCATGCCGTTCAGCCAATAACACAATGCTGTGCCTGTATATCCAGATGATGAGTAGTCATTCCGAGCCTTGGATGACAAAACAGAGGGGGTTACCGACTCTCCCTACGCCTTACTGGGAAGGGCCCAGTGGCCTCACGTAAGTGCAATAAGTGCCCGACCTCCATTGGCCTATTGCCCTGATCTGGGAGGTGGACAATCCCCCAGCAGCCCCGATCCAAAATGAGTGCAACCCATAGTCGATGGGTGGGGACCCAGCATTGCAATGCCCTTCTTAAAAATCGCCCTGAACTGGAATTTGGTTAAAAACATGCCAGCCAAATGCATGAAAAAGGGGCCCTGGACATGTGGGCAGACCTCCAAATATGCCTCGATGGCAGAGACCAGGCACACCACCCCAGCTGGTGATCAGTGTAATGTTAATAACTGCCCTTTCCCCATTTGATTGCATTTGGATTGACGAATTTTGATGGTGATGGAGTCAGGCCCCTGGACCACATCCCTCAATTCCAGAGCCGTGCCCGACTGATCCCATTGGGAAGAAGGAGCCAGCTCACTAATTCACAGGGATGAGAAGAATGCTGTGGAAAAAGCGGCTCGAAAAAGTAACACCTCATAGGCTGAAGAACAGATCTTGGGCAAGGGAGTGACAAGACAAGCCAGTACGCTGATAGGTATTGGTCTGCGAGTGTCCTGCCTAGGCACTCCTACCCTGGCCCATCCTTCGACAGCCTTCCGGAGCCTGTAGCTTGCACAAGGATTGGGCACACTCTGCGCCTTACAGAAAAAGGCAATAGCCACCAAGCGACATTTTATAGTGCATGGGGTCAAGCCGCAGCAACTTAGGTGTGCTTCAAACCACTCTACATGACAAGGAGGGATGGGCCATTCCTCCTGGATTCTGTGGTTGGCAAAAAAATGGCGGAAGTCTCTAAACAAGTTCACGTATGTGCGCCGTGTTGAGCATGATACAGCAGCTCTAATCTCGCCATCTAACTTCTTTTCTCAAGAATCCACAAGGCCTCTGGCATCACCTCTGGGTTCGTGTTGGTGCCCGGCACCAGGGAATGGAACCGCTCCATCTGAAAACAAGAGAGGGCATCAGCAATCTCATTTTGGATGCCCGACACGTACTTGGCCAAGAAATACATGTTTAAGGAAAGACACTTAAGCACAAACCACTGGACCAAAACCATAACTCTGTTGGATTTGCTGGACTGTCTATTGAATACCTGCACCACTGCCTGATTATCCAACCAAAAGCATATATGAGAATTCTGGAATCGCTGACCCCATAGCTCCAAAGCCACCAGGAGTGGAAAGAGTTCAAGTAATGTTATATCTCCAAGAAGTCATGCAGTAGCCCAGGCCACCGCTGGGTGCACCAGCTTCCCTGGAAGAAAACCCCAAAGTCTGTACCCCCTGCTGCATTGGATACCACCTGAAGATCGGACTCGAGCAGCCGCACCTTCCTCCATAATGAAATTGCATTGTTGCTGTCAAGAAAAGTTAGCCATACTTGAAGGTCCTCCCTATGTCCCTTGGATATCTGAAGGCGGTGGTGGTGGGCAATGATTCCAACTGTGGCCTGGCCCAGTCTCACCCAGAAAGCCTGGCTTGGGGCTATGACTCTGCAGTCAAAGTTTAAGTGGCCGAGCAAGGCCTGCATAGCCCTAAGTGTCACCTTATGGGTGCCCACGGCATCCTTTAACAGCATCCGCAGAGAGGACAGTTTGTCAGGAGGAAGGCTCAAAGTGCCAGCAACTGTGTCAATCACGATGGCTAAGAAGGAAAGCCGGGTAGCTGGACCTTCAGTCTTTTATTCTGCCAAAAGGACGGCCAGCTTGGTCGCCACTGTTGCAAATGTAGACATCAGATTGGCACACTCCTGGGAGCCCGCCCGCCCCAAAAAGAGGTAATCGTCGAGATAATGAGATATGGAGGGTAAGCTGGCCCTGTCTGGATGCTCAAGCAAGGTGCTGAATCGTTCAAAAACAAGGCAGGAAATGGAGCATCCCATGGGCATTGCCTTATCGTAAAAGAATTGGCCTCTAAATGCAAAACCCAAAAGATCAAAGTCCAGTGGGGAGACCAGCAAAAGATGGAAGGCCGACTTTATGTCGCATTTCTCCATAAGCGCCCCATGACCCCTTGCCCAAACAATACACATTGCAGCATCAAAAGACGTATACTGCACTGAGCACTGCCCAGGGTCAATCGCATCATTGACAGAACTGCCCCTGGGGTACGACAAGTGGTGTATCAATCAATACTCTGCCGGGGTCTTTTTTGGCACAGTTCTAAGTGGGGAACATCTAAATGCACTAAAAGTTGGAGAGTCAAATGGACCCATCACCCACCCCACCTCTATCTCTTTACTAAAAAAATTTCAGACTACCCCCTCCCTACTTTGAACCAATTTCAAGTTGTGAGCCCTCTAGCTGACTCTGGGATCTTTGTAAGGAATCCCAAATCCCTCAGAAAAATCTAGCCATAAGTAATCAGTGTCAACCCTGTTTGGGTAATGCTGTAAGAGGGGACCAAGCACCTCTAGCTTAATTGGCATGGGGGCCAAAACCCTGACCTCCACTTGCATGCTGACCCCACTGCCCCCCTGCTGATTTGGTTTTGGGCCTCCGTTTCCAAATTTCTGCTTGCCAGACTCATAACGTCCTTTGAAACAGGAGGATACTGGGTGCCCACCCCCGCAGTTCGAACAGGTGTGGGCATACTTACATAAGGCACGAAAACACCCTTTTCCATTGAAAGCCCAGCACACTGGCTTTCCAAAAGCCTGCTTCGAAGGCCCCGGGAGAACTACCCCAGTCCCTGTTCGGATGCCAGCAATAGGGCTGTGCAGGGCCATGATCTGCGAATGCATATTATATTCAATGATATCCCAGCGTGTGGGTGAGTTGAATGCTGCCTTGTGCCGAAACATTTCATTGTATTCAAGCTAGGCTGTCCCCCCAAAATCTGCATATGCCTTCTGTATAATCGCAGTGTATTGGATTAAGTGCCAGGCCCTGCTTGGGAATCTATAAGCCACCACCCCCATGTAAATATAGAAACAGGCAGACCACTTCTGCTATGTTTTAGGGAGTAGGGGCCTCTTACGCCTACCCTTGCTTCTTTTATCAGTCTCCGAGTTCTCATCGCCCAGCTCCTCCCCATAAAATAACATGATGATAAATTAGGGATGGACGAACAGAACCGAGTTTGGAAATTCGGTTCGGTTCAGTTCGGAAATCGAGTTTGGTTCGGAAGTTCGGTTTGGTCAACCAAACTGTTCGAGTTCGGTCCGAACTCTGAACTTCCGAACCACGTTCACCTATGCCTACAATAAGTTGCCCCTTCCATATTTTTTCTTTGGTAGCTTGGGCCAGGGGATCCCCCGGTAAGGGGATGGGGATGGCATAGGCATATAAGTCTGGGGTGAAACCTGGCCGGCCATAACTGGCCTGCGGCTCTGAGCCAGCCGCAGTTGTATCCCACACTGGGGTTGCGTCATTGGCATCCAAAGCCAGTGCCACCGATTTATCCCAGTACCACTGTGCAGCTTGGCCAGTGGCCACAGGATTGGAACCTGTAGCTGTGCTAGCACCAGAAATCAGGTCCCCAACCCCCAGGTCCATGGGACCAACAGTACTGGTAACTGCGGGACCCGTGGACTCCTCACCTTGCTCTGTGAGTGCTGGCTGAATCTCATTCGATCCCAGTTTGTCCATCACAGCTGATACTGTCCCATCTGTACCAACTCTGACATCCTCCATCAGTAGTTCTGCCTCACTCTCCGCCCACCCATGGCCAGAGACACTCCACCCTCGGCCCTGCACCCGGCAGCGTTTGGGTGGCAGAGGAACTCCGGCAACCTGAATGGGCTGCCAAGTGTGTACAGTCCCCAGTGCAGTGGCTATGATCCTAGTTACATCCCGCATAGAGAACCTAAGAGCGCTGTCCAGCTGCTCCAGGTCCTCTAGTGGAGTAGGGGTGGCCGCAGCCCCTGACCTGGTATGATCCCTCCTTGCATTAGAGAATGGGACCTTTGAAATCTGTTGAGCCTGAGAACCCCCGCCACCATGATTGGACCTTGTATGAGCCATTGGACCCGCACCTCACAGAGAGTAAAGAGAAAATTCCGTTAAAACCAGACCTAGTGATCAGGCTATCCCCACTGGAAAATATCAAGAATGTGTCAAGGTGGTGATTGGATGTGTGTAAAGGCATCAGGCAAGCCACTGCCCCTCCCCCAGACCCTCCTGTCCATTGCTGTCCCTCGACTAACCATGCAGTGGACATGTGACTTCCTTATTATTTCATTTATTTAATTATTTACATAATTCTTTCATTTATTGAATTATTTATTCATTTAGTTCTCCTATCAAAAGGGGGGGCAGCAAAGGTTAGCAACAGCTGTAGACCCTGCCTGACCCTTTTAATGTTCCTGTGAGCACCGCCTTGCTGGAGCATGTGGCGGCGACGATCATCAGCTGTGGGAGCCCCCCTGTGCTATTCAATTGCTTTTATCGCGTGCCGCCACACTGGAGCAGGTGACAGCGGCGCTTGGGGGCCACAGACCCCCCTTAAACATTTAAACTCCCCACTTTAAACATTTGAAAGGACCACCATGCTGAAGCAGGTGGTGGCGGTGCTCGGGAGCTATCCCCCCCCCGACTTCCACCATGTGAAAGCATTGCCACACTGAAAAACAGGCAGTGTTGCTCAGGAGTCATGTGGCCCCCCCGCTTTAAACATTTGAAAGCACCGCTATGCTGAAGCAGGCTTGAGAGCTGTGGGCCACCCCCCACCTTCCAACACTTGAAAGTGCCAGTGCACTGAAAAGCAGCAGCGGCACTCGGGATCCGTGCACCCCCCCTTTAATCATCGTAAAGTGCTGCCATGCTGAAGCAGGCAGCAGCGCTCAAGAGCTGTGCCCCCCACCTTCCAACACTTGAAAGCACCACTGTGCTGAAGCAGGCAGCGACGCTCAGGAGCCATGACCTGTGAAAGTGCCGCTGTGCTGAAGCAGGCAGTGGTGCTAAGGATCTGAGGGCCCCCTCCCCTTGTGCCAGGAGCATGCGGTGATACTTACCAGACCCAGGTAAGCTGCACGTAGCCAAAAATAGCTCCTGGACATGGCCAGCAGAAATGGGGGGAGAGGAAGAGGCACCTGACCAGTCCAGGTATATACCTGCCTGGTCCCCCGCCCCCAGGAGCACTCCTCCCTCACCACTGGACCACGGGGCCGTGACTCTAGAGCAGGGGAGGGGTGAGGTCCCCTCGCCCCTCCCCTGCCCCAACACCCTTTTCTGGGCAGGTGGGCACAACCCCCCTCCCCCGCTAAGGGCACGGGGGGCGTTCTCTTCCCAACAGGAAGATAATCATACATGTTGGACTTTGTAAAAGACTGGATAGTCCCCATCCTGCTGCTGGACTGCTGTCTGCATCTCCTTGTCTAGTCTAATGGCTGCTATAAGATAAAGCATTTGGAGATTTAAATTAATTTTAAAAGAATAAGATGCAGATTTAGATCCTGTTAGTTTGTGTTCCTTTGATTTTCTCTAGACTTTGTGGCTCTAGTATTTGCTTATCCTATTTTAAACGGCAAATCGTGTATACCTATGTGTGAAAACTTTCTGCTTGACAAGTTGAGCATGGTTTTAATGAATTTTACTGATAATGCTAAAGGAAATACTTCTTCCTTTATACTATAATCCTGAAATATTTTTTCATGCTGTGGAGAAGATTTATATAGAGGGAGACTTTTCTCATTAGGAGTACCCATCAAATGAAGCCTCACTACCTTAATCTAAAACATTTCTTGGTAGTTTTGCCTCCATTAATTTTATGTGTACAAAATAATAATTCCTGGGGGTGGGGGGTCTATACCCCTGCCCCCTTTTCATTTCATCTTGAGTGCAGTTCTCAGGTGAGACAGTTCACATGCTATTGAACCAAAGAAGTGAATGAAACTGGTGCTAACTGCTAACATGCATGTGAATTATCCTGCCAAGAAATTGTACTGTTAAATGTGTTTGCATTTCTGAAAAGGGCAGGACTTAAACTCTGGGTTTTGCTGCAGTCACCCAGCAGGTAAAATGTAATATATGGCCCAACCAGTTGATAGTCCTATGAAAAGGGTTGTGGTTCTGTGAGGCCTCTTTCTTGCTATGTCAGGAAAGTTCAGGTTGGGCAGGTGCCTTCTGGCAGCCAGTGACTGAGCATGGTGGGATTTGAGCTACTTTGTCAGATCAAGGCAAACAGAAAACTGCCTTTAGAAAATGAGGAGTCTGGGAGTGGAGGGAGGAGGAGAAAGGTTGTGAGTCAGGAGCAGCATTGTTCTCAGTCATAAAATTTTCACAGAAACATTGGGTGTCTTCACATAGACACCTGCCCAGCCTCTGCCGTGCCTCACCCCTGGGCAGGCTGTTCATTTAAAGGTGACCCGCCATATGTGGAGACACAGCAGAGGTGGGGAAGGCTGTCTCTACTCCAGGGCTGCCCCACCGATGGTTCTCCGGGACATCCCGGAGCACCATCAGCAGAGTGGGAAGTCCAACACCAGGGCAACAGCTGGAGGCGGGGCCGCCATCTGTCTGTTCAGCAGATGGTTGCTGCAGCCCTGTTCTTGGCCAAAGGTTGCCCTGGCAACATCATAGCATTACAGGCAATCTGCCTGCAATGCTATGGTGTGCGGGCAGGGCACCACATGGCTAGACCGTGGACCCCGGCAACCACTGAGCCTGTTTAAAATGGATCCAGGCATGGCTGCACGTGGAAAAATGTGGGAGTGCACCCCTGGACTTGCTTCAGTGTCTATGTGAAAGTACCCATTGTGCACCCCCGTGTCCATGTGAAAGTACCCATTGCCACCGCATTTCTGTCCCTCTTTTTGTAACCAGAGAGATGGTTTAGGGATAGGTTGCAAATTCATCCTGTCAGTTTGGGTTGCATCTGATCAGGGACTCTCCTGAAACCAGATTGAAGGAAAAGCTTTGCTTTTTTGAACCAAAATTGTCTGGCTGCAAGAGCAAGACATCTTAGCCGAAAAAAATGTGTCTTGCCTTTTTCTCCTGCGGTAATTCATCCTTTTCACCTCTCAGTTCAAAAATGATTGTATTTCCTATGTGGGTAAGCAGACAGAAAGACAAAAATTCTCTTCTGCTTAGTTGTGTGTCTTGCTCCTGCTGTTAGATGATTTCAGACCCCAAAAGCAAACTGTTTGTCAGATAAGAATTCAGGAGGGTCTCCAGATTAGATGCATATCAAACCCAGATGTTACACTTGTAACCTATCCCCAGAGGCACACTCTCTGCTGAAAAGAGGGGAAGAAGTGTATTCGGTGTGAGGGGGGTTATTCATTGTATAGGTTATATTAATGTGTCAAATTTGAAGTGATTCCAAGTGGCTCAGGCCACCCAACCTGCCTCTGAAACAGGGGATTCTATTCCTAGGACTTGAGGTTTTCTTGTCAATGTTGTGAGGATTCCTGAAGTGATAAATTCACTAGTTTGAGGCCATTCAGTTGATGCTGTCATGGGTTCTAAGGCCGTGACATTTTTACACGGATGCCCCCCCAACTTGGTGTTCTGGCAGATGTTGGGTGTGTGTGTCTGTGTAAGCATCCAGTGGTGCTTGGGGGGATGGGTGTGCGCCGGGTGTGTGCCCGTGTAAACACCACAGGCGATGGGTGCTTGTGCGTGTGCGCCCCCAACGCACACCCACCTACACCCATCACCCACCCATCTCCACCTACAAGGCCCTCTGGAAAACTGGAGGAGGCTCTGTTGGTGGAGATGGGTGGGTGTCAGAATAAATGGCCACACACCCACCTCCACCCATCGCAGCCAAACACCCATCCCCCCACCCATCTCCATCTGTGTAAAAACGGCCCAACTCTCCAGGATCCATGACAATCTACATTGGTGCAGCTGCCCTTGGCACCAACCCCTGAGTATGTTATTCAGCCTTGAGGATTACCTTGAGATGAATTACCTTTCAGAGTAATTTACAATGGCTGGTTACAAGACAGTTGTTCAATCCAGCCCCTTCCCTGTTACCCAGGCATTCTCCTTTCTTGCTTCTTTTCTCTATCTTATATGAATTACAGACAAAAGGCTGCCATCTGCAGGGTTGGGACACAGAGGTAGGGGAGGGGACAGTGCCATCAAGGCAGCTGCTGGACTGCTGGGCTTCTGAACAGGAAATCATCATAATTTGCGTATGGATCAAGGGGGCATTATCTGGGCAAATGTCTGTAAGGAAGCAAAATAAGACTTCCTTTTTCTATTTAATATCTGGGTATTTTAAGCTTCTAACATCTTGCAAAGCAAAAATTAAAGTCTCAGGACATTTCATACAATGTTGACTGTTATTGTCTGAGGGTATTATCAGAATTGTAATTTTAGTAAGGAGGCTTTTAAAAGAATAAATAAATATATATTTTTTAAAAAAAGTTTAAAAGATCTTGTGTCCGTTGACTCTCATCATCCAGTAAAGTAAGGAAGAGGAGCATAGCTAGACTGGAATGGGTTCTGATGCAGAAGATGGAATGATGCCTCTCGTTCTGTCCCCATCCCCACATGAGATACACACAGGGTGATTTCAGAGGTGATGCGGTGAGATTCACCACAGTCAATTGCTTCACCGTGGGCCGTGGTGAGACGCGCGGCCCCAACAGACGTGACAGGGGCGGCACCACCGCCCGGGGCCAACCGGAGTGAACCCAGGCCGGGGGAACCCAACAGATGTGATGCGTTGGCGAGAACCGCGGTGGGAGCCCCACAAGGCACTGGGGTAATGTGGACGCCAACAGGGCCGTCTGAGGGCAAACAAAGCCAAAGACAGCGGAGGACCCTGCACAGGGAAGGGAAACATGAAGGGAGGGGGTGGAGGGAGCTGCAGCACTCACAAACAGCGGCCGCACGGAAGGCGTGCACACTTCAAAACGAGAAGCGCATGCACACACACGAAGCACCACACTCACACAACAAAGGGGAGCCGGGCAGGGGGACAGAGGGAGGCACACAGCAGGGGGGGACAGGGAACCCCCAGGCCGGTCGGACACACGGGAGTTGGGGGGGCCAAGGGGCCGGCACGGGCATCCCACCAGGAGGGGGAGGGGGCAGGACCCCAGTGGGCAAGGGGAAGGGGGACCCAGCAGCCCAAGGAGACAGGAGGCAACACAAGGCACAGTGAAGCACAACAGGTGTTTATTGAGGACACAAGCGGCACCTGCCTGACGCAGAGCCATACAGAGTGGGAGCACGCAGGGCCAGGGCGCAGGAGAAGGGACAGCAGCAAGGGGGGCACGGGGCCCAGTATGGGAGAGAGGGAATCACCACAACAGCCCACCACGGAGGCCACACGGAGGGGTCTGGGGTGGTGGCAGCAAGTCCCAAGTGAGGGGGTGACAGGCAGGCGGCTGTCAGCGGGTCCCAGGGGGTCCAGACATCCAGAAGAGGCATCAGGCGATGACGCGAGCACCCAGGCCACTGACGGAACGGAGGCGCTGAGGAGGCAGCCGGATGACAGATGGTCCCGGAGCACCCTACACCCAGCTTCAGGGGCTCCCATTGGGTGGAGGGGGTGGTAACGACAGCAGGTGCACATAGTGGGGCCACTGCCTCAGTCCCTGGCAGAAGCCGCACCCAGCCATGTGGAAGCATATCAGGTAGAAGGAGTCAAAGGGATCCGCACAGCTCATCCCGAGTTGCACATCAGAGTGACTGCACACCTCCTACAAGGCCGTCAGCTCTGACACGGAGGGGGGGGGTATGCACCTGTACGAAAGAAAGCACTCAGGCATGGTTAGGTGTGCCAAGACCATTTATTGTGCTCCCCCATCCTTGCCCCAGACCCCATTACACCCATGTGCCCCCGTGCCCTTCCCCCCTCCCACCCCCTCAGTGGGTCCAGATGCCCGCTCCCCACCCCATCCCCTATGCTGCCCTGCCCCTCCCCCACCCCCTGCTGCCCCTAGGCCATCCCCATCCCCTGCCAACAGGGATGGCCAAGGCTACCGACCTCCCCTTGTCTGAGGTGGAGGAGGAGCTGTTGTCAGCCGGAAGGGTCAGGAACCCTGCTTTCCGACCACCGCCCCAAGGGGGCCCCTGTCTGCCTGCCCCCTGCATCTCCTGCAGCCGTATTGGGGCCCGGCAGCCCTGCTGCTGGCATCTGAGATGTTGGGGCACGGGTCCCCTGATCCACGGTCCCAGATGTTGTTCGTGTGGCAGGGGTTGCAGCGCTGGCAGGACCTGTGGTACGGCCGGGGGTTGGAGGGGGCATGGGTCCGGGTGCTGGCACAACACCCAGTGGGACTGCTGCCAGTATGAAGGCACTCAAGGCCCTGGCCTGCAGGAGTAGGGACATGCCCTGCTCCAGTGAGCGGTCCAGTTTACGGCTTAGCTCCTTGGACCACCGGTCCTACTGGTCCGAGTGGGCCTGGAGTGCCTCCAGCTGGTGGTCCATGTCCCACTTCATCAGCCGCTGGTCCTTCCGCATCTCCGCCAACAGCACCAGGTCCCTCCCCTCCACCTGTTGCAGGGCCTTCGTGGTCCCCTCCTCACGGATGTCCCGCACCAGGCGTGACTCGGTTGTGTGTCCCACCCCAAGGTACCGTATATGGTCCCCTCCTCCAGCCGGTTGACTGCTTCCAGCATTTCCGCATGCTGGTGGTGACCAGCTCCTGTGCCAGGTCCTCCCGGCACCTGCGCCCCCGCACTCGATGCTCCTGCATCCTCTGGGCTCGGGGTACTGGGGGCACCTGGCCGTGGCCCTCCAGTGCCTGGCATGGCTCTGTAGGGCGATAAAGGGGTCGGGTAAGCATGTGGGTTGCCGTTCCACTGCCCCCCTCCTGTCCCCATGCTCGGGACACTCATTCACCCCGGGATGGGCACCACTGGCCCCTGCATGGCTCCCTCTGCCTCTGCCTCTGCCCCTTCCCAGCATTTGGGGCCGGGGGTGGGGGTTACTGCTGTCCCCTTCCACCCCCTGTGGTCCCCTTCCACCCCCTGAGGCCCCCCTTCACTTGTGGTCCCTCCATGCATTGCCCTTACCTGCTCCCTCTGTGTCCGTTCCCTCCGAGGCCGGTCGATCACTGGGACTGGTGTCTGCCCCCTCCTCTGTTCGGCATGCCGTGAGGTGCAGGGTGACTGTCTCCTCCTCGCCCTCCTCCTCCCCTGAGTCGGGCTGTGCTGGGCGCACGTGCTGGAGGTCCCTGGCTGCTCCTTCGTGGCTTCCGTGCCTGGTGCCCGGCCATGCCCGGGGCTCTCCGGCTGCAGGGGTGTGTGCTCCTCCATGGGTTGCTCCTCCTGGGTGCCCCCTCCTACCGGGCGCCAGTCACCGATGAAGTCCTTGCGGTGGAGCACCCTGCTCAGCACATCCAGGTAGGGGGAGGCCCATGTCGCCCGCCCAGAGCACCGGTTGTTGTCCATGATGTCCTTGAACCCCATTTTCAGTTCCTTTATTTTTGTCCGGCACTGTGTGGGCGTGCAGTCGTATCTGGCCTCCCCCATCTCCGTGGCTATCTGGGCAAACACCTGCTCCTTCCGGGCGTTGATCGCCAGCTCACCCTGCATCTCAGGTGTCACCCAGATAGGGGCGACATTATGTTCCCTTGGACTGATAGGAACATAATGATTAGGACTATCAAGAAAATGTCCTTTCCAGCCCTGGCTCAAGAACTAAGAAGGGTCCAATCATCCCCTCGTATAAAGCATTCAATCCTCAAGCTCGAGACGGCTGATGATATTGATGAATTACTAGGTATCTTTGAGGATATGATGCATTGGATATTGGAACCCCTCTTGGAATAAGCTAAGAGTCAAGTAAAGAACCACGGGTGTCCGTGGTTCGATGGCCAATGCAGGAGTGCGAAAAGACGTCTTGCACTCCTGAGGAGGAAATGGGTCAAGGCTTAGACTGAGGGGTCAAAAAGGGAGCTTGGTTTATGGAAGGGTATATACTCTAAACTCCTTGTTAGTAAAAGGGTAGGATATTATAATAAACAGTGGGCCATGATGAAGGTGGATTATGTTACCGGAAATCATAGTCATTTCTGGTCCTCATTGAATGCAATAATCAGGCCAAGGGGAGAGACCGGTGGGCAACAAATTTCCAGCTCAGACTGGTTGTCTTTCTTCAAGGAATTGTATTCCGACTCCCAGGAGGGGGAAGTGGGATTGGCCCCCGATAGGGAAGAGGGGGACCCTTGGGGTTGGCAGCCAGAGGATTTTTCCTCCCAATTAATCTCCAAAGCCATTCTTAGGCTGAAACCAAAGGGGGCGCCAGGGTCGGATTGTGTGATGGCCGAGGTTTTACAAGCAACCCCAGATTGGTGGGCCAAGGTTCTCTCCAATTTTTTTCTTCAAGTGGCTAGGACAGGTAGGGTCCCTTCTTCCTGGGTGCAAAGTTTGATAGTTCCCATCTTTAAGAAGGGGACAAGACGAGATCCAGCATGTTATCGGCCCATAAGTCTTCTATCAAATGTGGGCAAGTTATTTGCTAGGGCTCTGCTTAACCACTTGGAGAGGTGGGTAGAGGGAGGGGCCCTGATTCCCCCTGAATAGTTTGGCTTTGCAAAAGGCAAGTCCACAATTGATTGTGGATATATTATTAGACAACTTATGCATAAATATCATAAAGTTAGGAAGGGCCAGGTATATCTCGCCTTCATTGATTTGACAAAGGCGTTTGATAGTGTACCAAGGGCAAGACTCTGGGATAAGCTTAAGAAATTGGGGATAGAGAGCAGATTACTTACTCCTATTTTCCAACTCTATTCCAATAATGAAGCAAGGATAAAGATGGGGAGGGGACTAGCCACTGGGACATCGATCCCAATTAAGAGAGGTGTTCGGCAGGAGGGGGTGTTGGCTCCCCTCCTCTTCAATCTCTATTTATCAGATTTGGCAAGTTATATCAAGCCTGATGAAACCCATGCACCTAAGATTGGGGATATCTTTGTCCGCTTCATTCAGTTTGCAGATGATATAGTTTTGCTCTCGCAAACGGAAAAAGGTTTGAGAAGGGCATTGGAAGCTTTTGGCCAATTTTGCCAAATCAGTGGCATGGAGGTTAATCCCTCCAAGTCTAAAATAATGATAGTGGGGAAAAAGACCCGGTCCCCCAACTGGGATACAAAGTTGGGTAGGATAGATGTGGTTAACTCTTTTAACTATCTAGGGGTAACCATTTCAAACTATGGGTCCTGGCACCCTCACCTTCAGGTCAGAGTAGCAAAGGCAACCAGGGCAGTTAGAGCGCTCACTAGGGCAATGTACTTATCAAAGGGAGTTCCTCTATCCACCTTTTAAAAAGTATATCAAGCAAAAGTGCCCGGAGTTTTGGGGTTTGGGATGGAATTGGTTCCCACTCCTAATGTATTGCTCCTCGAGAGGGTTCAAAATCTATTCCTGAGACGGTTGTTGAGAGTGGGCCCTGGTGTCCCAGGGGCTGTCCTAAGGGCCGAAGTTGGTATTCCTTCAATTCAGGCCCTTATTAGAACTGCCTATGTTAGATATTGGGTGAGGCTGTTGCAAAAGCAAGAAAATGCCCTGACCCTAGTTTGCCTCAAGGAAAAGTTAATACATCTAGGTTCCAGGGGGTATCCCTGGATTACCTATCTGGGGCAACTGATCAAGAAGTTGGGGTTTTCGTTTGCTTATTTCCAAGGGAAAAGCCTGATAGGAATAAAAGCTGAAATAAGTGGGAGGATTCGGGATATAGATCAACAAGAAGATATGACCATTGTAAGATCGTGGAAGGTAGCCTCATGACAAAGCCTTTGGAGCTGAGGGATCCTACCTCCACCTACTTACCCAAACCTTGGAGGAGGCTGTAAAGGCCTTGGCCTCTTTCACTCTCTTAGCATTGCTCTTAGCATAGCAAAGAGGGGGCTACAGGCATCTTAGAGGCAACTCCTAGGTAACTCCGGATCACATAAATGGTATTAATATTAATATTATATAAATAGGTTCACGCCAGGGGATAAGCTTTCCTACAGTAACCTCTGTGGAAGAGCAGGGTATTTGGTGCAGGTTTTGCCTTGGCCTCCCTAATTTCTTAGTATCTAAGAGGGAGTCTATAGTTACCTACGGATGAGCTTCAGTTAGCTTCAGCTTATATGTATGGTGTATTTATTATTACCATTCTATTGTCGTCAGGGGACAAGCTCTGCCACAGTAACCCCCGTGGAAGAGTAAGGGTGTTTTCAGACGTTACAGGGCCCATTGGCCCCGTACCGAAAACACCCTATCCATTCCCCGCCGGGATGACCCCGTCACGCCGTATCAGACGTGCCGGGGGGATCCCGGTGGGGAATCTGGGAGGGGGCGGGGCCACGCGGCTCAACGTGCGGCCGCACGGTCCCGCCCCCTCCACGCGCCCCGCCGCCCGCCCTCTGGGGAGAAGGGCGGGTGGCGGGGCCAATGAGGCTGCTGCATCAGGCCGGATTCGCCACGGCCCGGGATCCCGCCGGTGATCCTGGGTCGTGGTTCCCGACCAGACGAGACACCGGGGTTCAGCCCGGCATGGAATTGCATTCAACACGCGACGGCCTCCGGCCCCACCGCTTCGGCCGCTCGCATCGTGAATGTAATTCCACTCCGTGGTAACATCTGGGGGGAAACATCCGTTTCCCCCAACAGACGTTACGAGATCACAGCCACCACGTGGAATTGAGCGTGGTTGACTGTGATCTCGTAACGTCTGAAAACACCCAAAGGCACTTGGTGCAGGTATTTGCCCTATAATAGGGCTTAGGGACTAGAGGTTGTAACAACCCATATAACCTACATATATTTTATATTGTGCACTTGATTATGAGTATGTCTAATCTCATTATGAGTATGTCTAATCATCCAGTGTTGAGATTCTCCGGCGGGGCAGGGGGGGAAGCCGCAGGATAATTACCATATCCTATTAATAAATTAGGATTGGTCATTGTAAGTAGATCTGAGGTTAATGTACAATGATCTGAAGTGGTGGCTATGGGTTAATAGCAGACAATGGCCTTACTTCGAATTACTATTATTATTAAAAATAGGATATCTGGGCCAATATTTGTCACTGGGTTATTTAAATAAGTCTTGCATTGGAGTCCGACATACTTTGTAAATGATTTATATATGGTTTATGTGCATGCTGTGTATGCATAAGTTGTATATGTATATGTATATGTATAAGTATATGAATATGTTTATTGTTTGTGCTGTGTAATGTGATTTTGGACCATGGCGAGAGCCAGTGCCAATAAAGCTGATGATGATGATGATGATGATGATGATAGCAATGAGATCGGGGGTCTCCTGGAGCCCCCACTGACCCCCCCTGTGGTACCAGTGCCTGGGAGCCGACCCCTCTGCTGCTGCCTTCTCCGCGGCCCTCGCTGCCTCCCTCCGGCCTCGGGTTCCTCCGGGGCGCGTGCCCTCTTGCTTGTCTGTTTGTGGGTACAATGGGGGCTGCTGGTTAGGCTCCTGGTGACTGTGGTCCCTCCCTCCTTCCCCCCCTCCTGCGCCCCCCCTCCCCAGCCCTGACCCACCCACTCCTGGCTGCGCCCCCTACCTTCTTCCGGGGCTCCCCCTGCTGCTTCTGCTGCTCCTCCTCCTCCTCGCCCTCTCGCTCCATCCTCCGCACGTTTTCCACCTCCCTCATCTCCATCGCCTTCTCCACCACATTCCCCTACTGCTGCCTGCCCTTTAAATCTCCCTCCATTTGCCGCTTGTTGTTGGTTGTCTGGCAGCAACGCTGCATGCCATCACCACGGCCCATGGTCATTTCATTTCACCGCGGCCGGGGGTTCCCCTTCAGATGTTACTTTTCTTTTATCCCTGGCATGGTGAACATTCACCATACTTCTTGACCTCCTCCCGTCCCGACCCCACGAAGCGTGGTTGGCTTCACCCCAGGCCGCGTTTGACCGTGGTGAACATCTGGATGGGAGCAAACAGACGTGCATGGCTCTTTCACCACCCCCCGCGTTTGACTGAGGTTGACTGTGGTGAATGCCGAATATGTAACGTCTGAAATCACCCACAGATTACACATATACAGGTTTTTGGACCCCAGTGCAGCTGCACCTGCTGAACCTATTATAGCTATGCCCCTGGTAAGGAAAATGAGTGCTGTTCAGTTATCAAAAGCCCAAACATTGACATCAGCATGTCAGCTTTAGATATTTCTAAGTATAATTTTCCAGTGGGTTACACAATGCAGTAATTTCATAGATATTTAAACACAGGATTGTTTGGGGGCAGAAACCGTCAATCAACAAAATGGGTAGAAATGAAAACTTTTGAAAGAAAGGATTTCTCTTTATGCTGGGTTTTGCAGGTGAAAGAAAAGCAACTAATCACAAGAGCTTTCCTTGGATACCTGCAATATTTAGAGCCTAGAGGACCCAAGTTTAGAAGAGAATGCTACCTAAGCATGACATGCAGTAGTTTAAAATGTATTTAATGAAATCCTTTTCAGGTGTTAAAGCATATGCTCTTTGTAATTTTATATCACAAGCTTCCTGCAGAAACAGAGAATTTCAACCAGTTTTCAGTACTAAAAATATAAAGATCTTGAGCCTATTTCTTTCCAACTTTGGCTGCCCGTGATCTTCAGAAGCACATAACATATTCAGAGGGAGGCTTTGTAATTGGATAAGAGTACCAAAACGTTCAGTAAATCACTGGTAACAAGTGCAGGTTTGATGATGTTCTTATTCTTTGAGAAGGAAAATAATAGAACCTTTCCCTCACTAACAGTGTTACCCTCTAGCTTTTAAACATTGGCACTAGCAAGAATTCAATTTTTCAAGAATACAGTTTTTATTAAAGGCACTGGCTTCTGCCATGGCTTTTTCAAATGGACCACTGCGTGTGAGGGGATGCATGCGTGGTGCGGCAAGTGGGTGGTGCATGGGTGTGCATTCCCATGGACATCCACCCACCTCCACCCATCTCCACGCATGGAGCATTGGCACCCGTTGCTCCATGTGTGGGCAGTGGGTGGAGCGTGGGAGTGCATCGTGGTGTTCAAATGGGCGGAGCGCGGGAGTGCACCATGGTGTTCAAACAGACACCCACCCAACTGCCACGGCATTTGCATGGATGCCCCCTCCCCCCGCCCACATGGGCAAGGGAGGGTGGCGTCCCTGTAGAAAGGGCCTTAGTTCTGACATGAGTCCTAAAAATAGCTAACGGGCATGAGGACTGCAATCTAAATTACTGTTCTCTGAAGGAACTCCTAAGAAGCAGCAGCAGCAGTTGAGAGGAAAATCTTGTTCAGGTGGAAGCATGCATCTATGAGTTCTGCAGACCATGATAAAAAGAATGACTGTAATGGCCCCCATTACATTTCTATTCAAATCTAAGATGCTGATTTTCCTCTTTTTAAAAAAGAAATAATCCAATTTTCAGGAAATTTCTCTATTTCCTCTCCCAGTATCACATTACTTTTCTAGAGCTAAAGTGAATTAGCTTCTCAAAGAAGTGTGTCTGTCTTGGTCTGGCATGAGGAGATGGGGCACGGCACCACGTTCCCTGCTTGCATTTTGTCTGGGTACCTGGAGCAGGCATGGAGCTCACCCTGCCACCCAGCCCACAAATCTCTGTGAACTTCCAGGGGCACAAAGGATTTGGGAGCAAGTCAGCAAAACTCCTTGTGTGGCAAACTCAGACTTTTTTTGCCACTGTGCAGTGCAGAATGCTGTATTCATCCAGTGGGGCTGTGAGCTATGATTAGTAGCATGATCAGGATCATTATATATTATGTAGAGCTAGATTTACTTACTCACACTGGTAAGCAGTCACACTATCAGCTTAGTTGAAGGTAAGAAGACTACTCCTTCAGTAACTACTCACAGTGGCTGCAATCCAATTCCCAGCAGAGCTACATGTGCGAATACACACAACTTCCACAAGGCACACTGTCCCAGCAAGCGGTGTGCATGGTTTCCGCGTGGGCATCGCTGCACACTGGCTGTGTGGGGAATGGGGTTGAGGTCAGTGTGAACAAATGGTTGATAATCACCAAATATTGGCTCGTGTAAGATATAGCATTTCCAACAATGGGAAATGAACAGGTTGGAGGGTAGCAGTACAGCCTCTAGGAGTTTGCTGAAAGATGACAACTGTCTTGGAACTTATGACTTGATTCTTATAGCCTTCAGGGCTAATACGAAGCCCATTGTACTGGAATCTTGCCATTGAATTCAATGCATTTTGACTGAAGCCATTAAACATGATGAGCAAGTACCATACTCTAAGCTGAAATGAATATCCACAGGGGCTATTTGTTCCCACTTTGTCAGATGTTTATTTCAGTTGGTCTCTCTTTTCTTTTCCTTTGCGGGGTGGTGGTGGTGGTATTTCAGTTAGTCATTCAGAATTTTAGTTACTATGGATGTTTTGAAGCGCCGCCATAAACTTACCCAGTCTGGAGACAGGCCACCACTGCAGCCAGGACCGGGCCAATCTAGCCCCTCAAACTAACGTGATGGGGAGATGAGGTTACCAGGGAGAGCAGAGAGATGCAAGGACTGCTGCATTCCCATGCTGCACCCAGTGGCCCACCCCCGCCCCCAACAGGCAGCCATGGCAGGGACTTGGACTGAGTCCAGTAAAGCAGGTTTTCAAATAAGATAGCCCACTTTACAACCAGACAGGCAGTTGGATCCTGTCTATGGTGGCAGCTAGCCTGGTTTGTGACTTGGAGACTTCCCCAAGTCACAGCCTGAGCTACCTCTCATCACAGCCTGGATCTATCCTGGGCTAACATCCGGCACCCAGGAACTTCAGTGACAGTGATGGATTGTGGTGTAGATGATTTTTAAAGGACTATGCAGTAGTTGTGATGGTGGTTAAGAAAGCTTCCTTCTCCACTATCATAACATCTGCAAAGTCTCATCTGACACAGCTGTTCTGGGTGGTGAGGAGCCTGGTTAATTCAGTCTGCCTCTGCATGGAAATGGAGTCATCTAATGCCCGCTGTGACATTTTTATTAAATACTTTGCAGACAAAATCACCCATATTCACCGCAACTTGGGTGCTGCCATTTTATCTGCAGAATCAGAGTTTGGGTTTATGGAAGCTTAGTCTTTTCCTGTTTATTTGGATTGGTTTCTGTCTGGATCACTCACTGATTAGGGGTGTGCACTTATACACATCTAGATGTGTATAAGAGACAGCTTCTCCTCCTCGCCCTCTCGCTCCATTCTCTGCGCTCCTTCCTCATCTCCATCGCCTTCTCCACCACATTCCCCTACTGCTGCCTGCCCTTTAAATCTCCCTCCATTTGCCGCTTGTTGTTGGTTGTCTGGCAGCAACGCTGCATGCCATCACCACGGCCCATGGTCATTTCATTTCACCGCGGCCGGGGGTTCCCCTTCAGATGTTACTTTTCTTTTATCCCTGGCATGGTGAACATTCACCATACTTCTTGACCTCCTCCCGTCCCGACCCCACGAAGCGTGGTTGGCTTCACCCCAGGCCGCGTTTGACCGTGGTGAACATCTGGATGGGAGCAAACAGACGTGCATGGCTCTTTCACCACCCCCCGCGTTTGACTGAGGTTGACTGTGGTGAATGCCGAATATGTAACGTCTGAAATCACCCACAGATTACACATATACAGGTTTTTGGACCCCAGTGCAGCTGCACCTGCTGAACCTATTATAGCTATGCCCCTGGTAAGGAAAATGAGTGCTGTTCAGTTATCAAAAGCCCAAACATTGACATCAGCATGTCAGCTTTAGATATTTCTAAGTATAATTTTCCAGTGGGTTACACAATGCAGTAATTTCATAGATATTTAAACACAGGATTGTTTGGGGGCAGAAACCGTCAATCAACAAAATGGGTAGAAATGAAAACTTTTGAAAGAAAGGATTTCTCTTTATGCTGGGTTTTGCAGGTGAAAGAAAAGCAACTAATCACAAGAGCTTTCCTTGGATACCTGCAATATTTAGAGCCTAGAGGACCCAAGTTTAGAAGAGAATGCTACCTAAGCATGACATGCAGTAGTTTAAAATGTATTTAATGAAATCCTTTTCAGGTGTTAAAGCATATGCTCTTTGTAATTTTATATCACAAGCTTCCTGCAGAAACAGAGAATTTCAACCAGTTTTCAGTACTAAAAATATAAAGATCTTGAGCCTATTTCTTTCCAACTTTGGCTGCCCGTGATCTTCAGAAGCACATAACATATTCAGAGGGAGGCTTTGTAATTGGATAAGAGTACCAAAACGTTCAGTAAATCACTGGTAACAAGTGCAGGTTTGATGATGTTCTTATTCTTTGAGAAGGAAAATAATAGAACCTTTCCCTCACTAACAGTGTTACCCTCTAGCTTTTAAACATTGGCACTAGCAAGAATTCAATTTTTCAAGAATACAGTTTTTATTAAAGGCACTGGCTTCTGCCATGGCTTTTTCAAATGGACCACTGCGTGTGAGGGGATGCATGCGTGGTGCGGCAAGTGGGTGGTGCATGGGTGTGCATTCCCATGGACATCCACCCACCTCCACCCATCTCCACGCATGGAGCATTGGCACCCGTTGCTCCATGTGTGGGCAGTGGGTGGAGCGTGGGAGTGCATCGTGGTGTTCAAATGGGCGGAGCGCGGGAGTGCACCATGGTGTTCAAACAGACACCCACCCAACTGCCACGGCATTTGCATGGATGCCCCCTCCCCCCGCCCACATGGGCAAGGGAGGGTGGCGTCCCTGTAGAAAGGGCCTTAGTTCTGACATGAGTCCTAAAAATAGCTAACGGGCATGAGGACTGCAATCTAAATTACTGTTCTCTGAAGGAACTCCTAAGAAGCAGCAGCAGCAGTTGAGAGGAAAATCTTGTTCAGGTGGAAGCATGCATCTATGAGTTCTGCAGACCATGATAAAAAGAATGACTGTAATGGCCCCCATTACATTTCTATTCAAATCTAAGATGCTGATTTTCCTCTTTTTAAAAAAGAAATAATCCAATTTTCAGGAAATTTCTCTATTTCCTCTCCCAGTATCACATTACTTTTCTAGAGCTAAAGTGAATTAGCTTCTCAAAGAAGTGTGTCTGTCTTGGTCTGGCATGAGGAGATGGGGCACGGCACCACGTTCCCTGCTTGCATTTTGTCTGGGTACCTGGAGCAGGCATGGAGCTCACCCTGCCACCCAGCCCACAAATCTCTGTGAACTTCCAGGGGCACAAAGGATTGGGAGCAAGTCAGCAAAACTCCTTGTGTGGCAAACTCAGACTTTTTTTGCCACTGTGCAGTGCAGAATGCTGTATTCATCCAGTGGGGCTGTGAGCTATGATTAGTAGCATGATCAGGATCATTATATATTATGTAGAGCTAGATTTACTTACTCACACTGGTAAGCAGTCACACTATCAGCTTAGTTGAAGGTAAGAAGACTACTCCTTCAGTAACTACTCACAGTGGCTGCAATCCAATTCCCAGCAGAGCTACATGTG